>CP099846.1:21242700-21760200 GCA_030062745.1 Capitulum mitella
ATGGTGTCTGAACACTCGGTTTCCAGACGTCTGCAAGAGGCGTCCTCCAACTGTTGGCACAGCTAGCACGGGGAACACTGAGCACTCCGCACACCGCGTCGTCGACCGTGATGGCACCAAGGGACGTCATCAACTGACCCTACAGCTGGAGCTTGCACGCCTTCCCGACGTGGTGAGAAAAACCCAAGGCGATTCCATCTCGGAGGGCTTGAATTTGCTTCGCGTTTCATCAGGGTAGCATTTCGAAAAATTCGCGAAAAAATTTCTGGGCCTCGCGATCGTGGCGAAGCGTCGGCCTGAACTGCGACGGGAACGCTCAATCACGAAACACGTGTGGACAGCGCAGGCTAGTTTTCGCACCAAACGTTTCCACGCACGCAGTCGGGAAAGGTCTGCGTCCAAAGGACAACGCACAATAGGCAAACCTCCGGTGGAATGGTCATTCGCTTGCAAAAAAGCGGCAGTGTTTCAATGTTTTTTCCAAGAAACACCATAACACAGGGAATGCAATAAGACGGTCTTTCATCAAGGAAGGCGATGTAGACCACGACGATATGGTTAAAGCACGGCACTGAACGACTTCAAAACACGTCGTAACTCGGCAGATGTTTACCAGTGGCGATAAGCCATAATGGCCAAGTGCACCGCAAGCATTCTCAGACTTCACACAGGCAACACAGATGAACAGACAACTGTGTGTATGGGTAAACAATGTCAGTTTAGGTGCTTTGGATGGCCTTAAGGAACCATAGTCTTTCACGAGTCTTGTGGGATTACAGAGCATATCACATGTCTTCCGTAACTTGGGCCGCAACTAAGCAGTGTCATCAGTGGGAATCCGGTTGTGCTTTTTCAGCCAAGCTTTAGTCATAACCAGCTCGTCGGGAACGTTTACACTAATATACGAGGTAATATCCAAAAGTTTTAAGTCCAATAGTGTAAAAAAAATTCTGACTGCCGAATCCTATTGGCCACCATTACTCTCGAATGTCCGGCGTCTTGCAGAAACTACGCTCTTTCATTTGTTTGATTTTAATTTCGGAGAATTAGAAAATCGCAGGGGCCAAATCCGGCGAATTGGGAGGGTGGGAGAAAAGTATTTCGTCATCTGCAACCAAATGACGAAGCTCAGTGCACACATTAATGCACTGTTGCATTTGGTCAGCTGTCAGCAGCCTTGGGACAAATCTGGCCGCAATGTGCTCCATGTAAGCTCCTCATTCAGTCCTCTGCCAGTCCAGTTTTTCTCACAAGTCCCGTCACGAACCCCTTTCTTTCTCATAAAGGTCGTGAACGGTCTGACGTCGTTCGTCCCGGATCCATTGCAAAATTTTCGCAACGTTTTCAGGCGTTGTGCTGGTCAAGGGCCTCCCTGTGCAACCGTATTCCTCAAATGATGTTCAACCCGCCTTGAACTCGCACGCCACCGGAACGCCTGCGCCCGACTGAAAGACTGATCACCAAACCCTTGCCGAGTGGTTTCCAGGGTGTCTGTTCAACTTCTCCCGAGTTGTGCATAGAATCTGATCCATATTCGCTGTTTCATGTTCTGATTCGTTTCGAAAATCGCCAGCTGTCACGTGCACAATGACAAACAAATGCGCATGACACCAATAAGCGTCCGCTCAGCATCGCGGCTTTCCTTGCACTTCCGCATCAGGAATGCAGGCAGCAGCAATTAGAGCCACGCAGCGGTAAAAGAAGTGAATTCAGAGTTATAGCGTCAGTCTCAAGACTCTAGGATGGCAACTCGTACTAAGTAAACTACCAAGAAAATGGGGATGTGGAAAGTGGGGACCGCACGACCTACCCGCTCAAGCCACCAACAGGCAGCACCGTTACACTACATGACATACTCACTACACAACACTGCAAATCCTCCTCACTCCTTCCTTTCTTCCGCAACACCCGACGTGATAGGGTGAACGCTTAGCCAGCGTGAGAGGCGGTGTGGGCAATCTCCTCCTAGCCTGCACGATAAAGACCCCTCGGTGCTTCTCGTGAGGAACAGGCCATGTGCCGGCACCTTGGCAAAACCAAACGTAAAGCATAACCTACATTTCTTGTTTTTCAGGAGGGCTAAAAGTAACGTAACTAACAGAAGTAAAGGCGACGACTCCCTTCCTCTTTCCCCTGCGCGTCTTGTTCCAGCTTTTCGGAGGCCGCACACCATGGCGATATTATAAGCCGCATCTAAATTTCGCTCACACACATACAACCCAACGAAAAAAGCACTTGTAACCACCACTCTTTCACCCTATAACGTTAAATGAAACACTTGCGCATTCTTTAAAATCGCCACATACACTCTAACGTAACGTAGCTCACACAGACTTTACAGGCGGCGCATAATGACCAATAAATAGGTCGAGGCACGCCTCTAAACTCAATATCAATCAATCAGACCGTGCATGCAGACGACGTATGGTGCGATGTATATCTGGTTTTACTGCTGTGCAACATTCATTGCCATGTTGTTATGCATTATCGCTTTGTATGTGCACCAGTGTGTGTGTGGTGAGATGGTATACGAGGGAAGGCCTTCCGTCTGCTTAACTTATCGTCCTTCTTAAACTACTGTGTTTAAGTACTGTGCTTAAGTTCCCCGGTGTTAGGAGCCTCGCGTCTAGCTTCTGCTTTGCGGGGTCTCCGTGCCAATGGGTAGGGCCTAGTCTTGTTCTGGAGGTGCTTGTTTTCCTGTATCTAGATTGGCACCTTTTTTGTGTCTGCTGGTTTTGGTGGGGACATCGTTTATGTCTTATTGACTACCACCTATCCCTCATTAACAATGGGTCTTTGAACTATGCTCTGAAGTTCATTTACTTGTTTTTTGACCTTCCTAGCAGGGAGCATCGGGACATTGCATTTTCTTTTCCCCTTACGGAATGTTAACGTCAGGTTCTTTTGCCACGGGACCTGAGGGAGAGGAGCACTCCTGGTCGTCCGTTCATGGACGATGGACTATGTATAATAAAAAAAATAAGAGAGAACCAGGACAGAACTCAAGCGAGAAAAACAGTTTAATGGCAAGTACGTTTAGGTCGTAAATCTTGTCAACAAAAAGGCACCACTTAACGTCAAATGCTTCCGTACCGTCCTTAAGAGATTATGTATCAGCTAGGCAAACGTTTATTCTTGTCATCTGTTCATGTAACTAAAACTACTCGCCATGCAACACTATGAGTCACGATCTTTAAGACACACATTTCGAAGAAACGATAGCCCGCAGATGTCACAACACGTGGCCTCCTGCCAATGTTGGTACGACTGCGGCATCTCAGACCGTCCTCATAAACTAAAGACATGCCGCAGACATCGCAACACGGTCTCACATTTGTGACCGTCAGTGCGTAATGTATGAACCTGGTAAACGACATGCTGCTCTTCCCAATAGAGTGAGGCGTCACATCCAACGTCGGTGCGTGAGTGATCTATTCGATTCCAACAATCGTTTTACGACAGACATCAGAACCACATGGCGTCTCACCGGTCTGAGTCTCTGGGTGGAAGGCGAGACTGTCCTCATGAACAAACAGCTTGTCACGGACGTCACGTGTCGCCTCTGATTTGTGTGGGCGTCAGCCTTGCAAAGTCAGACGTCTGTGGCAAAGTCAGATGCTCATCCGAAGAACAAACCACTTGCTGCAAACTTCACAACGTATATGGCTTCTCACCCGCGTGATTGCGAATGTGACAAATCAGATGGCTCTGCTGAACAAACAACCTACCGCAAACTTCACAACCGCATGGCCTCTCACCCGTACGGATCAGAATATGGACCTCTAGGCAGCCCTTGTCATAAAACGACTTGCCACAAACGTCACAACTTTATGGCTTCTCACCCATGCGAATGCGAGCATGGTATTTTACGCTGCTGCGTAATAAACGACGTCCTACAGACGTCACAGCTGCATGGCTTCTAACCCGTGTGGTTCCGAGTGTGGTCCATCAGATCGCTCTGCTGAAGAAACGGCCTACCACGAATTTGGCAACTGTATAGCCTCTCAACCGTGTGTCTCTGAATATGGCCCTTCAGATGGTCCTTGTTAAGAAACAACTTCCAACAGACGTCACTACTAAAAGGCTTCTCTCTCTCCGCTTGGATGCGGGCATGGCGTTCCATACAGATCTTCCTGGTAAACGACACGCCACAGACGTCACAAGCGTATGGCTTCTTACCCGTGTAGGTGCGAACATGGCATTCCACATTGCTCTTCTTGGTAAACGACTTACCACAGACGTTACAAACGTATGGCCTCCCACTCGTGCGTGGGCGAACATGACATTCCACACTGCTCTTCGTGGTAAACGACTTGCCACAGACGTTTCAAGCGCATGGCCTCCCACTCGCGTGGGTGCGAGCATGGCGTTTCATTCCGGCCTTCGTGGTAAACGACTTTTCACAGAAATCACAACCGTACGGCTTTTCACCCGTGTGCATTCGAGTGTGGATTATCAGGCACATCCTCCGGGAAAACGACCGACCGCAGACTTCGCAACTGTATGACTTCTCACCCGTATGCACCAGAGCATGGACCATTAGATTGCTCTTTCTAAGAAACGACCTGCCACAGACGTCACAACTATGAGGCTTCTCACCCGTGTGCACCACAGCATGGACCTTTAGATCGCTCTTTCTAAGAAACGACCTGCCACAGACGCCACAACTATAAGGCTTCTCACCCATGTGGGTGCGAGCATGGCGTTTCATTCCGGTCTTCGTGGTAAACGACTTGTCACAGAAGTCACAACTGTACAGCTTTTCACCTGTGTGGGTGCGAGCATGGCGTTTCATTACGGTCTTCGTGGTAAACGACTTGTCACAGAAGTCACAATTGTACGGCTTCTCACCCGTGTGCACCACAGCATGGACCTTTAGATTGCTCTTTCTAAGAAACGACCTGCCACAGACGTCACAACTATGAGGCTTCTCACCCATGTGGGTGCGAGCATGGCGTTTCATTCCGGTCTTCGTGGTAAACGACTTGTCACAGAAGTCACAACTGTACGGCTTTTCACCTGTGTGGGTGTGAGCATGGCGTTTCATTCCGGTCTTCGTGGTAAACGACTTGTCACAGAAATCACAACCGTAAGGCTTTTCACCGGTGTGGATTCGAATGTGGTCCGCGAGATGGCTCTGCCGAGCAAACGGCCAACCGCAAACTTCACAGCTGTACGGCCTCTCACCCGCGTGGCTCCGCGTGTGGGCAGTCAGATGTCTATGCTGAAGAAACGACCTAGCGCAAACCTCACAACTGCATGGCTTCTTAACCACATGGCTCTGAGTGTGGGCCATCAAACCTTCCTTGTTAAGAAACGCCTTGCCACAGACGTCACAAATGTATTGTTTCTTGCCCGTGTGGATGCAAATATGGTGTTCCATTTTGCTCTTCGTGGTAAACGACTTGTCACAGAAGTCACAACCGTACGGCTTCTCACCCGTGTGGGTAAGAGTGCGAGTCGTTAGATGGTACCGTCGAACAAACGATCTACCGCAAACTTCACAACTGTATGGCCTCTCACCCGTGTGGATAAGAGTGTGAGCTGTCAGGTGGCTCTGCCGAAGAAACGACCTACCGCAAATCTCACAACTGTACGGTCTCTCAGCCATGTGGTTCCGAGTGTGGACTATAAGACGGTCCTTCTTAAGAAAAGTCTTGCCACAGACGCTACAAACGTTTGACTTCTCACTAGTCTGAATGCCACTGTCATCTGACAGACTATTCTTGAAGAACCGAATTGCCGGTACGGGGCCCATCGTGAAGTATGAGACCTCTCTCACGCGCAAACGACTTCTCGCCGACGTCACACCTGTCTGGCGCCCCGCCAATGTGGACAAGTGCATGACGCATCATGTGGTCTTTGGAAATCAAACACCGGCCACGGACGTGACGCTGATGGGCCGCCTCAGTCTTGATGAGCATGCTTGACATGACTGGACTCGTCCGTCTGAATGATTTTCCACGTATGTCACGGTCAAATAATTGTTCACTCGCCCGGAACGTGGGTTTCACATCCGTCACAGTCACTTCGTGTAAATTACAGTCGTTTTGACTGCTAGAACTCTGTCCCGGTTCTTTGACGTCATGGTTTTCGCAGTCCTTGGTAGCGTATTCTGAAACAAGTAAAATGAATTCAAAATGAAAACAGTATAACGTTTCCTGCCTTCAAGCAGGCCTTTCTGATTCCTGGCAATACAAACCAAATGGAGAAAAAACGGATATTTCCCACTTAAACGTGCTACAATAATGTTGTCAAAGACGATCCATCCGACCATTCTTTGCGACCGTTCAGCGGACATGAGGATGCCAGCACGCCGTAACCTACGAATGAATATTCGCATGGTATGAATGAATCTTCACGAAAAGACATGACGATCCCACAATCAAGTCAGGTTCTCAGACCCCGATACCGACCTCAAGAGAGCCTCCGTTTTTGGCTTGGTCAAAAGATCATCCAGGATCTAACACACAAGTGTGAATTTTGTCACGAGATTCTTCTGGATCCAGATTTAAATTTCGACTGCAGATTTTCTGCAATATAGGATGACTGTACCAATTTTGTTGGAAGATCTTCAAGAATTCAACATCCAGGTTGTAGTTTTGTCCAAACAAGATCAATGATCCAGGTATCACCGTTACAAAAACCCTTTTTTAGTTTTAACTAGTCGTGTTACAATGTAGACGAACAAACCGTAATACATTGTATAATGTTAGCACAGGCGGCGCCAGGGGCATGTAAAAGGGTCATGGTCACATGTTCATCAGACCAACTTACAACTTTTCTCCTTAAATGACCCCTAATGACGTCAGAGTAACGTGAAATGGTCTTGAGTGCATTCTACATCGTTTGAAAACGTTTCCTTTTGAACCAATCATTCAGAAAGACTCTATTTTTGAATTCCAGTTTATGGTTGTTGTGATAAAGGGTACGCACACTCACAGTTTAGATCATAGCTCCGTGGCCTGAGCTGAAATCAACCTGAAACTTGGGACATCCGCAGAAGGCACTCTCCTAAGTCGTATTCATTCTGCGTAACGTATTCGGAAAATTAACACTTCGGCAGCCATTTTTCTTTTACATCCAACAGTGCCAAAAATGGCCTGATGTGACTCAAAAACGTGGCCTGGCTTCTCAGTAAAATAAAGTAACGAAATTTTGGCAAAGTACGTAGAAAAAAATAGGTGGGAGAAGTGACCGGGTTTGTAAAAAAAACTCCTGGAATTGGCAAGGAAATAACGGGGGGACGCGAATTCGGCTTCTGCCAGGAAAATGGCTAAGCTAATTCAAAGCCACATATATTTCAAAGTCTCCTGACAGTACATGAGTGTTCTGATACATTAGAAAATGAGCGTTCTTTATTTACTGCCAATGCAATTTCACAGACATACTGAAGAAGAGTCCCGGTACGAAATGAGACGGTGATTCGAACTCGCGGAGCATAGTTATCCCAATGAGACATTTTCCGTCCAAGATAAACGCCCTTGGTCAAGTTGGCTTCGAGCGGCTGGTGTGAAAAACGTGAAGTTCATCTTACCTACACGACAAGTCCCCATACCTACAACAACAAGAAAACGGAAACCATAATGTTAACCTACGCCAGTATAAGGGCTTTTGCACGACGTGGATGTACTGAGGGGGGGGGGGCACAATCCCCCGACTTTTTCCGCGTCTTGCGTCCTAGAGCGTCGCGGAAAAAAACAGCGAGCTGCGCGTGAGCAGACCTCGCGAATGGTATCATTTTTAACGTACGTGGTCAAAGGGTGGCATTCCAGGCTGCGTCAAACGTAAAAAAATGGCAGAACGTGGTGTTTTTTTCGAGTATAAGCACAACTGAACGTTAAAGAATAAGTAATGGTGAAATGAATCGGGCATCAGTGTTCATCAATCAATTATGAGTTCATCTGTACCCCAAAGGATTGCATTTTACCCGATGAGGCCGATGCAATATACAATATGTGTGTGTGTGTATGTATATATCATTGTATTTGTGCATTCCAGCCGTCTTACAGTGAGACAAAAATGCGACGGCTGTTAACCGGTCACGTCGAAGTTCGAAAACCAATGATATGGTTCCACTTTTACTGTCATAGCTCGATACCATGGCAACGCACACGAAAACAACACAATAAGATGCAGGAAGGACGTTCCAGAGGGTACGCCAAGTTTCAGACGGGTCAAACAAACCGCTAGACACCATGATTGAAAAACCTCAACCGGTGCGTCCCCTACCTCCCCCTATACATGCGAAGGTTAAGAACTCCATGAGTTGCAATTCGAGAACTGGACAAGCTGTTTGAACTGGCTGAGGGAGCTGATGACGAGTTGGTTGACAAAAAAGTGCGGAGCGGGAGAGCGTGAGGGGGCTTAACCATATTCTCGTTTGAAAAGGGCTTCAGCTGCACTCCGGGTTTTCGCTCGCCAATTCCAGAATTTCTGAACCTGCCTCACGAAAACTGATGGCTTTTCCGGCCTACACTTTGTATGTATCATGCTACATTTTCATGCTTTTATTCTTCTCAACGGTGGAGCCAGGGAAGTTTTAAGGGGACACCTAAGACTATTTGGCACTCTTGAAGGTAAAAGAAAAATGGTTACCAACAGGAGGGTTTTGAGACAAAATTTGAAGTTTTTCGGGAGTGTATAGGAAATAACTAGGAAAATACAAGAAAAATATATTTTTTCCTGATCTGAGGTCATTTCGCAAGATGAAGTCAAGGTCAAAGTTAAAAATTAGTTCTATGCAATGCTTTTCACACTTATTTTCAAAATGCAAAATCTGGACGTATATGACTTGTTTAAGTGCTCTCTACTTACATTTCAAGGTCCACGTTGATATCAGGTGCGGTCACGGAGCCATAAACTCAAATGTCCGTGAGAGCACCCTACATTACGACGGCCATACACAGCACTTAAAAAAATATGGTCAATTCAAATGACCGGCAACGTTTCAAGCCGTACGAAAGAAACCAAAGCCCACTCCGTATGATTATGAGGTCACTGGAGGTCGTTTAAGGTCAAAGTTGAAAGCCGACCTCATCAACATTCCACCATTCGACGGTCACCCCTTTTTTAATGTCCCTGGCGCCGATGATGCCAACAGTATCCCAACCATGCAATACGTCTTGTACTTTTTATTATAGCATGACCAAATACTAAAATTTTCTTTTGGGATTTTGTTAGTTCAGTTAAAAAATAACGCTCTTCCCATTTTCCAAGCCAAGTGAACGGCCACGAAGTTTCTCAACATTCCAACCATACGGGCCAATTGGAAATTTCCGTCAACTGGCTCTCCATTCACGCTAACTGTAACAAAGCCGTCCCGTAAAAAGCAGACGTAACGAAATAAAAATACCCCTTTCTAATTTTTATGCCACCCCTTCAAGATTTTGGCAACTTTAATTTCAGAAACAGCGAATCGATTTCCGTTTGCTGCGATGAGGCTGGCAGTTCTTGAGATCTCGGAGGGGGGGGGGGGCAGCGAATAAGTCTCGTACGGGAACGCGTCCCAAGCTACGGGTATGGGAATAGGGTTTAAACAATGTAACTGCTGTGTCCTCCCCAACGAAAAACCGTGGGGTCTCCCATGGGAAGAAATCCATAATTCCAACTGACCAGTAGCAAAACAGGAGCACTGAACGCAAACAGTTACTTAGTACTATTCAGGTGCCCTCGGGGATGCAGGATCTGCTCCTGAATCAAAAGATGTTTGATCAATAACTATCAAGACAAATAAATGCGATGAAACCAAAGATGCCTTACCCAATGCCATAGTACCTTGCAAAGCCCGCAAGGAGGAGTTAGCCGTAAAAGTCTGTGTTGTGGGCGGGAAGGTGTGAACGTTGATGCTGTCACCATCATCCGTTGGTGGAAGAAAGTCATCCTTTACTGGACTGTGCTTCCTGGAAAAGATTTGTCGCGATGACAAGCTAAACCACATAAGAACATGAGTGGCTGCTGTTTCACAACAGGTTGAGAGATACCATGACACCTCATGATATATGATTTCCTAAACATACTGGGAACTCCCAAAACTAAAATAAAAGCTCAAACAGCCGACCATCCACTGCAAGTGACGGAAGAAGGCTTTGGGCAAATAATAAAGACTCCAGCTTAAATTGTGGCTTAGTTATTGTTGTACCATAAACATTCTTCGCAACAATTGTGCAGAACCACTATAACTGACGAATAAGTTCCGCACCTGTTAATATGAAAGCAATAACAGAACCCGGGTAGAAAATACGGTGAGGTGGGTGTGGCCTCTGCACACCAACTTCAAAAGTTTATGTGCCCTACCACGCAGTTAATGTTTCCAAAATTGGGAGTGGCACGGAGTCGTCCCAGCCCCAAATTTTCCCTTTCTGGCAAATTATCAAGTACAAAATCAAAAATCAATTACAGAACAAAAACAAAAAGATCGCGGTCCAATGCGATCACAGAGCACTCCAGTATCTTGCCTTTCAGGGTGTTGTCCCAAAAGCCCATTGAGGCCCCGAAATAGCTTGACACCTCTCAAGCCAATACTGACAGGGAGCAGATACCTACGTACTACCTGGCAGCTGAAAACAATGGCGTAAATGTGAACTGAAAACAATCCACATCAGTTATCTCCCAACTGAGTCTCAATTCTAACATACCTGCATACTAAATACCATGTTATATTTCTGCAGATAATGGATGACACTGACCTTACTTCCTCAAAAATATTCTCAACATAGTTGCTGGCCCAAAACATACAGCAAATCTGTACCAGCTTCAAGCAGTGTTCCTTGCCTCAGCACGAAGGTTGCCAACAATATGAGCTTTTCAGTCAATGGCATTAGAGAGTGACACTCATCGATCAAGTGCAGCAGTCCTGTGCCTGTACACTGTACAATATGTGAAGGCTGAGCAGTGTGCACTGTTGAGTTAGCTGCGCTCTTCAATGCTGGTTTACACAATGCTGCAGTATAAACATGTACCTGGCAGGAAAACAAAACAAAAATTTCTAAGTCATTTTCATCAAACTAAAAAATGACATGGTTGAAATCTGGCGACAGGGCCAAAGCTGAGTATACGAAAATGACTGTGCTGACCGTCACCACACCAGCTTTGAAAACAATTTTCCACTCATGTTACAGAACCCACAACCCACAGCCCATCATTCACCTCTGAACTTCCTCTGCAGCCAATCCCAAGATGTAATGAGGAAATGGTGGTGAACTGCTGTGGATTTTTTCCTCAGGCTCTTCTTCTGTAGCTAGTCCCAAGATGTACTGAGGTGAAGCTGGTGAGCTCCAGGACTCAACCATGACGTCATCCTTCACTTCGGATGCTTCCTGGGTTGCTACTTCCACATTCATTTTGTGAGGAGACAACCTGCAATGGTGAAAATGATGTGCTGAGGTCTTATCCACCTTTTCGAGTTTGTGAATATGATACAGTGGAGGAAACAGAATTGGAGGAAACCTCTAACAATGACTGTCACTTTGTTAAAAATGTTATCCTAACACCAGGCTTGTTCTTGATCTTTCAGAAGCAAACTGGTTGAATGCCTACATCTGATAGCAAGGAACTTACTGTAATTCAGATTTCTGCATGTTGTCATGCTGGACTTCACTGTTTCCATAAAGTGAGTCACTTCAGTTCAATACATGACCGACGGCACAGTAGGCACAAGATTACATTTGTTCCCCAAATCAATTTCAGTTGTAATTCAACTGTAATGACAAATGGTGTTTGAGTTTTTTATAAATGACATCTGAGTTTTTCCAATCCTACAACTGGTCCAGAATACCAGGTGGTTAAAAGTATCCCTCAAGCGGTCATGGGCACATAAATACCACAGGCGGTATAGGCTTATATATATATATACATATATATATATATACATATATATATATATACATATATAGGCTTATGGTCGCACCCCCAGGTGTGACTTCAGCCTCCATACCGGAAGGTAGGACCTCCAATATTCTGCTATTAATAGGCATTAAGATCTTTTTCAGAAGTGCACAAAATGAAAGGACCTTCCTTACCATGACTGGATTTATCATTCATCTTTGAAAAGCAGTACAGGTAGGTATGGGGTGTTCCACTATTATGAATCTACCACATTTATATTATATAATCTACCACTTAAGTGAAAGTGGGTGCATGTGATAATTCCCTGCTATTTTGATGATATGTGGTGTGTTGCTCTGAATTATGGATCAATTAAACAAAAATTCAACAACCATGTTTTTTTATTTTCCTTAGACACCAAACTGATCACTCTGATCAAGCAATCATTTTAAAAAATAGCCCAGACCACTTTGGTAGGGTAAAAAATCAGAACTACAAACTCCTTGCTGAGGGATAGTCCAGGACCAGCACAGGAGTTTGCAGGACAGGAACACATTCTGGACACATCAAATTAGAAAACTGGATGCCCTAGTCCTCCAAATACCCAAATGAGTAAAAGGGGGACATCCTGAGGAAGTGCTCTAGATGATGGGTCATTGGTCCTGTGTTCTCGTTTTCAGTTATGAGCCTTCAAAATATTGTATATAATTGCGAGACACCTTTTACCTACCTACCTGCCTACTTAACATGGGTGTAATCTCTGCAGGGGCTGCAGGGTCATAACCCCTGCAGTTTTCCAGAAGTGGTGATTTATTTGCCAAAATTTTCTAAGGTATCAAAAAGGTAATTCCCAATGGCAAAGCAATTTTTTAGACTTTCAAATCCAACAAAATGGATCTTAACCATACTTTGTCATGCAATACCCGAAAAGTGATTCCCCAGCCCTCCTATTCTTGGTGGACTGCAGTGAGCTTGTCCCCCATTTCTGAACTGTGACTTCACCTGTGCTATTACATATCACGTGACAGCGCCTGCTAATTACTTACCAGTTGCTAATTACTTATCACGTGCTACCCACCTAGCAGCCCAACAATTTGCAAGGGTTTACCATGGAGCAGTTTGGGTAGGATGCTTCCTTCTTTTACCACCGAAAAAAATGACAGCATTTGTTTCCAATTCTGACGGTGCTCAATATTCATGTCAAATTCTCATGTTTTTTTCAATCTTCCCTATCACAGATGGAGATATCAACTAATTTTCTACATCGAATTTGTGGACTCCTTAGTTTCGACGATTTAGAAATAAAAACGATGAGGCTACTGAGCCACGAGAAAAAATACTTATTGAAAAGTCGAAAAATTGTTGTTTGCCGCTGTTCCAGTTTCCATCTTCAGGCCAGTTTACAAAGTCGCCCATGGGTTTACTCCACACCTGTACGTAAGTACCTCCTCCAAGATTCTTACATCTGTCATTATCTTCTTGCTACCATACAATCCTACATATGTATCTCGTTCCAATGCCTGAACTGATACACGAAATCTCATTTCAATTTGGCGCGAAAGGAGCGTCGAATTCGCAGCAATTTGTGGAACACAAATCCAAGATGGCACAATAGTATATTTATGACGTTTGAACTACGCTAGTAGTGCACTTTTAGCATTCATGGGATTGATATACTGAAAACGGAAATAAGCGCATTCGTTATCCCAAATGCAACCATGCAAAGAAAAGCCACTTATCTCGTCTATGGGGAATTTAAAGACGACCGAACAAATCATGTCAATGGGGCGGAACCTAAGATTTTCGTCAACATTCTAGAACATTCAACCATTGACCGATGTCCATTAATCAGGTTGAAGAAAACCCTATGGGCAATTGGAATCAAAGGGTCAAAACCCCCAAGGAAACTTCCAAAACAGGTTTTGTACTTCAAAAAACAGCATGCATAGGCTGAGTTGCATATCAAATGATAGCATCCGTTAACCCAAGTACAACCATGCAGAGAAAAATCACCTATCTTACCTAGGGGAAGGTAATGAAAGTAATGGAGGATTGTTCTGCGTGATCTGTGATCGAAAGAATCATGTCTATGAGGCAGCCACGACGATTTTCTTCAAAACTGACACATGCAACCATGGACCCAAGTCCATCAATCTGGCTGAAGAAACCCTTTGGACCTTTGGAATCTATATAATGTATGACCATGTATGTCGACAAAATGGCTGTTTATTTTACAGATATACTGCCATCTTCCATACCATGGATCACGCATCGGGACTCTGATAATGGACGGTTCCTCGGTCTGGACATGAGCATTGACACCTTTGCATTTACATTTATCAAGAAAAGGTGACCTCTTGGCTTCAAGCGCTTCAGACATCCATTCAGTTATTTCCCATCGTGCGAGCCGAAAAATGGCTGTCCTTTGCACAAACCATGGATCACACGTCGGGAGCCTGATAATGGATGTTTTTTTTTAACTGAAGATAAATATCGGCACATTCCCATTTAGATTCACCAATAAAAAAGTGGTTCCACGAAGATAAATGCTTCAGATATCGATTTACTTTTCACCATGCAAAGGGGAAAACGAAGTTTTCACAACGACCACCGTCCTTGGATCTATGCGTCACCCTTTGGTACCCTGATGTTGCACGGTTTCCGTTTTTTTCGAAAGCCCACAAAATCATGCTCAGTAGCAACAGAGACGCATGGGAACAAGGAGACGGGGGGGGGAGACAATGGTTTCTGACCGACGGCGTCCTTCGCAGGCAAGTCAACCGGCGGCCTCGAGGCCCTGGGCGCCGACCTCTGCCCGGGTCGGCCGGTCGTACATTTCGGAGATAAGGCGACCAGCAATTCGGTAGTCTTGTGTGCCGACTCCACCCCGGGTCGCACGGAATTGAATCGGGTTCCCACCTCACGGCAATAACACATGGATCTGTGGTGTGCTGAGTTGTCTAGCGCCAATAATTTGACAACGCAAATGTTTGTCCAATCCATTCGTTTTACTCGTTCACCTGACGGTGCCCTGCCATCCTCGGCCTGTCGGTGTTTGATGTCACGCTGTGATTGTTCCCTTTCGATGGACTGGCTGATTTTCCAGCAGAATGAGCGATGCCTGTGTCAGCAAAGTTCCATTCGAACCTTTTCCTCTGTATGTTACTGTTATTGTTGTTGTTCTCGATGTGGTGCTGCGCGAGGCATTGTTGGGCCATGAAGAGCTATAGTTCAACCATATCGGTGTGCGAAGACAAATTTCCTAGAGAACTTTCCCATAGACAAGATAGTTGGATGTTCTTTACACGGTTGTATTTGGGCGAACGAGTGCTTTTATTTGATATGTAACTCGGTCTATGCGCGTCGTTTTTTGAGGTACAAAACCCGTTTTGGAAGTTTCCTAGGGGATTTTGATCCCCTAAAATTTTAAATGTCCATATGATTTCTTGAGCCAGATTAATAAGCGTCGATAATAAGATAGTTTGTTGTACCAATTTTGAAGAAAATCGTAGGGGCCGCCCCATAGACATGATTCTTTCGATCGTCTATAACTTTCGCCAAAGAAAAAGCAAGTGGCTTTTCTTTGGACAGTTATATTTGGGTTGGCGAGTGCTTTCATTTGATATGTAGCTCGGCCTATAGGGGAGACCGGGGTCAAATGTTACATTTTTTACCTTTTCGATCCTGGAATAAAAATATTTCGGGTTGGGGAACATTTTCTCGGGTTTTTACAAACCCTGATATTTTGCCTTTGGAGCGGATATGGAAAGATCCCGAAATAACGACTTTAAGGTATCGAAATTACTGTTTCAAAAAGTCACTTCAGCTGTTACAATTAACCCCAGGTACGGGGTAAATTGTAAAAGCACCTAGGGTCAATTGTAACATGTTAGCGAATGGTGTAGTGATGTAGTGAAAGCCACCTTTGTCGAAAACTGCCTTTACTGAACCACATTGTCTCTTACATCTTGAGCCTTTCCTGGAATAAAATCTCAGTTCCAATGCAAAAAATACGATTTCGCAACGGCATAAAGCTCAAGTACTCTAGCAGCTTTTCCTGAATTAGATAAGAGCTCTACCTTTCCCAGGCCAAGAACCAAGGCGTCATCAAGAGCAGAAGACGTCTTCTTCATCATCACTACTGCTTTCCCTGCGTGCTGTCTTCCGAGCCCTCTTCCCACCAGCCTTCGTCTTCTTCTCTTCATGCTTGTCCTTGTCAAGATTGAGCTTCTTCGAAGCTTGTTTACAATCCTTTCGACTTTCTTTTAGCTCTATCGCTCTCTTTTCTAGAGTGTCAGTCAGAACTGCGGCCTTGCGCTTTCGACCCGCGAGGCTGTTTTTTCTTGGACCTGCCATGGGTAGCGGCCGAATCGCTTCAGGGGTGAGCTGTTTCGAGGCGATCCCTGATAGACGAGACTGTTCGATCCCCGATGGACCAGGCTTGTCCATCCCCAATGTATCAGCCTCTGCAGAAATGATGCATGATATATATCATCCATGATGCATGGATATAATAATGTACTCTCATATAACATTCAGAGAGACAAATTTAACTATATACAATTGTCCCATACTTCCCCCGGAAATATCCAAATGAAGTCAACTAGAATAATTTAATCAATAAAATAATCAATAAATGAAACAATAAAATATCTTAATAAATCCCCTGTGAAGGTGAAACATCAACGGTACGACCACGGTGACTAGCCGCCAAGAATGTAACCACGTATTAAAATTAAAATTGACAAAACAGTACCTAAAAGATAAATCAGGGACTGGTGACAATAATACCGTAAGTATGGTTTTTTAATGATATTGATATCGAATTTGGGAACAAAATTGCATGTTGATTAATTGGACGGGGCATGTTTACATAGCCTCCGCCCCAGTGGTTACATTCATGCCAAGTGCATTGATATTTTACATAATTTACATAATTGCATAATTTACATAATAACATTTTACGTACGGTGACTAGCCGCCAAGAATGTAGCCACGTATTAAAATTAAAATTGACAAAACAGTACCTAAAAGATAAATCAGGGACTGGTGACAATAATACCGCAAGTATGATTTTTTAATGATATTGATATCGAATTTGGGAACAAAATTGCATGTTGATTAATTGGACGGGGCATGTTTCCATAGCCTCCGCCCCAGTGGTTACATTCATGCCAAGTGTACTGATATTTTACATAAATGTAGGTTTAATGGCCTGGCCATAGGGATCAATTGTAACACTGTTACATTTGACCCCAGCAAAAATGTTACAATTGTTCCCGTCACGCCACGCCATCTTTGAGACAAAAATAACGCAAAACAAGGCGGCGTGGGCGGCAGCTGATGCCCTCATTTTTTGACCGGTTACCCCGACCAACCCCACACAAGCTCTTAAACCCGTGTCTAGTAAGATACGTGAATGAGCTGATCATATTAAAAAATAAACAAAGTTACAATACACTCTAAAAAACACAATTGTGAACAGCGCAATCGATTCACCCGCCGCACCGGCCTGAAACCCCGTGAGGAAAAGGAACCGCTTGCTGCGCATGTCCAGCAGTGCCTCCAGCGTCATCCATCTGTAAGTTTCGAAGTAAACGCTTCTGTTACAATTGCCCCGTGTTACATTTGACCCCGGTCTCCCCTACGTGTAGTTTTCTTGAGGTTCAAAACCCGTTTTGGAAGTTTCCTAGGTTTTTTACCCCCTAGGTTTCAGCGGCCCATAGGGTTTCTTCGGCCAGGTTAATGGGCATCGGTCGATGTTTGAATGTGCCAGTTTTGAGGAAAATCGTAGGGGCAGCCCCATAGACATGACTTTTCCGATTGCCCCCATAGACAAGATAGGTGGCTTTTTTGCACGGTTGCATTTGAGATAACGAGTGCTTTCAGCTGTTGTGTGGCAAAGCCAGGTCTTTCAAGTGCGAGGGAAGATAACGGCCCATAAAGGGAATTATTCCCTACTGAATCTGGGCTGCACCGAATCTGGGCTGAATGTGAACTATCTTCCGCTGCCTGTAGGCTCAGACCATTTGAACGCGGCGTATACCACGCTAGTAGTGTATTTCCAGCACCCGAACCATTTGTTTACTGAAAAAGGAAATAAGCGGCAGGGTCTATATAAGGGTGTTTTAAAAGAATTTTGGGTTGGGGGAAATCCCAACGATAGGGCCAATCTCAGATATAGATGCACCTAATCTACCACCAAATTTATATTTTCCTCGGGCTTAGGCCACTTTATTTTTGTGTTCAGATGACAAACGACTAAAAACATGTCATGAATTGGCTGCGATAAATGACGCGTACCTATAAAAACCAGGAGCGTCCCAGTGGGAGAATTTAACGGTTGCAGGTAGTTAGGGTTCCGGAGAAAAATCACATCAGGCGTTTTCACAAATGGCAATGCGGCGGAAATAAACAAAATCTGCTGTGCTTGTTGCTTATAACAGGTAATCTCCCAATTCCGACCTCTACCACTTCCTGGGTTGTTTTTTAAATAAATGATTGGGGGCAGACCCAAGAGCAGACCCCACAACCTAACTTCCCTCAAAATGTGATTTTCTCATAGGCCTTAGGGCACTTGGGTTTGACCCACGGCCGTTTTACATTATTATTTTTTTATTTGAAGATATTTGATCGTCCCATAGACATGATTTTAAAAAATAAATGAAAAAATGACATGATTCCAAAAATACAAAAGCAGCGCGTGCCGTTTAAATCCCAATTCTTTTGGCGCAAAAATAGCGAAAGAGGTCAGAGGATACGCGTTAACACGCGCACTGCAACAGGGTCTTCTTGTGCCCCTCCCCCTGTTTTTCTTGAAAATCTCGAGAACAGATCGGAACTGGTTGCTACTACTTTGTGACATTTATGGCATTTTAATAACTCTTCGATTGACGCAGAAAAATCGAAAATCGGCCAAAAATTTCTGAGGTTTGAAGTATTGATAGTGAAGCAAACATAACGAAAATAATTGTTGTCGCTGACAAATGGGAATTTTGTGAAAGGACTAGCGTTCTACTTAACACGCCCCCGAATGGGGGGAGGGGGGGGGGCGGTTGACCAGCCACTGAGGTTTTTCCGAGACTGCGAGAGAACGAACAAACGCAGCTCCACGAAACTTGGTGTTTCATTTTGCCTGATCATTTTTATACCTTGTAGCCAATTTCTGACCTCAGGTCAACTAAAATGTTTGACCTAGGTCAAGTCAAATGGACCTATGTCCAGAAAAGTTTTGCGCCCTGTAACTTTTTCGCTAAACATGATATCACAATAAAACTTTAAAGTGTTAGAGATTTTGATAAATGCAACAAACCTGCTACCTTGGATTTTTCGGAAATGTACGAGTCACTGACCTAAAGTCAAGCCCGTTTTTAACATAAGTCGTCGTCTTTTCGAAAATTGACACAATTTTTATAACAATTTGAGTGTGGGGAGATCCAGACATCCAGTTTTCGTCAGTGGGCAAAGTTTCAATGACCTCCAACCACTGAGCTGATGTCAGGTCACGTATAGCTGTTATGAGTCAAAATGCGCTGCCATCAAAATCGGGGATGAATGACTCAGATCGGGTTGAAAATGGTAGAACTAACTCGCACAGTTGCGGCTGATACCAAGAAGTCGAAAAAATTCAGAAAGATGCGTATTTTGGAAATAAACAAACTTTTGCGAGTAAAGCTCCGCCAGTTGTGTAGATTGATCACTACTGACTTTTTCAAAATTTGGGTGTGAAAAATCATCCCAAGAATCAATGGGGTCAAGAAACAATACTTGGAATGGCATATTTCGCGAAAGGAAAAAGAACGCTAAAATTAGCTCCCGTTAATTTCATACCGCTTTCGTCGGCGGAACCCGCCGTGCAGCATTGCGAATATCACCATGTCTTTGACTTAACTTTTCCGTGCATATATTAAAGAAATCAGGGAAAATAGGCGTGTATCGGCATCTGGGGACTTTTACCTGTCAGCTGGTACCTTTACCTAGACTTTATGAGTCACAGCCCTTGAGATCCAGGACTTTTGTCGGTCTCACGCAGGCGGCTATGGAAAGTCTTATAATGGGCGTAAATGGCTTACATATATAAAAAATAAGGCCGGGTTTGATCTCTACTCGTCACGAGTTTTCCAACGGTGCGCTTATTTTTATCGTGCGATTAACCGTTCGTGAATTAGAGGGGACGGTCAACCCCCCAGTCGAGCGTCCATGGCACCGACCCACGGTCGAGGGCGGGTTGAGATTACTGTTTGAACGTAATCAGGTGACGTCATTCAGGCATAAGTGATAGGTGTACCAAGACCAAAGCCAGAGCCAAAAAAGGTCAAGGTCATCAATGGTCAAGGTCAACCAGCTTGTGACCTGATTTGCTTTACAACATGTCGGTTTGTATGGAACATGCATTCAGAGCCCCTAATATAAACACGTGTGCTAACACTGATACGGTTACATATACCAGGGTCAGTGAAGGTCATGGTCATCAAAGGTCGAGGTCAAATATCTTGTGGCCTGGTCCAGATTTTATTTACGACATGCCGATTTGTATGAAATATGCATTCAAAGACCCTAATAAAAGCACGTGTGTGTACATGGATGCACTTATATATATCAGGGTCAGTGCAGGTGAAGGCCATTTAAGGTCAAGGATAACTATGTTGTGACCTGGTCCAGATTTGCTTTACAATATGTCGATTTGTCTGAAGTAATGATTCAAAGACCCAACTAAAAACACGTTTGGCACATTGATAGTCATATGTATATATGTATATACATATGCATACATGCATAAATATAAATGTTGGAAGTGATCAAATATACCGATGTTGGCTACCTTCACCGAAAATACGCCAAAAGATGCTTGTAGCGCCCTCATTGATACTCAAGCTATCCCGTGTTGTTCGAAATGTGATCTGCAAAAAATGAAAAAATGGCACCATAGGTCAATGAACTGGCATGGCCTTGGTCCGAAATCCTCCGTCAAGAAGTCAGATAAATGGAAATTGTATTCCACGTTTTAACGCTCAAACAAACACCCTTTTCCCGTTTCGTTCGAAAGTCGTACGGAATGGCCGAGAAAGTGTCCAAAGTTGACCTTTTCGACCTTATTCGACCTTGAAGATATTAACCTAGTGTCATAAAAACTACACACAACGTGAATTGTTATAGTCCTACCCTGTCCACAAAATTTCATATCTCTAGCTCTTTCTATTTCCGAGATCAGATGGGGTCCTTTTGGACCCTCCTTCCAGTACGCGTTAGCGCGAAACCCCCTTCCGCTGCGCGGATTAATATTTCAACTCCCCTTAGAATGTTTAAGCAGGGCCCGAAGGCCCGGGAGAGGGCCCATCCTATAAGGCCAATACTCTAGAGGCCCATCCAATGGACCTGTAGAGTATTGCCTTTATGGCAATGTTTTTGTCTATCTCTCTGCACCTTTGCTCCTTCCTTGGCCGTCTGCTTACGAAGGTGGGGGGAGGTGTCCTAGCCCCAACTGGGCTGTGAAAGTATCATGTGTTCTAGAGTACCGTGGCTGCTGTTAATAAAAGGTAGCGTGCCAGCAAAATGGTGCTTAAAGATCTCGCAAAGAAGATTAAACCAATATCGTAAGGATTAACACGCTGGCTCAGTACGCTTGACATGGCTATGTACAAGAAAAGATTGCCTGTTAGAAGACATCCCCTTTCCATCCTGGCCAGTGCCAGGATGGAAATACTACAAGTGCTCTTACATGGTCGAGTTGACGCTGCCGGTTCGCACAGAACGGACGAAGAGACTGTCGTTGAACCACAAGACATAGTCTCAGAACGGAGTCAAGACAAAGGCGGGACCAGGTGCAGAGAAACAAGAAGGCTGCCATGCGACGGACAGTCCTGGCTGATCCAGGATGGAGTGTTGCTGACGTATCCTTACATGGTTCAGCTGGAAAGCAGCGAGTTCTTCGGTCAGGACGTCGCCGCAGCATAGAAACACGTGAGGCAGCGCCACGTGAGAAGACTGAAAGACGACTCAGAGAGGACTGAAGACTGAGTCTTGCGGCCTGGCGGGGAGGCCTTATACCACTGCCGCGGAACCCAAATTTAACACGCGGAGTGGAAGCGAGTTTCGCGCTAACGCGCATTTCTCGGAAACGGAATGAGCTAGAGACATGGAATTTTATGGACAGGGTGGGGCCACAACGATTTACATTGTGTGCAATGTTCATGGCCCCAGGTTAGTATGTGTAAGGTCAAAGGGGGTCGAAAAGACAGACTTTGGACACTTTCGCGGCCAGTACAGGCCATTCCGTACGACTTTTCGAAGGAAACGGGAAAATAGTGTTTGTTTGAGCGTTAAAACGTGGAATACGACAATTTCCTTTCATTTGGTGTCTTGAATAACGATGTCGGGTCGGGTCATGTCAGGCCATTACACTATGACGTCATTTCTTCATCTTTTGCAGATCAGATTTCGAGCAACACGGATTAGTTTGAGTGTAAATAGGGACACTACACGTACCTTTTGGCGTGTTTTCAGTAAAGACAGCCAACATCGGTACGTTTGATCACTTTTAGCGTTTACTTGCCTCCGCGAGATCAAAGGAAGGGAAGCGAGGTGATTGACTTTGGATAAAGTTTTTACCCAAAGCAAGTTTTATGCCAACCGTCTGCGCTAAAGTTGTTTTGTTACAATGAATCCAGTTATACGGTTCGAGCGCTGTAAAACGTAAAAATCGTACATATATATATATATATATATATATATATATATATACGCTTGTGTATGTATGTAAATGCATATATGTACATACATATATCAATGTGCCAAACGCGTTTTTAGTAGGGTTTTTAAATGCATATTTCATACATACCCATATGTTCCGAATCAGATCTGGATCAGGTCACAAGCTGGTTGGCCTTGACCTTTAATGACCTTGGCTCTTATTGACCCTCGCTTTGGTCTTGGTACGTACATCACTTATGCTCGAATGACGTCGTCTGATCGTGTTGAAATGGTAATCTTGGTAAATCTATGTAAATCTAGTTATCTAAGATTTCTGATAAAGGTAATCTGGTAAATATTGGTAAATCTAGTTCTTTCACAAAGTTCCCATCTGTCAGCGCCAACCGTTGCCGCCCCCTAAGACCCGCATTTCTGCGAAAACCACTGCACGTCGTCTTTCCAGCAGGCGGTTTTCGTACGATTTCAGTTTACGCCGAGCCCCCCCCCCCTTGAAGAAAATCCTGGCTGCACCCCTGGACCGCGGCACCTGAGTCCCCGCTGCACCGCGCGGCTCGCCCCGTCCGCACAGAGCCGCGCCCGGAAACGGTCATCGTGGCTTACGGTAGTCGCATTTAGGTGTTGGACCAAAAACTTCATGGCCATGCTGCTAGCTTAAAGGCGTGTTGGTAGCCAGTGACAGTGTTATTGCTCGGAACTCGAGTCACAGGCCGGGCTCGTGATGCTGCTGCTCCGGCGCGCTGGCTGGACCTGCATCGGCTCGATTTGCACAGCCAGCGTGGTTGATAGTTGCCGTTGTTGCAGGGCGTTTGACAGCGCGCCTTGCGATGAATCACCTTGTCTCGCTGTCCAGGAATTGTGCCGGAGTACTCGTCGGATGGTGGTTCCATGGCGCCGCGGGCGCAGTGCATCCCGTGCACAGTGTCGCGTGCGTGCCGCGTACGACGGAGCATTACGCGCCGGACGTCTCACTGCCAGCGCGGCGGCAGGTGCTCGTGATCTTGTTACTCCGTGATGTGATCCTGATCCAAGCCCTCGGGTCTGGAGACGGTGAACCGCGGGTACCCAAACCCGTGGGGCGAACACTTCATCGGCGGCCTGGGCGGAAGCGGCGGCACGCTTCATTACGCACCTGTCACTGGGCCCGTTATGCGTGGCCGGTCATGTGTGGGGAGCGTGTCGAGCGGTCTCGGCCCGACTCGTGCGGCGGCGTCCGACAGATGCGCGGCGGGTCGTCGGCCGATCTGATCCCCCGCCGGTGGGCCGCCGCCGACGGGAGACTAAATCTGTCCCACACCTTGAATTCGTCTAGACGGTCCATCGGAGCATGCTGTGAGGGCTCAGGCTTTCGATGAGACTCTTGCTTTTTTAGAGTGCTCTAAAAGTTTCAGGACATGATTTTTATAACCGGACAAGGAAATATTCCTGTAACTTGAATTCGCTTGCCAAGTTTTACCGCCGTTTGAAAGAAGCAAAATATTTCATTAGGTCAGAGGTAGGTCCAGAATGTCGCCAAGGAGGAGGGGGGAGAATGGGTAAATGGTCAGCGAAGTAGGGTGGCACCAAGCTGGCCTGTTCCGCCCGCCACTATCCCGTGCGAAATTCATGCAGAAACTAGAAGCCCTCACTATCGGAAAGCCCGTCAGACCAAACAAAGAGAACTATTTCAACGGCCTCGTAAACATCGGGGGCACGGAGTCGGGGGAAAGATTTTATATTTTATATTTTATATTATATGAAATATAAAATATATATTATGTTATATCACATAAAGATTTTATGTTTTATATTTTATATTAAAAGATTATATATTTTTTATATTTTACATATTTTAGAAATGTAAAATGTTATACGCATTTGGATACCCACGATTATCTTTAGAAAACCACACCTGTGTCTTGCACAGCTGTCAGGCGTCCCTCTGTAGGCCGTCAGGGGGTTCCTCTACAGGCCGTCAGGAGGCCATCCACAGTCCGTAAGAGAGCCTCTCCACAGCCCGACAGGGGGCTCCTACAATCCGTTAGGCCCCATGGAACAGCAGGGGTCCCTTCACAGGCCAGCAGGGGTCTTCCGAAAGCTGCCAGGGGCCTCACAGGCCGGCAGGGGCCCCTACAGACCGGCTAAAGTTCCCTTCAGGCAGGTAGGGGCTCCCTGCCTTCCTGTAGATGGCCCCCTACGGGTCAGCAGAGGTCCCCTGCATGCCGACAGGGGCCATCTACAGGATGGTAGGGGCCTCTATCGACCGACAGGTGGCCCTACATGCCGGTAGTGGCCCCACAGGGCATCAGGGGTTCCCTCCAGAGACCATCAAAGGCCCTGCGAAGGCTGGCAGAGCCTTTGCAGATATCCATGCAAGCCAGTAGGGGATCCAAAGGCCGGCAGGGGACTCCCTACATGCTGGCGGGGGGCGCCTGCAGGCCGGCAAGGGGACCCTTGCAGGCCAGCAAGGGACTGTACAGGCCTGCAGGGTGCCCTAAAGGGTCAGCCATGGCTACGACCCTGCCCATCGTCCTCCCTTGGATCCACCCTTGCTTCGGATTGAAATATCTTTTGAACAATGGGTCCCAGCATAGCATCGTGGATCATATTTCAACACTGAGGTGGTTGAAATCAGCATGTAGGCTGCAATCAATATGTCGGGGGCCACATGCCCCTCAACAGAATACAAAATGACGCCCCTGAGTAATAACCATGTCTTTGGGATGGGGGTGGGGGGTATTGGGCGCCGAATGACCTTGTAGTCGGTGAGCCCCTAAGCCCCAATAACCAACCAACCAACCTTTGGGGTGGGGGTGGGTAAACGACTATATGACCCCCCCAATCGCGGTTGGGCCGGCCATGGCCGAGACACCTCCTGGATCCGCCAGTGTATCTAAATAAAACGCATTGATCTATGTGCCTTTAAAGAAATAAATATGGAAGCAAACTACCAATTTCATTCTAAATAGATGGCGCCCCTGGTGGAGATCGGCGCCCTTGTTGGAGGTCGCTGCTCCCCTGGGAGGCTGGCGCCCCTGGACGAGAATCCCCCTCCTCATTTTTTGTCGCTCTCCAACGTCCCTGGTTGCGGCGCCTGCCCATGTTTTTTTTTTCTTGCACAATAAAACAAAGTTTAGACACTATAGTAAATCTGTGATGTCATGTCTGCTCTTCTGTGATCCACACAGACATAATTCTAGATAAAATAGTCCTTTACTCCAGTCTTAACTGCGTGGCGTCTGCCAAAATGCTTCAGGTTTCAGGGTGACAGAATCCTGTAGGGTTGTCGTTTTGTGTCAATTATGGCGGGGGAGGTGGGGGGGGGGGACCGGGAGCCGAGGGCCCGACAAACTTGCCTCCGAAGGCAGTTTTTATTTTAACCTTTTTTATGGCTATTATAAATAGCAAACTATACTTCCCATGTTACAACTGGCAGAAAACATCGGGGTCAAGATCAGCTTTGGAGGGGCTAAGATCTACATTGGGCGTCCATGGCCCTGCAAAAGAATACATATCGGCACCCTTGCTGTCCTGGCTTCATACACGTAAGAAAAGCTCCCGTCAGAATATCAGTATCTTGTAATTTTTAATCGGTGTGCATAGTGCTGGCATAACCCATTCGCTTAGTACTTCTCAGTATGACCGAGTTATGATGACTAGCAAACGCGACTCATCTCTCACATCGTTATTTATTCAACCAGAACGTTTCGGTGAGACAACATTGAATATTTCCGGCCAGAAATATTGAGACTGACAGCGAGAGAGACAGTTAGGATTAACTGCGGGAGTATATGTTGCAGACACTGACACGAGCATATCGAAAATCGAAATTTATGCGAATGTAGACAGCCTCTGCGCAAGCGCGCACACGCACACTTCAAAAACAGTAACACGTTTACGACTGACGATCACGCTGTCACATGCAAGATAACAAAACCCTTTTTGGCATGCCATACAAATCTCCAGGCCTACGATTCGAGACCGTAGCTTCGAACGCTGATACAAAGATTCATATGGAAACACCACCAAACATCCATTCAGACCAGCGGCATGTTTACCGCAACCTCGACCGCTCGCAGTCTGCACTACGACGCTCAGCTTGATGCGTGATTGGTACGTATCACGCGGCTCTGCCAGAACGAGACCCTCCCGATTTTCCACAGCAGGCATCCCGTTCGGACGCCGCCGGCCGCGCGGACTTTGTACAAAACAACGAACGGCAACGCCAACGTACGCAACAGGCAGTCGGGCGACATCTGCGGCGCCCGCGCGCAATCGAACGCACACTGGAATCCTGCATCACAGATGTGTCGGATATCGTCACGGCCAGTTCCCGTCGCCGTCGCGGTCTACCCGTCCGGGCGCAGCGGTGCTACGCGGCTCGCTTACGCCACACCGCTCCCGTGCGTCCACGGCGATCTTGTCAGCGCCGCCGGGGCTCGCATAAGGTCAGGCGGCGTAACAATGGCCAGTGCCCCGCCTGTCGTCAGCGAAGCTGGCTGGCCGGAGAGAATGCCACTGGCAGATAGCCAGCAAGGTGGTTCCCCGGGGAAAGTCGCAGCTGATATCCACTGCTGAGAGAGGCCAGCTGACGACCGAGCTCTCAGCGTTATTTTACAGCAGGCCCTGGCCCTTATAAGGCGTTAGAGTTGAAAAGAATGTAACAGTTCGTTGGAATGGCCCCGTTCCCCACCTTAGGGTTTTACGAGAGGGCATCCGTTTACTTTTGCGTTTGAGTCTGAGCCCTGCAGGTTATCTGCATCTCGTTCGTGTACTCTGATGCTTTTAGTATTGCCTGGGTAGAGTTATTACATGTCAAGGCATTTTACCGCATTCCAAACCATCCGCGGCGCCTCGCGACGCAGCCAAGACATCGTCGTGATAAATCCCACACCTATTGCCGCCAGGACATCTTCCCTGACGCACGTCAACACACCCGCCACGGACCGGGGCTTCCTCCTACCTGGTCTTGCCGAGTACCGAGAAAGCTCCACTTCACCGGGAGACCCCCAGACCCTCCCCACCGGCTCAACACATCAGCTGGTGACCAAGTTGCGGCCCGCCGGCCCCGGTCGCCCCCTCGTGCCGTGGCTGCTACTTGAGGTCGATCCCGTTGATGGTGAGGTACGACGCGCGCGGCTCGGCCGCCGCCATCTTGGTCGAGGCGGCCGGCGCGGCGTGGAACGGGTTGAATGGGTTGATGACCGGCGAGAAGTCGTCGGCCGGCTCGGCGCGGTTGATCTTGACGTCGCCCGGCGGCGTGGTGACCTGCAGCTCGATGGTGTCCTCCGAGAGCACGACCGTGCTGTGGTGGATGCCGTGGCCGAAGTACAGCACCAGTCCTGGGGGCGAGCACCCACGACGTGTCGCACAGGCGGGTGGCGAACGTTTTAACGATGATGTGGCAGTAAACCATGCATAGTGCAGCTAGCCAATCCGAGGTAGTTTTTTTTTTCGCTCAGCACCATGAGTCTCTGCATTAGAATTATCCGAGGGTGGCAGGGTCACCGCCACGACTGTGCTGGTCGCCGCACCCTGACACGTGGCAAGACGACGTTAGGGCTGCGGGGACGGCGGCCGGTTCAACGGCGGCGCCAGGTGGGCTGATGAGCCTGCCCATTGAACCCGGGAGAACCGGGTGCACGGTTTCTCCGGCGTGGCATGGAACGCTACATAAATATGAAGGCAGTCCCTCTCTTTCTGAAAATGTTTTACCGTTACCTGGCCAATGCAGCCCGTCGACAGTAACGCGGTACGTGTTGGACACAGTGGACAGGAGCAAATCGTACCTTTTCATGACTGAGTGATTTATAAAAGGTCATACATGAAATATAGGCCTTTCTGGTGAAATGTACGGAAGAATGTACGACTCATGGATAGACGCTTCATGTTTTAAATTTGTGGCGGCGTGTTCCCTAATCGTTGTCTTCGCCATCAGCAGGGAGTAGGGAATTAAGCATCATGCTACGAAAGAACCATGACGGAGCATTTCCTGCAGGACTTTGCAGAAGACTACTGAGCGAGCAATACACAATGATTGTGCCACGCTACTGTTAAAAAGCCAAATGCACAGGTCACTTGCCGACTTGCGAGTTTCAGAATCAGCACAGATCCCACTTCTGCAAGCTCTGCGTCCACTCACCTATCGCCATCCAGACCGTGAACCGGATCAGGGTGACGACGGACAGCTTGAACATGAGATAGATGTTGATGACGATGGCGACGCCCGGCACCAGCGGCAGGCACGGCGCCAGGAAGGGCAGCGCTTTCCTGTCGGCAGCACCAGCAGACACAACCCGTCACCGACGGCGCCGACACGGTTCCAACTGCCCAGAAGCGCTCACTGAACGACAGAACAGCGAGATTCAGCATTGCGTGTTGAAATGGTTGTGGTTTTAATGGGCCCTCTACGTTCACTTTGCGGAGAGGACTTTAGAAATGACTTTCAGAAGTGCCCAAGTGAAATTAAGCTGGTGTAGATGGTTGGTATATAAAATAAATAACATATAATAGTTTACAGTGAACAACAAGGATGTCGATTTCTGTAAATGACTGGGGGGGGGCGAGCCGCGGGCCCGACAACCTGACCTCCCCCAAATGTGGCTATCTCAACGGTTTTGGCCCACTCACCCATTTGACCAATGGAAATTTATAAGTTTTTATGTTACTATTCATCAAATGAAAAATTGCATTTATTCCGATGTAGATATGTATCTATATAGATAAAAGATCAAAAGATGGACAGAGCAAAGACATTATTCTTTACTTTCTGAATATCTCTTGTCTATTGCGGCCGTTCTTTTCCTTGTTATTACTCATCTCCTTTTAAAACCGGCAGAAAATGTTGGAAGGAGGCAAACCAACATTGGCTGGGTCAGGGCCCTGTCAAAAAAATACAAATCAACGCCCTAGTTGGCAAGCTGATGTACAAAGTAAGCTGATCGTCACCATACATCGAAATGTATCAGACACATATACTTTATCTTTTCGTTAGATGCACGAAATCATGGGTGGAATCTACTGTATTACTAACGTCGCCATTGCAATGCCAGCAATTCTGAACTTTTGCATTAGGACCCTGGTGATGCATGGGAAAGAAAATGGACTTGAAAAAGACCCTGGCAACCCAAGGAATTATCCGTAGCCTCCATCCCTGCATGCAATGTTTCACAGAAGATTCAGTATCTTTTCCGGACACCCAAGACTAGTTTGAAAAGACAGCATTTCATACACGATAGTCTCACTTAATAAACTGAGATTTTTTGTGCACGATGCAATAAGCGCGACCAAATCAAAACGAAAAACGTATCTTCACGCCTCGCTTCCCCAATACCCCGCACGTTACCTGTTTTGGGGCTTTCTAGAGATGAGAACTAGTGACGTAACCACAACCAGGAAGCACAGCACGGCAAACCAAGTGACCAGCTGATAACCGCGGACGATGGCGTCTGAGCCTGCAAGGTGAGCCGTTTGTCGCTCAACCGCAGGCGAAATGGAAACGAAATTAGCAGGTGGGTCCGCACGGAACTGTCGACGAATGTCTGTGTCACCACTGAAACTGGTGCTGCAATGAAATGCAACGGAAAATCCGTCAAGTTGAATGGCTCGTATGGCACGAAGTATCTCTTTGTTGCCAGCCTTGGTTAGCCATTAATGTACATTTTACGAACACGGAACGTACCTATGCACCCTGACACTAGGCAAGCGTTGAAGGCATCAAAAAAGTAATCTAACTTCCGCCGGTAACTTTGGCTTCTTTACAAACTTGACGCAAACAGGAAACTTAATGACAATCTGCTTTGGTGTGGCACTCTAGCACTTTTCGAAGGCGTCCGACCCACGCGACAACCACCCAGGTGTGCCCTGAGAGCTGCCACAATGACAATGACAATAACAAAACATACTAAACACACAAAAATTTGCATTCATCAAGACAAGTGAAAAGTAAGACAACGATAGGCAGACTGACTCATAAAACGCATCTGACTGGTGACACATCAAAACGACCACGGTTCGGTGTAATATACAGGCATGGCCTGAGTGGCGACACTGAGCAGCACCGCAGTAAATCGCTCACCGGCGACCAGCGTGACGTCGAAGGCAATGGTGGAGACGTACAGCACGCCGACCAGCTTCATCACGCTGCGGCCTGTCGCCTCTGACGCCGGCCCATGCTCAGACCACGACTTCCTGAGGCAGGCGGACCCGTCGATGAGACAATGGTCTTTCCGCTGGAAATATGAAAGCTTAGACACAGTTCACAACTAATTACTCTTATTCTCTGACGTCTTTCGTTGTCACGTAACGCATAGGCAGCGCAACCAGTATCTTTTGACATGCTCGAATACTACGCCATTTTCAAGAATGAAATTTTCACAGCAGCCTAAAACACGTCATAATATTGGGCATTTGTACTGAACATGACAATGCGGATTTATGATAAATAACGCCAGGCGACATCTATTCGCATCATTCCACCAAATCGGCCAGACACCGCTCTCTGTCCTCCAGCCTCGACACACCAGCGCCATCTGTGCGTTTCCCGCGAGGGTGCCACCCTGAGGAGCGGCCAGAACGCACCAGGGCAGCCTGGCCTTGAGCAGGTCCCACTGTCCGACCGGCTGTGACGGCGTGGTGGCGATGTACCGGCTGGCGGCCACGTCCTGCACCATGTAAGGGTCGGCTGGTCCGATCGAGGGCGTGTCCTCGGTGCTGCGGGCCGACGGCGACTCCTCGCTGTCCGGGGAAAACCTGCCGACAGAGCACAGCTGAGCTGCAGCACCACGCAGAGCGACAGCCACAAGATGGGAGCTCTGCCCCGGCAGAGCCAGTTGAAGGCATTTGTTTTGTAGACAGAGCACAGCTGGAGTCACCTGCACATCACGTAGTGTTGTGTTTCCTCTTTGGTGTCTTCTGTATCCGCTTTTGACGGCCCTGAAACGTTTCCTAGACCATGGGGGTGGTCATATATTACACATGTCATGCCTTGAAATCATAGAATTGCCTAATATTGGGCTACTCCACAAATGAAAAACAAAGCACACGTCTGGGGCGACCCCAAAATGACCTGACATGGTTCCCAAAATGCCTCCTGAAGCCGTTCCAGGACCATGGAAGAAGCTTAAAGTTTGATGGAAGGTGTACCGTAACCCATAGAAAGCCGTAGTAACTTGCAGTATGAATGCATGGACGGGTTGTCTTTGGCGACGGAAAATCACCGTACTGGGCCAAATTGGCCCACGCATAAAATATTCTTCTTCACACGATGTCACCGAAGTGATCACCTGGCTTTGCCCCGAGGTGGGCGTTTCCAGAGGTGGAATTTCCAGAGGAATCAAAATATGGAAGGTAGCAATGGTAGCAAAGTCATAAATATCTTTGAAATCAAGACAACGTCCTCTCTGAAAACCTGTTTTTGTCAGACTTCACGCCAGAAGTCCGTTTACATTCCCGCACAACATCCCAAGCCATTAGAGCAAACTGGAATGCGGAACTGAGGTCTGGCAATAACGTACAGCGCAATTTTCCCTCCATGTCTGTCGAAACGACAGTCACACTCTTTCAGGCGATGCCTTCCGCCGGCGGCAGGCTGACGGGTGGGATTCCGTGACACGCCAGGGCACCAGCACCACCCACCTGGTGACCTTCTTGGTGATGACGCGGCGCTCCTCCTGCACGGCCATGGTGGGCACGCCGCCGTTGACCTTGACCTGACCGGGCGAGCCGACCGGAGTGCCCGGGATCGGCGTGCGCACCGACTCCGGCAGCAGGTCGATCAGGTTGTTGGTGTGCGGCTGGTAGCGCAGGATCAGCACGCACGTCGAGACCAGCGTGTACGCCAGCAGGGTGCCTGGCGCGCAGGCGGCCGCGGTCAGACAGAGACGAGACGAGACGAGACGGGACAGACGGAGCCCGACAGACGAAAGCGCGCGGCGCCAAAAATCGCCGCGGGGTTAGACCGGGGCAGACACCGCCTCGCTTCCGACTGTCGGCGACGCGTCCACGACGTCTCCGACGGCGAACCGGCGATGGCTCCCCGGTCCGTCACGTGACGACCGGAGGCCGTTTCGGCGGCGCTCGGCCGGTCGGCGCGCTGCCGCCACTCCTGCGAGCGGCATCCTCAGTCCGCAGGATCCCGGCGAGAGCCACGGGCGAGAGTCCGCTTCCGGCGCACGGCATGACGGACGCCGCCGGGGGCCGCCTGACCTTTGCCGGCAGACGGCCGGCACGAGCAATCCCGCTGCCGCCGGCCGACGGCGCGCCCGTGACCACGCCGCGCTTATTCAGCGCAAACGGCCGCGTCGGCGCCAACTTTGCCGCGTGACAATGCTGATGGCGCCGCTTAGCGCAGTTGGGTGGGCCATCGGTCTCGCCGAAATGTCGGCGCCGTCGTCACTGCCCGCCGCGGGGGCAGATACGGCTCCGACCTCGTTCGCGCGACGACCAGCCAGAATGACGAGGCACCGCTAACTCGTGGTGATGGTTGACAATATGCGCTGTCGAAACGCATCTGGCGTAATGCTGTTGCCTTTCCAAAACTTTCCACTTGATGTACAGGGGAGCTAGTCAGCTAACCACTTTATGCTCAGGGGAAAAAGGCTGTTGTCAGAAAAAATTAGCCATGATTGTCGCTCCATTTTTCTCTACGAGCGAGACCAGCGGGATGAGATCATTGGCCGGGAGCACAGGACCAGTTCAATTACGCGTCGCGTGGTAATGTAGGTTGTACCCCAATTAGCTTCAACTCCAATCATGTTTAACCTTGATCCCTGCCGGCATTGGGCCCCTCGGCAGATGTCTGTCTGAAGGCGCCATAGGCCCTGCTCCTTGGCGTTGTTAGTCCTTTTCAGATGAGTGGCAAAGCCAGGATAACCGTAATTACCTCCAAGAAAATGAACGAAAAACACGAGTTGCCAGACTTTTGAAACGTGGAAACTACGTCACGAAACCTGGCAGTAACTGGTAGGCATTCCTGATTATTTTTTTACTTGACTGGCTGCCCCTGGCGCTGCCCCAGTTTCAGCGCAAATGTCGCGAAGCTCTGATGTCAAAAGAAAAGCAAACATGGTTGCACTAGCAATGCATGCAAGCGCAGTGACTGAAATGAGCGGACTTCGGAAGCAAGGAAGAACTTGTGCTTGTCTAAGATTACGAATGCACCCTTATGAGGCTAAGTAGTAAGAGCGTACCTCGACTAGCTGTCCCGCTGACTGTTTTGTCATTCCGGAAAGTTGAGCTTGCTGAAGTACGTGTCAGTGACACTTGGATTAATTGCAAAGGAAGATGGGATAGCATATGCACTTATAGACATAACATCAGCTGATGTCTTCTACGAAACATGCCCTGACATTTACTTCAGAGCTATAATGCCTGCAGAAATTAGCCGGAGCAATCTTGTCCACTGTTTCTTCATTCTGCGTAGGGCAAACGCGAGATGGAGCAGCAGACGGCATATAAGTTCCCGCTGATTATGATGTTTTTGGATTTTTTTGCCATTCTTCGGTGTCAATCAAATCGCATTCTAGTGAAATACGAATCATTGCTTCCGTATCATCTGTTTGAAAACGCTCGAAGCACGCGGCGGCTCACGAAACACGACTAGTTGTGCATTTGTGTCGGAATCTCATGGTCTCGAGTGCAGTCGGTGTTGTCAGAGTGTTGTCAGAATCAACGAATCAGAGACACACGCACGCCACAAAGCATGCCTCTGAAATCACGCTCCCACGCATTCGAACCGAAGCGGGCCGCCGCAGACTGTGCTATGGTGCTGTTCAAAAGTACAACGAACTTTTCGTCATAGCTCAAAACACTGGCTTTAGACATCGACTGAAACAACATATTCTACGGCTGAGACATGAGCCCGTCTGACTGTGACGCTGTTCTGCGACCAACTGAGCTTTAGTCATTGGGTGTTTTGCATTGTTTCATTATCTGCCAAGTGGAGTTTGTCTTGCACACTCGTGTGCCATCACTGCTTGAGCCGACTATGCATATTCCTATTTTCTTTTTATCGATCTGACGCGTGACAGCGAAAAGCCACAACTGTAGATCTGTCATTAAAAATATATCTGGTATGATCTGATCAGCGGCCACATGTCTGAAACACGCATTAGCTGCCAAGAAACAGCCAGCATGCAAAGATGCAAAGCCGACTGTCGATGACACCAGAATGTGCCGTTGATGAAATAACCGCTCCCTTTAACAAAATAACATCTGGCGCCTGTTCTCACTTACCGATAACGTGCGCCTGGGCGCGCGGACCCATGTAGAAGTCCAGCAATTCATCCCACAGAGTCCACTTACCGATGGACATCATTTCGACGAGCACTTCGAGCCGGATCAGCAGCGCTGCTAGTGCCGCCATCATCCCGAACAGGGCCGTGGCTAGCGCCGGCGTGTTGGTGACGGGCCACACCTCCGCGAACGGTCTGGAGGTCAGGGATCGGGGGTCACGAGCGTGGGACTGGCTGCGGAGGTGGGAAGATGGCAAGTGGGGACCCTATTTGATGGTTGATTTATCGCGAGTGTTGGACAGAGGTGCCGCGCTTAAAAAGGGCACGAAACGCAAAACAAACGGCCTTTACGCAGAAATCGTGGGAATGGTTCATGAACAAAAAGCTGGGCAGATCTGAGGCCTAGTACGTTTGATCTTGTTTTCGCCCTTACTGCGCAATCTAAATGCGTAAATCGTAGAAATGGCTCGTGAGCAAAAAGCTGGGCAGATCTGAGGCCTAGTATGTATGATCCTGTTTTGGCCCTTGCTGTGTTATTTTCATTGCATATCTTCGGGAGAAGAAAAATGGCCTTTACAACCATATCGCGTGCGCGGGTTAAACTGTCGTTCGAAACGAACATTCGTCCAGCGGGCCTGAAGAGACTAAGAAAACAGGCCAAACGTCTGATTAGCTGGTCTAAGCACTCTGTAAACAGCAAAGGGCTCGCTAACACGACAGCCTGTACAATTACACTGATGTACGGAAAGTTCCAAGACGGGATCGGACACACAAAACTGCACGTGGTATGTGCGACAGGACACCTCGGAGGCAACTTCGTGGTCTTAATTTTCCGCCACGACTGCAAATTCGACACGAACCGCACCATCTACAGCCGGCTGTCCAATGGACCTCCCGTCCCGGGCGCTGTAGGCCCGGAAAGTGAGACATATCACACTCATTTCGCCGAGCAGTCTGAAAAGCTGCGCCATCAATTACGAACCTGTATAGCCAGGCCCGCGGGGGCGGAAACTGATCAATGCGGCCGGCTGAGATACCATGGACACGGAAATTATCCAGCGACCCGCCGGCGGAGCCTTTGGGTGAGCTCCGCCATAGCTCACGCGAAGGTAAGGGGTTTCAGACGAAGCGAGCGAGTGCTGCGAGTGAACGCAGTAACACGTTCGATGAAAATCGGACTTTTGTGGACCTGTTTGGTTCCCTGCCCGTGGCTGCTTGCCGGCACGCATATAGCAACAGCGTAACGATCTCTGCAAAGATTTAAATGTTGTTTTTTCCGCCAGGAATAGATACATTTTTCGGATAACTTCTGTTACTACCCACATACTCATGTAACTTTTCTGATTCAAATTTTGTTGACGCTTCGGCTGCCGGCCAATTCTAGGCGTCAGCTCCTCATCAGTGGGCTTTGCTGGGAGAAAATCCGTTTTTCTTATTGCAGGTTAAGGCAAATTTACGTCATAATCTGACTAACATAGATTGCTTCACCCACATACATAGCGCACGAAAAGTTCATTGATTCGAGTATACGTTCAGCTGCCATTCACAAACTGAGGGGTCATCGATAATTTTCCCACAGTCTGCTGCATGACATGAGTTTATTAGCGCGTCATTGACTGAGTGGGGCAAATATCTCCTCTCCGGCAAATTTCTGAACATCTCAAAAATGAACACAGGTGTCGATTTAAAACTTTCGCCACCTTTTCTAACGTCAGCTTCGAACAAATTGATACAAACACTTTCTGAATGTCATTCAAAGCTATGTCGAAATGACGTTGCCGAAGGCGGCCCATGTTCATGTTTTCCTTCTGGCTGAATTCGCCTGTTCTTTGCTTATTCACAGTAGCTGCAAAACAATGGTATGGTGCGTTATTAATCATCTTGCCATGACAGATGAAAATGTTATATCCATGACCCCATTGTTTTCATTTTAAATCACCACGGATAAATGCCTATTTATTTTCCGCAGTTCCCAAAGTATCGTCAGTTGAAATCAGAGTACGTGTTCTAACAGACATCTGAGGACTGTGTGGTACTTTTAAGAGATCCCATAATGCAGGGATATCGTGTGACCTTTGGTTCGATGCCGACGGATTCCCGCCCACTACCAACTTGTAGATGAGTCCGTCCTTGGCCATGGCGTAGACGATCCGTGGCAGCGAAAACATGGATCCGAACATGGAGACGGTGAGGCCGGCCAGTGCTCCGATAGCCACCACCAGCTGGCAGCGGGGGGCGGCCAGCTGGCCGAACATCTCCACCAGGCCTGCGTCCGGGTCCACCTGGTCGTACGGGACTGAAACACAGCCAGACGCGCGGCAGTTAAGCTTTTCTTCTGACTTTGTTTTCTGCTGCGCTGAAGAGGCAGTACACGAGCAACAACGAAACAGACGTGCCGCGTCGAAACAGCAGCTCACGCGCGGCAATGAGAGTCAGACCGCGCTGAGACAGCGGCGCACGTGCGGCAATCAAACGGATGCTCGCCCTGGAAGAACGGCAGGCCTGAAGCAATGAAAGACGCAGGCCGCACTGAGACAGCGTCAAATGTTAAACCGAAACAAGAGAAGACCCGCGCTAATGCATTCCTACTGACAAGCAACACACAACTCGGTCATATCGGCGTGACAGCGGGAGCATTATCCGGTTTTTGCCCTTTCTTCTGGGCTGTCCTCGAACAGTATGAGGACGACAGATCTGTGCTCTTCCAGCAGCACAGGTAATATAAACACAGCTGTCGTCCTCAGATGGCGAGCACAATGAGGACGGCGCTGCATTCCTCTGAACACAAAGTGTGCTATGTACGCCGCACAGATGTTGTATACGAGCTGCAAATACAATACGGATGGCACTATCCTCGGATGTTACGGATGACGTAGTATATGATGTTTTATATGAGGAAGATCCAGAGAACAAGCCGAAGCCTGAATTGTATCGTCAGTAAAGTCGAGCTAAACATCATTTGCCAAAGTCTTGCACACCGTTTTGCCACGCATATCACCTGTGGCAATGAAAGCTGCGTTGATCTTTTGTTGGGTTCCTCGATTTCAGGAGGCGGAAACGCTGACTGAACTAGAGGACCCGACATTTGTGGACCGATTCTACAGTAACGGCAAGTGGGGGCGTCTCCATTTTCGCGCCGACTCGCCCGTGACGCCCGGTGGCCTGACGTCATCACGCTGCCGCGTGGCGCGTAACACGTCTCCCGGTCACGGCCGGAGCGCCGTGAACGCTCAGCCGTGTGCCTCCGGGCGGCGCGCCGTTCCGGCTCCGCAGTCGACGAGATGAAACGAGCGTCTCCCGCAGATGAAATGGGATCGTCAGGCTGCATGTCCCGTCCCCCGTGGGAGGCGCTGCGGCGTATTCTGCGCGGAGCCGCGCGCCAGGGTTCGTGTGTTGAGTGCGCGGATGGAGGCGGCTCGGCCTTGAATGTACGTGATGTGTGATAGGACTCCGCGGTAAACAGACAAAATGACGCTCGTGGGTTAGACCATGTTTTGCGCTCTCCCCGCTCCAATCTTCGCGAAAATGTAGCACAACAGATGCCACAGTATCTGCTATACCCGCGAAAAAAATAATTCTGGGCAAGTTCCAACTTCTTTAGATATCTCAACATACCTAATGCCAAGCGACGCTTGACAAATATGCCCTGGAACTATCTGACAGATGTTGGTTGATTTCGCGTCTTTCGTTTGTCTGATTATGCTACAGTTTGGTGTGCACAATGCTCTGCATGCGTACTACAAATCTCCTCAACTTTAAATTGTTGTACCTAAAAGATGAAGGGTCGAAAGCAGGGACAAGGGAACTCTTCTTCAGTTGGAATGGGGGAGGCATTTTGGGTCAGTTCTTTCCAGTCAGTGCCCACAGAGTTAATGTTAAATTTTAAAAACGTTGGGGGCTGAAACCCCCCTGGTCCCAAGGTTCCCGCACCTACGGTCAAAAGTCATGACACCTCACAGCCAGTCGACCCTGAGCCATCCAGATTTCACATGTACTTCTTCTCCACGTTTTCACGCAACTGAGCTTATCCAATGTTATCGGACCCTAAAACCAACTAAGACAATCTTAGCCGTGCTTCGGGGCCATTTGAAAGTCAACCGAGGTCATTGACCTTAATGGGCCTTGGACGAACTATGATGGCCATGGATTTAATTTTTAGGGCATTCATTCCGAGTTTCACATTGATTCACATAAATGTCATTGTTGCGGCACCTCTTTCTTGAAAAGCTGGAGCTATTGTAGCAACTGGTCGTTTACACAAATACCCAGCATGTGTTTTCCGACCTACGGATTCGAGGAATGACGCCATTACTAAAAACTAAACGCCCTCTGGGGACATGGAATAAATTTACGGTATGCGAAAACGCCAATGAATGAAAAACATGTGAGAAATTCGTGATTATTGCCCTAAAAACCTTAAAGCCAAGTCCATGTCAATAACCTTGATTGACCTTGGACGAGCTAGGATGGACATGGCCTCAATATTTTAGGGCACTGATTCCGAATTTCTCATACAATATTTCACTCATCAGGCCATTCACATATTGTAAATCTCTTCCATGTCTCCTAGGGGGCGTTTACTTTTAGCAATGGCATTATTCCTTGAAATCATAGGTCGGAAAACAAACATCGTGTATTTGTACACAGCCCCAGTTGTATAACGGATCAGGCTTTTCAGGAAAGAGCTGCCGTAACACTGTATTGCATTGCGTTCTGAAATTCGGAATGAGTGCCAATGATACCCATGGCCATCGTGGCTCATCCGAGGCCAATTAAGGTCAATGACCTCGGTTGACCTTCAAAAGGTCCCAAAGCATGGCTTAAATTGTCTTAGTTGGTGTTAGGGCCCAATAACATTGGATAAACCCACTTTCGTTAAAAAATGGAGATAAGGTACATGTCAAATCTGGATAGCAATGGGTGGACTGGTAATGAGATGTCATGACCTTTAACCTTTGACCTTTTAGGTAAAGTATTTAAGGTTGAGCAGATGTGTAGTACGTATCCAGGAAGCCACCAGATTGTAGCATAATCAAGCAAACGAAATGCGCGAAATCAACCAACACCCGTCAAATAGCTTGAGGGCATATTTCTCCAGCGCCGGTTGGCATTTCACAACCTGAGACATCTAAAGAAGTTGGAGTTTGCCCAGAACTGTTTATTGTCACATTTATTGCACATACTATTGCACCTGTTGTGCTACATTTTCGCAAAGATCAAGGAACAAAACATGGTCAAACCCAAAAGGCTTATTTTAACATAGGTAGGGAAAAGTGGGTGTATTGTGCCCTCCTAACTAATTGCGCCCACCTCCATTCCCGCAAGCCTGCCATATTCTTTAGTCTGCTCTATTTGAAAACTGAATCGTTGCCACCAGGACGTTTTTCGGTGTCAGCGCTGGGAGAACGGAGGTAAGCTGCGCAATCCATGCTCTCTGATAAAATAATGGGTTTCTTAAACTATGTTAGCTTCTTTTATCGCGGTGACAATAAAGTTTGATAACATGTACGACATTCGAAGTGTACTTTCTGAAACATAGACACGATTGTTTGTTATATTCATGTAAAACCTTCCCACGCATGAGAAAGTTCTCGCTGGTTTCCGCGCTGCTAGGACAGATACCATAATCTGAATTGCGCGCATGACAAATGCGCCACTGGGGCGCAATTAGCAGAACGCAGTGGAATGTGGCTGACCGCAATACGACTTGGATTGTAAGCCATTTGCATTTACTTTTTCAGACAACACGAAACCTTTCAGCTGGACTGAAAGCACGCTTCAGCTTGCTGTTCGGGATGTAAAGGCGGCCACGTTAATAAAAAAGGCGGGCAAGGTGTACAGGTACGTTTTTTGGTCATTGGTGCTGAGGACCTGGAGGTGGATGAAGGAGCTAACATACTTGTGACCTCGAATGAAAGCCTGTAAAGAATTCATATAAAAATCATGTAGAAGTGTGAGACTGTTTTGCTTTTATTTAGCGCTCCTGAAACTTTCGGTGGCACCCAGAACCTTTCAAGTACCCTAACACTTTGGATAAAGTGAGAACGTCAGGTCCAGGAAAACGTAGGACCCCATAAATACCAAGTATAATCCCAAACCCACGATATAATATCCCGTCCGAAACATACCGCCTTCTCACGGAAGAGGAAGGGGAGGATAGATACTAGCCTTTTCGTACTCCGCAAGTTTTGCGACATTCATTACGTACGCGTATGTCCGTTGCATGGAAAGCATCGGCCTGAATTTCCAAATTTCCCCCTCCCTCCCCTCCAGTTTTTAACTGGGGCGCGCCCGTTTGTCTCATTGCTAAGGAGCCTCCTGGAGCTGTCCTAAACCGCTATCACTAATAGTAGTCCTAATCTAGATTTTCCCCTTCCCATACTATCTCATGAACCATCTATCGAGACCACGCCTCTTAACGAGTGAGAAACTCGAACGGAACTCCGCCCGCTTCCCAAAAAGGGCGAGAACATGTCTTTCCTTCCGCCCACAAAAAAGAGTTACGGGCATACATGCTGGACATGTCGAACACCGTCTATGGTGTGACAAACGCTGAATTCAGAAAGATTGCGTATCATGTTGGGAACACATGCAACTTGATCATCCTTTTCATAAGTCCTGGCGCATGGCCGGAACAGACTGGTTGCAAAGATTTCTTGCATGGCAACCCAGTTTTGCAACACGTTCTCCAGAAGCAGCCAGCATTGCGACGCTGGCTTCCTTCCAGTTGTTCTTCGGCAACATGTGCAGTTGTTCTCCAACAACATGAAGATCCTGATGAATAAGCACCTTTGTAAGCCATGAAGGATTTATGACGTCGATGAGGCAGCCATTTCAACTGTGATGTCTCCTTTTTACAGAAAAGAGACATCACAGAAAGTCGTCGCATGAAAAGGGAGGGCGACAAGTGGGGGTCGTTAAGGGCACTCAGTGGAGCCAAAACACGACGGCCATATGTTGTTACAATGGTCCTCTATAGAACGGCAAATGTTGGTTCGGATTCACAGAATTCCGCGGAACTAGCACGATTCTTAGTTAGTTTTGGCCCCGAAAAAAGCAAAACACGAGATCAAAAGTTGCACAGCGTTTTCTGTACTGAAAATCGCAGGTGCCTATCTTCCATCGATGGAATACATACATTTTTAATCATTTGTTTCTTTGCAGTGCATAAAGTGGGGATAGTAGCAGGGTATGCCATGCATCGTTGAATGTGATGTGATGAACAATGACAAAACTGAGCGATAAACAAAGGCACATTCATTCATTTGTCAGTCTAACTTCGCCATTGGGACGCATTTGAATGCCATTTGCGCCACCCCGTGGATCCAATTAACAACGAATTTCGGGAACTATTACCTTCTGAGGGCTTACAGAAATGGACTGCCAAGAACAGACAGCACGTTTCTGAGAAATATTTCGACCGCAATAATGTAGAGTAGTGATTGATCTATCGTAAAAACACAAACTTTGCTTCTGGTACTCAGCCCTATTTCCCACATAAAGATAATCGCATGGTCGCATCGAATGGAAAAATTGAAAAAAAAAAAAAAAATCGATAATCGAAAAAGTGACCCATATCTGAAAGCCGTAACATTTCTGCAACCAGATGTACTGCCCGCATTTTTCCATGACGATCTGTCACCGAGCTATGGGCAATGTCCGATGCAATGTCTGAGCCTACCAAATTTCAACCAAATCGGATGTGGTCGGGGAAATTTGTGCGATTTCACGTGGAATGACCCCTCTGCAGTGCGAATGCATAGTCACTCTCGCACCATGACATCATGCATTCTTTCCAAGTGCTTGGCTTTCCGATTAGGCTTAGATTCACATTCTGATTCTGCGATTAACTTCCCGAAAGGCGGAGAGGATCTCAAATGTTTTGAGTCAGCTGGCAGGCAGACATAATCAGGAGATGACACCATAGGCGATGGTCTCCTGATTCGTCGTTGGCGTTTAAGGACGTTGGAAAGGTAGTCATGTCGTTCAAATCAGTTACACATGTGTTGTGTGTCGATTAACTTCGTATGTCAAGAACACGGCATTCGGGACGGAAATGCTTTGTTATTGTCCCAATGAATGGCGATTCTTCACGACTGTCGAGGATTTCGTCTGATGCGGAAGTTACTGAAACTGAGACTGTGGGAACGATTATTTGATATTTCACAAAGTTTCAAGACATGTCGCGTCATATTGTTTTGCAGAAAGAAGCATGTGTCAAGAAGTCTGTTAAAAATTGTATTTGAAGAAATAAATCGGCGAAGGAATGTCAAGGAACGTTTTCTTCGTTTCCGTCAACTGCAGCTGAATTTTCCCATTTACAATTCACAGGGGGAAATGTTTTTGATGTGTACACTGAAAAAAATTACACGTCGATTTAATTATTTTCGAAGTGTTGTGAATAGAGTAGGTTTGGTGTTATAAAAAAACCGAATATTTCAGCACAACTTGATATACATTCTCAATGGGATCAGTCTCTGCCGAAGGCACATTAAGCTGCGCCGATTGATTGATATTGGGTTTAGAGGCGTGCCTCGACCTATTGGTCATTATGCGCCGCCAGTGAAGTCTGTGTGAGCTAGTTACGTTAAAGTGTATGTGGCGATTTTAAAGATGGCGCAAGTGTTTCATTTAACGTTATAGGGTGAAAGAGTGATGGTTACAAGTGCTTTTTCGTTGGGTTGTATGTGTGTGAGCGAAATTTAGATGCCGCTTATAATATCGCCATGGTGTGGGGCCTCCGAAAAGCGGGGACAAGACGCGCAGGGGAAAGAGGAAGGGAGTCGTCGCCTTTACTTCTGTCAGGTACGTTACTTTTAACCCTCCTGAAAAGCAAGAAATTTAGGTTATGCTTTACGTCTGGTTTTGCCAAGGTGCCCGCAATGGCCTACTCCTCACGAAGAGCACCGAGGGGTCTTTATCGTGCAGGCTAGGAGGAGATTGCCCACACCGCCTCTCACGCTGGCTAAGCGTTCACCCTCTCACGCCGGGTGTTGCGGAAGAAAGGAAGGCGTGAGAAGGATTTGCAGTGTTGTGTAGTGGATATGTCGTGTAGTGTAACGGTGCTGCCTGTTGGTGGCTTGAGCGGGTAGGTCGCGCGGTCCCCATGGCTACCTCTGTGCGCGCGGGCGGGCCCGGGACAGATTGACCAATAAATAAAATGCGCGATCCTGGCCAAGTTCCCGTGAGGCAGATCACCGATACTGGTAGTCTGTGGTACTGTTTGTTGTCGGGCAGATGTTGTGTTAGAGTTTTCCTGCTAGGTGTGTGTCATTTAGATATCTGAATAGTAGTTGCAGCAGGTCCGGGTGCTGGTTACCCACGAGGGTGCTCAGGGTGAGCTGAATTTTCATTTGTTGGTAGAAGGCCTTAATGGGTCGTCTTTGTGCTTCAAAATCCCTACATTTTAGCAGGTCACCTACGTTATGTGGTGTGCTGCAGGTGTTACATTGTGGAACTTGGTGAGAGCCGTCCTCTAAGATTAGTTGTGTGTATTTTGTGCGACCCGTTCTAAGTCTGGTGGGGACGACTTTTTGACGCCGGCACTTTTGGTCTGAAGTGTCTCAGGCGCCAAGTGTGGGTTTGATGCCGTACAGGTATCCGTGGTGGTTTTGTGTCCAGTTCCTCTGTTTGTTCTGAAGGATGTGTTGTTGCAGGACTGCTTTGCAGTCGTCCAGTGGGAATTTTATGTCAAAGCATGAGTCGAATGCTAGTGATTGTTTCGCAATCTGGTCTGCTCGCTCGTTGCCTCTGATGTTTGCGTGTCCCGGTATTCAAAGGAATGAAATGTTGTTTACGTTAGGGGACACTTGCTATTGTATGCAATCAATGATGTAGTGTGATGGATCGGCCGTATTGCCGATGGCTTGAACTACTGATTTTGAGTCGGAGCAGACAACTACGTTACCCATATTGTCTGATTGCCATGCGAATGGCTATCAGGATGGCCATGGCCTCTGCAGTGAAGATCGATGTCTGGTCTGGGAGGCGGTTGCCGAGTTGGAAGCCAGGCGATGATAGTCCAAATCCGACTTTGTCGTCAATTTTGGTCCCGTCTGTGTATATGAATGATTTGTGGTTATTGACAGTGGTGTACTCGTGGAACTTGGCGAGTATTTCGGTTTGTGTTACGTCCGTTTTTCATTCTGTGAGAAGGTATTCTACGATGGGTGGCTTGTGAATCCAGAATGGCCTGAGGGGCGATCTGGGTGCAGTGGGCGGTACGACAAACTTAAGGTCTGCCAGGGCCGTGCTTATTTGAACGTGAAATGGTGGTCGTTTGCGTGCTGCACGGCTCTTGTCCAATCTGTCGTGTTTGAAGCAAGACTGTGCCGGATGGTTTTCCGTGGTTTGAACTGTTGTGTAGTACCGACGCAGTTGTTGTGTTCGCCTGGTCTGTAGTGAAGGGATGTCCGCGTCGGCCAGAAGGCTGACGATGGGAGTACAGTGCAGTGCTCCAGTGGTTGTTCGAATGCTGTGGTTTTGTACGGTTTCGAGTTTTTGTGCTAGAGATGGAGAAATGTTGTTGAAAATGAAGGTGTTGTATTCCAGAATGGGTCTGATGATGGCCTTGTAGAGTCTGAGAAGTGTTTGTCTCCACCCCAGTCTGTTCCTGAAGGGCAGCGGAGGATGTTGATGCGTTTCGCGCATCGCTTCGTGACGTTTTTGATGTGTTGATGGAATGTCAGTTTCTCGTCTAAGGGGATGCCAAGAAATCTCAAGCTTTTGACCTGTTCTATGGCTTCGCCATGGATGCGCAGGTTGAGTTTTTGTGGTCCGGTAGCGCGAGCGTATGCAACTACTGCGGATTTTTCGGCGGACAGGGTTTATTATATATATTAGATATATATATATATATATATATATAAATATAATAAATTTCTTATCCCCATTTCTTACACCACTTTGCAATGTGGTCTAGTCCGGATTGTACGATGTTTTCGGCTTTTAGAAAACAGTGGTTAGTAGCCCAAATGGCCACGTCGTCCGCAAAAAGTGAATAGTGTGCTGCTCTGCAGTGGAAATCGTCAAACATGTCGTTGATCATGATGAGAGAGTGTTGGTGAAATGACGCTTCCTTGTGGAAGGCCCTGGTCCTGTGCTCCATTGCTGGACGTGGTGCTGCCGCATCTGACCTTTACTGTCCTACCCCAAAGGAAGTGTAGTAGTAGTGCTCGGTGTCCGCGTAAACCTAGATTGTAGAGTTTGTGTGCAAGTGCGGACTTGTGGACTCGGTCGAATGCGGCCGTAATGTCTAAATATGCCGCTACTGTTGTGCGTTTATAGTTGATTCCGTGTCTGATGTCGTGTACTATGCGTATGAGATTGTCTGCGGTGGACTTGTGTTTCCTGAAGCCGCACTGGTGGTCGTCGAGCAGGTTTTTATTTTCCAAAAAGTGTCGGAGGCGTGTGTTTACCATGCGCTCGACGAGTTTACTGGCACAGCTGGTGAGAGATATTGGCCTGTATCCTTTTGGTTGAGTGTGGTCCTTTTTGGGCTTGGCCAAGGGATGATTATATTTTGCCGCCAATTTGGCGGAAAAGAGTCGTTTAAGAAGAGATGGTTAATGGCCATTAACAGGTACGTTAAGGAAACTTTACTCAAAGTGTCTGAAAAGTTGGTAATGAATGTCGTCCGGCCCAACCGAGATGTTGCCACTCTTGCTGAGGGCAAGGCGTAATTCATGCATTGTGAGTGGTATGTTGTATATTTCAGTATTTGTTGACTGAATGTTTGCGTTTGCCGCGAATGTTTGAAGTGAGGTTGTTAGTGTTGTGTCGTATGTGTGGTTTGCAGATACGTTGGTGTAATGAGTTTTGAAGTGTTCCACGACGTCGCCAGCTTCTGTGCTGCGCTGACTGTTTATTGCCAGTTATGGAAAGGGACCTGGCGGAGGGCGTTTTAGGTGAAAGCGTTTCATGAGGGTCCAAATGGTGTCTGTGGGTGTAAAACGATTGAATGTGGATGCGTGTTCTTGTGTGTGAATGTGGATGCCAAGATGATCTCCTCGCTCCACGTATGGTTGAGCGACAGTGCTTTTGCTCGACAGTGCTCCAGGAGATGTGCTTCTCACATTACCCTTTTGTACCGCTTCAGAGCTCTGCGCCGTTTCGCGATCGCTTGCTGGCATTCCGGGGTCCACCAAGGCGCTGATGCCTTACTTCTGGGTTTTTCAGATTTTGGGGCGGTGGCTTGTGCTGCTGAGCTGGTGGCTCCTAAGACCTCACTTATGGTGTGGTCTGCTGAATTTACTAATGCGACGTCCACCATAGCCTCGTATTTTGGCCAGTCCGCCCTTTTCAAATTCCATGTGGGTGCGTGAAGTTTTGTATCGTGGATTGTGCCGGAGCTGAGCTTGATGTGGATTGGGTAGTGGTTGTTCAGCCCGGGTCGTCCTCTACGGACCATTCAAAAGCTGTGCCGAAATACCTGAGCTTATGATAGCACCGAATCCGTTTTACTCGCGTTAGCTCCAAAACATCCCAATCAGCCAACATGTGCCGAAAATGTAATTATGGACTTGAAAAGCGCGTTAAATTCACGATAAAGGAAAGTTAATGGCGCCCATAAAAACCAACATTTTCCTCCATGACTGGACATTTCCGAAAACTAATGAGGAAGAGTCCCTGCTTTCCACCCACTGCAATTGGCTTGATGTTAGAATTTATGGAAATGGGTCTTAGAACCTGTTAACGTCATAGAAACTCTAGCATTGCCAGCCTCTCGTAAGCAAAAATGTGATTTTACCTCGTGTCGAATTTTACCCAGTTGTCGAACACAAATATATTTTTGCCATTCATTTTTCTCCTAATCGTGATAGAACAATGAAAAATCAAACGTGTAGCACTTGTCCTTTTGGTTCAAATCATCTTATTTCATTCGTTCAGATCAACCTGAGGCCTGTCATGTCAAAGGGAAGGCGAACACTCTATCGTTGTCCGTCTCCGCTGTCATACTGGTGGCAGTTTTATGACGTGGGCGGAAAAGCACTCCTTTGTATGGACCTGGTTTTAATATGTCAACATGTCAATCGTTGCACTCAGTGACTGCTTTTCTCTTCAGATCAAGGTCAGGTCATTGAGAGGCCAAAAATCATTAAGAACTTTTGCTACCGTTCTAGTGCCGAAAATACTTTGGAAATTTCGGGCTCTTGCAGCAGACCGTTCACAGGCAGTCTACGAAAGACATGATGGGTGACAACCATCTAATTCCGCGACGGTGGGAAGCAACCGTCCCATGATCCGGCGAGCGTTAAAATACCGACATAACTTGCAACGAAAGAAAATGATTTACATGTATAACGCTGAGTTACAGTAGTGGCATATATCTCCCAGGCTCCTTTTCGGTCGCTGTAGGGCTAGTGCATTTTTTAAAGTTTTACAGTTTTGTACATATGTACCTATATTTATCTACGTTTTTACATAAAGAAAGTTTTATCTTCCTTGTTATTTCTTGAAGGTCTGAAAAGCTTTGTCAATGTTATGGAAAAATACATGCAAGTTTTGAGTAGCTGCTGTAAAAAACGATGATAATATCAATATCATGAATACAGCACTTCATAACGTAAGGGAGGCGATGGTGTCTTTCATGATTTTCCAAAACTGGTACGAAAGTGCATGGAAATAAATTATCTACAAATAGTTCTTGCTTAACTAACTTCAAGAAGCGCTTTAACAGTCTTCAGCCATGAACAACGTTCCGACTTCTGCTTCGAGCTGGATGAATTAAAGACATACAGAAACGTTCTGGAGCGGTCCTGGCGGCATCGGTCCTCCTCGTCGATACAGGCTTTCCTCTCGGACGGATGTCTGAGTAACTCGACCATCCGTGCCCAGTTTTCGGCGGTTCCGGCCGTCGCCAGCGGCGGCATGCTCTTTATCGATCCCGGCCGGATGTGACGTCACGCGACGAGCAACAGCACAGAGGTGCGGCCTTCGTGGGGCGCGCCGGCGTCGCCACCTCGCCGCGCCGGACCTGGCGGACACGGAGCCGACACGAGCCGGACAGGGAACCGGACACGAGCCGCTCACAAGCCGGACACGGGGCGGACAGGAGCCGTTTACGAGCCGGACACGAGCCGCTCACAAGCCGGACGCGAGCCGTGCACGAGCCGGACACGAGCGGAACAAGGAGCGGACATAAGCTGGACACGAGCCGAACAAGAGCCGCACACGAGCCGGACACGGAGCGGATCGAGCCGGAAGCAAGCAGGACACGGAGCGGACACGAGCCGGACAAGAGCCGTACACGAGCTCGACACGGAGCGGACATGAGCCGGAAGCAAGCCGGACACGGAGCCGGAGGCGAGTCGGACACGGAGCCGGACACGGAGCGGACGCAGCGCGAACATGGAGCGGACACGGAGCGGACAGCGGCCTGCAGCAGCCGACGTCACTGTCCGAGGTTCTGGCGCAGGGTCGAGCAGTATGGCGACAAAGAAATCTCACGAAGTTGGCGCAGACGAGCAAAGTTGCGGCGACCACGCGGTGAGTAGTGCGGACTGGGCGGAACGCCGGCGACCGGTCGCAACTTCCCGAGCCGGGCGGAATCCCGCGAATGGAGTGGAATCCCACGGAATGGCGGGAATCCTTCCAAACAAGAGGAACGCCGCCCACCAAGCAGAGCGCCGCGAACTCCAGCAGGATCCCGCCTATCGATCGCCGCCTGGCGAACCACGCGTGAACCGCCGCCAAAGGGGAATCCTTCTGACCGCGCGGAATCCGACCGGGCGAGGGGACTCCTCCGACCAAGCCGAGGCCGTCTGACCAGGCCGGATCCCGTGAACCGGTCGTAATCCGTGAAGGGCGTGCGGCCGGCGGCCGACGGACAGACAATCAATGGCAGCCGCCGGCTGGGCGGCGGAAGGCTGTACTGCCGCCCGCCGCCGCTGTCTCATGGTCGATCAATGGCAGGGAGCAACACTGGCGCCACCCCGCCCCCCTCCCCCTCCCCCCGACAGCAGGACGGAAGCCAGACGGGGAAGGGCGTCTGGGGCGTGCCGATGACTCACGGCTCTCGAACAGGCTCCACCGCCGGCCTATTGTACTTCCCGGCCAGTGAGCTGGAATTCCCACTTGCTAGCTGGGGAGACATTCGACCTTAGTTTTCATGAGATACGTTGTAGTATAGCTACGGATACAGTACGGATGGATTGTGGTACAAACATGTCATTTTTATGAAATTTAATGTAGCTGTAGTTTAGACTGGGAGATAGTTATGCATCGTTAGTATAATACGATATAGTTAAAGTATTTAAGGGAGGGGGACACGGTGCCCGGTAACCCCCCCCCCCTCTGCCGCGTATGCATGCATATAGGTAAATGTTTATCCTGTCCTCTGTGGTAACCATTACGGCGTTACCGAAATTTGCAGAACATAGCAATGAAGTGGAGTTCTGACGTTTTTGATCTACTCCCGATTTCTTCCATGTTACCTATCTCTTAGACAAAAATGTGCACACGCAACAGAGTACGGTAGCTCACAGTTCTGACCACGTCATCTCATTTACATTTAAAAGAAAACCGATGTTTCTGACTTGCTTGATGTACGGCTACATTTCCGAAGAACGTCTCGCTTGGTAATAATGCGTTAACATTTTACCCATAAAACCAGTAAACCATTTTTGGCTTGCATGCAGATGACGTGAGGATCCCAAGAATGACAGCTAACCAAAGGATCCTGTACTCCTTTCAAGCGGAACTGCTCTTCTGGTGTGCCCAATTTATGCATGCTTTTGCAATCACAACAAGTTTAATTAGGATGGATTCCACGCATTACTGACTGCAGTAAGCAATGCGGTACAGCAGGGGCAAATCCCTTCCCTTCCCACGGTCATAATAACCTCCCAGTAGCTTAAGACGAGCACAAGTCGATGCGAGCACGAGCGAATGAACCGATTCCCCGCAGGAAAGCCACCAGCCAACGCTTTGCGCTGGCCGCCAGCCGCCGAGGCGAGAAGAGCCGCGGCTGAACTGGGGCAGGCGCCGTCCCGGCGCGTCGTCTGGCGCGCCACGGAGCAGCACAATGCTCGGCCGCGACCCCGCGTCGGCCGTCTGGGGCAGCGGCCACCCGCCGACGGTCGCCCGCCGCCGCCGACGGCCGCCGACGCCGGCACAAAGCGTGCAGAGCCGGCGCCGCCGGGCCCGGCCGCCGCCCGGCGCGGCCCGGGCTCGCGGGAGCGCCGTCTGGCGGCGGCGCTCTGTCGAGGTGCCCGCACTGGACCGGACCGAACATTTGTGCTGGAGATTTTCACTCCTTGTGATGAGCTTGAACAATATGACCGGTGTCCATGGCCTGCGACGGTGAGTGGTATTACTATGGCTCGGTTAATGCGCGCGCCGTTGTGACACAATACTGTCACGGTACTGTGTCAGGCTCACTGAACGCCCATTTAGGCATTTCCAACACCACGCACCATGGAGAAACATGGCTGCATCGGCTGGGAAAAGAAGGTAAACGTGTGGTTCTTGGATCCTCGGTCGACTAATTGCCCTTGAAATATTTGAGTCTTACAGTCTTCCGACCCTCGACCCGTCATGTGTCGCCATTTTGGGTTCAGTCATCCACTGACCCGTCCACATATTCAGTGTAAAGCTTGATGTCCATCGTATCACACTCCTGGGTGCAGGAACCGGTTTTGGAATGTTGAAAAACACCAGTTGGGAAGAAAAGGAAAAACACTTGGAAATCCTACCATCCGGATTCAACCGTTTCTTCTAAACAGACCGGGATGGATGTCCGTGGATGCCCCGGCATCCAGGCATTTGCGATTTTGGATAGCGCGAAACCAGAAGAGGCATGCATTCGAAGCTTTCGACATGTCTGCGTGTCTGCATGTCTGCATGCCAACAGTCTGCGCTGGGGTTGGTTTCTAGTAGTTAGTGGGAAGTGAGCAGTGCGTTTTAGGAAGCTGACGAATGAGACGTCATAGTATTGGTGTCAACCACACTTAAGAACGTGCCCCATAAGGTTGCCGGTGTTCCATGTCCTGCGGAGACTCCTCCACGCTCACGCCGGTGAGAAGCCCTGGACCCGCGTCCTCACCTGTGAGCGTCAGCACCGCCGACGACGCGACGTACACGACCAGCACGATGACCAGCGAGAGCACGATGGAGATGGGGATCGACCGCTTGGGGTTGACCGCCTCCTCGCCGGTGGTGGCGATGATGTCGAACCCGATGAAGGCGTAGAAGCAGGTGGCGGCTCCGGTCAGCACCTGGAGATTAAGAGGCGGACTGCTAGTCAAGCGCCACCTGGAAATGGCGAGTTGGCGAGAATGGTTGTACAGGCAGATTTTCAATATCATTATGTCATTAGGTGTGTCGAACTGAACCTGAAAAACGTGCATAAACATTTAAACTGCTGATGCTTGATTGAACGGAAAACGAGTCCAGAAACAAAGCCACCGAAAAAATCAGCAATGATGAATGATAAGATGACTGTCAACGGGCGCTCCGTCGCAACCAAACTGCCGAATCAAAGAAGAACATTTATCCCGTTAAATCAGCCATGAGGCAACAGATCAGCTCGGCGCAAGATTTCCAACCGCAAACTTCATTCATGATCGGTGTGTGGCCATCGGTACGGAATGAATGAACATAACCGAAATCGAACTGCCTGCGCCCGAACCCACTCATCATAGGATGGTGCATATTACGGCTCCCGCCGAGCCGCAGCTGCCGCTCGAGGTTCATCGCGCTACATATTTCACAGCGAATCAATCTCTATCGTCAGATTGCCCTCGCCGGTCAATCGACAGACGGCCGTTCCGGCGATGCATCGTATCGCGGCGCGAAATGGCACGTTCTCCCCGGTAACACCGGTCCCGACGCCTCCAATCGTCCGCCACCAGACTGCGCGGCGGACAGCCGCGGCCATCTGAGGCGGCGCAGATGCTCTGCCCGGGGCAAATGGTCTGTCAGGGGCAGGAGCGGCCGCTGCCGCCCGCCGCCCACCGCCGGCCGTGGCACAGATGACCGTCGTCCGCCTACGGTCGCCCGGAATCGCTCCTCCGAAATGGGCGGGGGAGTGAGTGCTCGAACCGTCGGATTTTAGTGTCCGAAATGTCGGCATTTACTGGCTATAAACAGAAACATTGCATCCCTTCGGAAATAAGTCTAAGCTGGGCTGTGATTTCGTTAAGTGTTTCACTCGGAGTAAAATTAGTAACTCATCTGCTCAGGCTTTCCAGCTGACAGCGTTGTGTAAAAATGTGGCCAGGCCAGACAGTCTTTCGCCATGATCAAAAGCGCACTGTTGTCCAAGATCACCCATACGCTCGGCTGCGCACGAATTAGACCTTTGCAGCCAGTTTGCCGGAGTGGGTTGATAAATTAGTTGCGTCGGTCTTTGGCGCACAGCTGGGTGGAGGTTTGACCCGGCATCTCGGGATCCCAGGCCCTGTGTCTACAGCAGCGCGAAACACATCAGCCCGCACGTGAGCACCGGCCAGAAGGGGTGCCACGCTGCGTGACAGCGGTAGCTGAGCTCGCTCTCCTTAGTCCCACGGGCCTCCAGATTCCGCTATTGTCGAACTGAGCAGACGTGAAATACAACTCAGAGAACACATAAGTACCAAACTGGTTTCTGGAATGAGTGATTATGCACGAGAGAGTATCTTGAACACATGCCACACTGCTGTGATGCTTCATTGTTGACCTGCAGTGTGACCGGAATGGGCAGCTACTGGCTGGGCAGACGACCTTTTCCGATGCTCATCTATCTGACTCAAGTGCTCCTTGTAGTGGTTAACGTGTTCGCCAACGTTACGCGGATTGCCATGTCTGGGGGTTCGGAGACAGAAATTAATTTCACCCGTTTCCGTTTCAAAGCAAGTCCGTTTGGCGCGCTGAAAAAGCTGATATAAAGTAGGAAGTATGTATGCATGTGTGTGTTTTACTGGCAGTAAAAACACTCCATTGTTAAACTGGCTAATAACTTTCACGCAACACTCGGAATACCGCGTACTCCCCAACTAAAAGCCTAGAACCCGTTCAATGCACGTTTAAAAGCAGCCATCGCCAAGTTGCGCAGTTCTGCGGGCAGCGAGTTGTACAGCATCACAGTGCTGTGCAAAAAGTCTGCTGTTTCAGTTGTCATATGTGGAGGAGCTGGATTAGTGTCTTGGCGAGTGCGACGAGAGCGGAGTTCTGAATTGGCCTGGAGTTGAGAGGCGAGAGCCTGTGGTTCGTCGGTGCTGCGAATTTTGTGGGGAAAATTTAGGGAATGCTTTTTGTACAGCTGGCCAAGACGACACGCAGAGCAAAATCTAGAATATTTGGAGACATATATGTTCTTTTCCGAGCCATTACCAAAAACTGTCAAGCAGTATCGGACGTGCCAAATGACCAAGGCGATGACAAGGATGAGCAAGACGGAGAGGGGATCTGATGACGCACGTGGGCCAGGCTGATGAGGATACCGTTACACTTTTTGACCTGGGCAGATACGCGAGAGTCCCAGGTCGCAGTCTCGTCGGAAAACACGTCGAGATTCTTTCGCAGTGGGGCACTCAGTATAAAGCAGTAAGTAGGCAGCACAAAGCAATGAAGAAAATAAGCAGCGGAGTAGGTAAGTAGGTAGGTAAGTAAGTAAGTAAGTAAGTAAGTAAGTATGTAAGTATGTAAGTAAGTAAGTAAGTAAGCAAGGAAGCAAGTCAGTATGTAAGTGAGTTAAGTAAACAAAAGTGAGCAAAGTAAGCAAAGCATACCAAAATAGTAGTAAAAGTAGGGCAAGTAAATAAGCAGACACATGATAAAACATGCACTGTGCATACAATTCGAGGGTCAGAAAAGCCAAATCTTAAATCTGGCTGTCACCCCCAAAAAAGGGAAAACAAATATAGTGAATACGTTTGTTTAATAATCATACTCGTAAAGCCATTAAACTATAAACATTCATATCATCACGCACTATCCGTCTCCAACAATAGTAATCTGTCACTCACCATAGCAATATAATAATAGTGCGGTAAAAAGTAAGATAAACAAAGTAACAAAGTAAGTTGGAAAGTAAGTAGCATTAAGTATAAAGTGGACAGCGAGGGCAAGGTTGCAATTTCGTGCTATTGCTGCGGCTTACTCTGAGTCGCCAGCTACGGCCCCGGGATTCGGTGCTATTGCTGGGTATTGCAGCACATTCCGGGTGCGGCTCCAATGTAAAGGCCTGCAGTTCATCTATCAACCGGAGGCCCTGAGCTGCAGCGGGCGGCAGGCCGACCCGCTGCGCGGGAATTGCTCATCGGCACGATTTCCTGCGCGGGCTGCAGTGACAAACGATAGTAAAGTCGCCGCTTAATGGCAACGCGGTGTGAAGTCCCCCGGTCTCCTCGCGTGCGAGGCACGTGCTGCTTAACTGCGCACTGGTGTTTCTGGTCCGTCTGGAGTCCGCACAACTTCCTCAACTTCCGTTTTGTTAATTGTCGATAGCCTTGCAATGAATAGCTGGTTGTATAGTTTCGCCGAGCCCAGCTGCATAATTTTCCCGCCAGTTGTGGTGCTGAGGCTTCTTCTACTACGCTTTCTTGTATGTGGTGACCTCAGGTCCTAAACCCCGTTCGGTACCAACATGTATTTTCCATATGTTTCGCACTTGTCACCAATCATTACCACTATCATGCATATGAACTCTATTTTCTCAATGGCATAATAATCACAGAATTATGCAACTAAATACGTAAGGCGCAACCGATGGAGCAATTCTGGAAGGAAGATTTCGAGACTCATTTTTATTTCTTTTCAGTTTAGCATGGACAGCTCTGCATGCATAGAAGCCGATCACAATACCTGGCTGTTTTTATAGAACCAATATGACGTGGCGCCAGATGAGGCGGTTCTGACTTTTTTGGGGGACTGAGTCCAGAATTAAACGGAACTTACTTTTTGCTAAAGTAGGTGTTCGCGTCATCGAATATCCCTCGCAATGCAGTACAGGCAACAGCATTGCTTTTACGCTACAAGACGGACCTCGAAATCTTTTCTGCGTGGACCAGTCAGGATAGCACGCTATCGCCGAGACGAGGAAAGCGCCAATCTGTTCGGCATTTTCCATTCAACCGAATATGAAGCTACATTTCAGGAAAAATAACATGGCACTGGTCGTGGGCGCACAGAAAGAAAACGTATCTGGAGCGACTGCAGTGTTTAGATAGCCTCTTCCATAAACAGCTCCATGTTTCTTCAGAACCATTTGTCTAATGGATCCTCAGAATATCCCACTGCGAACACTGGTATCATGCTTTGAGAGCATGATGACCCAACATGAAGATTCTAACATCTGTGGACATGGTAGCGAAAATGTACAATCACATTATATTAATACAAAAGATAAGAGGTCATAAAATCATACCATTTGCGTGTTTAATTTCGGAAAACTTGGACAAAAACGCCTAAATTCGCCATTCTGTTCCGACGATTAACGAAGCAAACACCTTATAGATCACAATGGCATCAATGACGAATTTGGTAAAGAATTTGCTTTCAGTTGTCGTTTTAGAAATAGCAATGAACGGGAATCATTTATGGCAGGTTTCAGACCATCAATGCTTCTCTGAGCAGTTGTCGGCATCAAATCCGGCGTTTCCTAATTTTTGGGAAATAATTTCCATGAACATGGCTGGACACTGATGGTATTTCTCAGGTAGCCATTTCAGCTTGAGCGCCGACTTTTGAGCAAGACTCAGTCAAGATCAAACGACAAATAAAGGCATTTCCCGCAAACGTTAACTGCTTAAAATCACGTTGACGGAACACGTCGAACAGAAACAGCGGAAATCTGACATCATCCACGCAGACTGAGCTCAGCCAACTTCCCGCACGGGCTGGCCGCGCGTCAAGTCATTCGTATCGTCAGAAGAGCGACAGACGACCGACTGACGTCAGACGAGACACACGACTTGACACAAGCATAGTCGGCTTCCGGTTACGACGCTAATGGTCAGTCCTGACTGATGCGTCGAAAAAGAAGCCAGAAAACAGACATTCGTATCGGTGCTGCTGAACGGCAAGAGGCATTGCAGATTCGCAGACTGCAGGACAGTGAGCACTGCGACATGTTCAAAGCGCCACGTCACAGAAATGACTAAACATGGTGCCAGGCAACAGAAGTACTGTTCAGGGACAGCAATGGCTGTGCAGATGCGGTTGACAAGGCAGCGTTGCGGATAACCAGAACGGCAAGGAAAGAAATAAGGGTGTCCGCGCAAGATGGTCGGGCACCAGAACACGGTCAGCCGCCTTCGTGCTGCCAGCTTTGTCTCGGGCAACGGAAAGCCGCGCTTCTGAGGTTTGCTTCCCAAACGTGGCTACAGAAACACGAATGAGGTGGAGTCACCTGTGGCGCAGTTTAAGCCATCAATGCTTTTCTGAGTTACCGCCTGGTTCCGCGTCTGCAAACGCACAGATTTTCAGTGTTGTCTGATATGATATACCGGGTCTGAGCATCCCTCAAACATGTTATTCAAACGCGACAACACACGCGACCCCAGAGTATGCAAGTGACTCGAAGGTATTCACAGCCACTGCATTCAAATAACGCACGCGTCTCGGCTAATCCCTTCTACCGGTGCGTCCCTGATCAGGGACACACTCGTGTGTATAAGGCTGGACGTTAAAAATGGTTCTGATGCAAATGACGTAGGCCCAAGAGCGAACCCAGACCGTGTGCTAAGATGGGCAAATCTCCATCCGTGCAACATAACCTACTCCATATGTGGATTTCTCCCAGGATTTCGGTCGCTTTTTCCGCCATTTTTGAAAATGAATGTATTTAAAAAATCTAAAACGAAAAATGCGTTTTTCCGCACGAAAAACCAGGGCAAAGGACATGTTGAACCCTTTCCGACGAAAGGGTAGGCCATAACCCCAATACTCTCTTCTTCCTATTCAACAGTGCCGGCATGCGTTTAACGTTTCTCTCCTAATTTGCGCTGAGGAATGTGTTTCTGTAATTCTGGCCGAAGGCCTCTGGGTAAGGGTTGGGCACAGTGTGCTCGGGCACATCGAGCACAATGCCGTCCCCCTCTTGGGTGCGTCTCTGCCTCCGGCAACCAATCGGAACGGTTGCCTCCTGTCAGGCTGGCCGCAACTGTGGCGTGCAATATGACGTGATCGTCACAAAACGTCTCAAAACCTCTATACGGCTATTCACAATAGCGTGCATTTTCAAAGCACTGGCTCCTATGAAAAGCACCTTAGAGTAATCACAGTGTTTGCCACCGACCGTAGGTTTTGCGTCTATCGAGACAAATGAGTCCGCTAACTTCCTGTTTGCGATGATTTGCGTTGATATCGTCGCATTGAAAGACGCAAATGTGAGCGCCCTGAGAGTTTCTGCTCGTCTTTGCTAAATGGAGCCACCTGAGTGGTACCTCATAATCAGTGTCTCCAAACCGAAGAAACTGCAAAAACCATTCATGTTCACGGCTGCACGTAACTTTCTCTAGATCCTGCGAAGGCGCTGAACTATCTGATGCTCTACGACTACAGAGCTTAAGGGAGCTACATATACTTATCAGATGTCTGTCTGGACACTCCGGATGTACCGTCTCACTATTCCCAGCTCCGAAACACAAGTTAAATGGGACACTAAACCTCCAGTGCAAACATAGTGGGGGAGTACGGGCGTAAGGGGCCTAGCCAGGATTTCGCGAAGTAGGGGACCCGGGAAAACCTAACCCCCTCCAAAGCTGAGAGCGCGTTGGATTCCAGCCACTTTATCTTTAAGATCCAGGAATTTTGATGAGTTTTGGCTTCTGGTGCGCAAAGAAATATTGAATTTTCAGTACCAACAGAGGAGACATGAGCCCCTACCACCTCCCCTCTTGGCTATGCCCCTACCGCAGTGACACCGTTTTATGCAGAAAACAAGACCATGCTGCAGACAAATGAATAATTTATCATGTCATTCACATCATATTCGGAGAAGCAATGACTAGTTCTTTATCGTACAAGTCTTAACATGTAGAATGATGATGGTTTTTTAAAAATAAATGAGAAAGGCGACCATTGTCTCAAATTCATTAAAGGTACAGTAGCCATCCATTTTCTAATCACCGTTAATCCCTCATGGTCCCTCATGTCAATTATGGCATACTCAGCGATTATCACTACGATATTTGCCATTTATTTCATAAATAAGCGCGTCCATTACTACAGTAATGATTGCGATCCACCTTAAGTTGACAGTGCTTTGTATGGTGTCCACTGAAAAAGCACACATCTAGCATACATTCCAGCGCTAAAACACAACCCATAAAGTTGTGTAAAAACTAGGCCATAGATATTCGCATGAAGACTGAAAAACATACTGGCGTTTTTAAGGCACGCACTTTGGGCATAATTTCGAGACAGTAAAATTAAGTACGGCAAACAATAAAAAACTGCTGCAAGGCATTTCATTTTCGAGACCATGATTTATTCCAAAAATTCCACTGCGGGGGGCATCATAAAATAACGTCTAATGCAAAACACAACTTACTGAACTTAAAACACCCACTACCAATGTTTTTGAATGGGTCACTAGGTCGAGATTCGCGACTTCATTTTCTTCTTTTACACATACTGGATGCGAGTCAGCGTTATTCAAAGAAATACTTAAAGTTGTTCACTGAGCTTCCCGTCCAAATTTTCATTGCTTGTACTTTAGTGGCAACGATGCCGTAAAAAAACATGGCGGGTTCATTGGACTGACAGGGCTAGAGGATATGATGTCCTAAGCACAATGTCGCATACCAAAGACCGCTTAGGTCCATAATTTTCATAACCCGTTGCAGTTCAAAATCATCAATATCATTTTAACTGCTCCCCCAGGGTTGTGAAGTCTGTTTTTCGACATTCCCGTTCCGAAGCGAAATGCGCTGTTTACATTCCACGGGGAGATGCAACGATAGCAAACGCGAAAATGATTAAGATAAATGGGTAAATATCAGGTGGCTCAAAACAGACGTTAGGCGTAAGAAGAGGCTATTGCACCCAACGGTGTTCTTTCTTGGCCATTTTCTCGTCCATTTTTGAGAAAGGAAAGATGTGTACTGGCTGTCGACTTTCTAAAACATCGTTTTTGTGCGCTCTTTCTCCAATGTAGGGCGAATGTAGGAAACAGAAAATGCCCGGATGGTTTCATCTCAAAGCTGCCAAAACAACTCATGGTTTCCTGTCTTCAGTTATTCTTTCCCCTTCCATGTAGTTTTTCTTTTGCTATGTGTAACGCCTTTAAAAAAAAACCGTGTGCTCTTGAGCATCCTGGCAGTGTTGCGGCGGGCATTCTTCTGTCCTTTAACTTCCCTCCAAAAACAAAAGCCATGTTTTCGCTGACTGTTAATTACGTTTGAAAATGTACTAGCATTTGTATTAGACAAGATGGAGCAAAACAAAGAAAAGACAAGCAGGGAAAATTACTAATACGTCGTTCATCGACGTTCGCTGACTATTTGCAGCGGAACGCAAGAGTCATGAGCAGGTTAGCAAAACGAACTGCGGGTGCGTCCAAAATGTGAATAAAACCTACGAAAGAATCATAACATAGAAATGTAGAAACATTACGGATTTAAAAAGTTTCAGTCATGCGGCACCGAAAATTTTAAAACTCATACTTTTCAACGTACTTAACCCGTCCCCAACTGGGGGGGGCAGTTTACTGCCCCCTCTGAGGTTATTCTGGGATTGCGAGAGAACGAACAAACACAGAGTCACGAAACTTTGTGCACCTTTTGCTCCATCAATTTTACACATCGTGTCAAAATTTTGACCTCAGGTCAGGTCAGATACCTGACCTAGGTCAGGTCAAACGGACCTATGTCAAAAAAGTTTGGCGCCCTATAACTTTTTCGCAAAACAAGATATCTCAATAATTCTTTCTGGGATTAGTGATCGTGATAGATGCAACAAATCTGTTGTCTCAGATTTTTCGGAATTTTCCGGGTCATTGACGTAAGGTCAAGCCCATTTTTAGGACATCTCGTCGTTTTTTTCGGAAATTGGAAGAATTTTTCATAACATGTTTAGTGTGGAGTGAAGCCGACATCTAGTTACCGTCAATGGGCAAAGCATCTTCCAGCCATTGACATGAAGTCAGGTCACGAGTAACTGTTTTGGGCCAAAATGTACCACCGTCAAAATCAGCGATGAATTACTCAGAATGGGTAGAAAACGGCAGAACTAGCTTACACAGACGGAAGTAATACCAGGAACTTCAAAAAGTTTGCAAAATTGCATGTTTTGGAAATAAACAGGCGCTCGCAGATAAAGCTCCGCGAATTTTGTAGATTGGTAACTAATGAATTTTTCCAAAATTTGAGCATGAGAAGCCATCCACAAGAACCACAAAGATCAATAAAATTTACATAGATCGTCTTTTTTCGTGAATATAAAGGAACGCTAAAATTAGTTCCCGTCAATTTAGTGCCGCATACGGCAGCGGCGCACACCGACAGCTGGCGGGAGAATTGCCGTGTCTTTAACTCAACGTTTCGGCATATATATTGAACAAATCTGGGGAAATTAGACGTGTATCGGCATCCGCGGACCTTTACTTGTGCGCCGGTGCCTTTACCTATGCGTTATTAGTGACAGCCCTTGAGATTCAGGTCATTTCTCGGTCTGATGCAGTCGGCTATGAGAAAACGTATATAGGGCGTAAATTGGCTTACATATTATCTAGACCAGTTTCGAGCTCTACTCGCCACAAGCTTTCCAACGATATGCTTATTTTTATTGTGCGACCAACCGTTCGTGAGTTAGAGGGAGGCAGCCAACTCCCCCCCCCCAGTCGCCCATGTTCGAAACGGACCGACGGTCGTGCGCGGGTTAATGTGTCATCTAGAGGTCATATCATCGTTAAGTCTCTGCTACTTGCCCACATCAGCAGCCTTAACACCCACCAGTCATTTGAAGTCAAAAACAAATTAAAATGCAACAGAACTGCGTTTATGAAAAAAGTTCGGTGGCTTCTGGTCCGTATCTCCGATGAAATGCAAGGGTTTTCAAAAGAAAAAAACTTTAGGATACATAAGGAGTATGGCGAAGGCACAATGGCACGGTGTGAATGTGGTTAGGACTCGAGTAAGAATTAAAGAGTTCAGTACCATCAGGTGACATCGAACGGAAATGCGTTGAGCGGAATCCTGTAAATCTTGTAAGCGTCTAACAGTTCCAAACCCTTCAATCCACTTGCGGCATTGCGGGTCTTCAGATCAACGGCAGCCCAACCTACTCAAATTTTGAGAGTCTTCAAAGACAGGGTTTTTTAAGTAACAGCAGAGCAGCAGGGGCTTTTCATAGTAACATTAGTCTGATTGGTACAATAATTGATTGACATTGCACCATCGCATCGGCTTACTAAAATCTAGTTTCCTGCATTCAAGACGGGAAGCGAAACAGACGAGGCAATCATGGCCACCTGCCTAGAGATTCTGCAGTTTTCATTCCACTCCACGACACTGCCACCACTGCCGTCTTTATTTTGGTGCATGAAAACGTCGTCTGTCGTGATGCTGCGTTTAGCTTCTGCACCTTGCCGCCTCCAGAGGAGGTCCAAAGCGCCGCCAGCCGGTTCTAGAGCTCGGCTGTAGTTCGGCCGAGCAGTCGCGCCTGACAGCGCTGCGCCTGAAGAGGGTCGGCCCTTTCACTGCCGGTAGCCGCCGGCTGCGACCGACGCGCCGTGCCGGCCGCCGCGAAAAGACGGCCGGCGACCGACGGACGAACCGACTTGCGTCAGTCCGCGGGCCAGCGGCGACCGCTCACCCCCCCCCCCCTACCTCCGACTTCCCCCCGCCGGCGGCAGGGCTGGCGGCGAGCCGGGACGGAGACCAGACACCAGAACAACAGCACTGACCACGGGAGACGTGCGGTGCTCAGTGACCATTCGTCTACAGCTCGAGTGACGGCAAACGAAAGCATCTTTTTTACCGAGATGGACTGCCTCATAAGCCAGCGGAGAAAGTGACGTCGGGTGGGGTTTGAATTACTTAGGGTCCACCGTTGCACTGGGAAATGTAACATCGGATAATGAACGGTGTCCTGGAAATTTCGTGGGAGCATGGCTAGATTACCATGTGAGCGGATGCAGAGTCGGGTCCGGGAGAACTTCGGCGCAGAAGAGTCCGACCTTTCATCGCACCCCCGAGATGCGCAAAGGTTAAGCACCAGGAGAATGACTTTTCAAGACGCATGTGACGGGGCACGTCAGCTTTGCTAGAGAACTGCGAAAGATGTCTGGGTATTTCTGCGGGAATGCACCATAACGTTGGAAGATATCAGGAGAACAAAGCGGTACCGAGCCAGCATTTCGTTGCTCAGGCCTTTGCTGATATCTGCGATTTTGCTAGTGTGATCTTTTGATGTGTTCGTGCATGGCTGGGGATTTCCGAAAATTGTTAGGGGGAAGGGGTCAACATAAAATTTCACGCCGTTTCTTTCCAGTCATTGCCATAAACCTAATGTTAAAATCCCTGAATATGGGGTTCCAGACCCCCCTCCTTCCCCGGATCGCCAGCCATGTGTTCACGCACCAATTAAGTCCAGATTCGTACAACACCCAGCTCGAAACTTCTGGCGCCATAATAAATGGGAATTATCAGTTTTTCACTGGACAGAACTATACAGCGACATGTGCATCGGCATGGCAATGATCACGAATAAATTTTGCCCGTTCGGCACTAACTGTACGTCATTCAGAACACTTCACGACATCCTGCTCTCAAAATAACCTGGAAAAGTTGATATGCAGGCCATCTCACGGAGGGCTCGCTCTACGGAATTAGCCCTTACCCAGAAGCGACGACGCCATTGCTAAGAACGATTGTACTTGAGAGATCACAAGCACAATTTCCGGCGATGATGAGTAGTACCGTCACGTTCATTGGAAATGAATGCCATCCATGGGTAACAGAGAGGGTTGAGTGGTAACGGACGGAAATAGTTGAAAAAATGAAGGGCCGGAAAGATAAAAGACTTCGTTCCGCTCCTAGAATACGGACCCAATGGCATTTGTAGTGTCAAAGGCCCAAGTTGGCTTACACGATGAAAGGTATTTTCCTTTGGTTTTACCCCTCGTTGCTGCCGAAGCCTGCATTTGTGGAAACATTACCCAGCTCTGGGCGGTCCCCAGCACGTGTAATTTTGCACCGACTCTCAGCAAGAAATTCCACTCCTGTTCTTTTCGCACAGACGTTGTCTTTGACGGCGAACCAGCTGTGGTTCAGACGTAAAACCCTTTCTTCTCGCTGGGATTGTCACGGAATAAGCTTCGCTGGAATCTCCATCAAGGCAATGCGACGGAGGTAATAAAAACGTCATCTCGGTTTAAATGTAGCCGTAGTGTTATGGCTTCCCGTGATGACTGCTGAATGGCCACTGCGGGATTTGCTTCCCGTATTTCGCCAGAAAATGACGCCGATAATATCTGGTTCGTCTCCCGAATGTCGCGTGTGTCGTTTGGCAAACAAGAATTTCGTAGCTTCAATGAAATCTGCGGAAGCTGTTATTCTTCAAACACGAAGTCGTTTCCACCATTAGGCGTGAGACATTTTAAATTATTTCTAAACCTGCTGGGCGTACTTACACAAGGACGAAACATGAACGGATACGCCAAACCCTCATTGGCACGTGCCCACATACTCCGAGCACGTTCTTCCGTTTTTCGGAACTCATTTAGCCCATCGGCACCAGGCCAGTGTTGGACCCGAGTCACTTCAGTCAGATCAGGGAGAAGTTGACTCTCTCCATAAGATGCTGCTCGTCCCCCATGAGAGCCGAGACCACCCGTCGATGCTTCTGCTGTAAACCAACCCAAGTCAGACGTCCACGCACCCGAATCAGAGTTAATCCTTCCGAAACTTGCCGTCTCAGTTTGCTCCAGAAACGGGCTATTAGAAACCACCGCCCCAACCAGTCTCGAGATATTAACGGCATGACGGCCAGTAATCAGCACGCAACCCAGGCCACCCGGACGGCGGGAGGAAACCGGAACTCACCCCGGACCAGCCGAACGGCAAGAAGCCGCCGTGGTCTGCCCAGTTGCGGCCGTCGGCGTAGAAGAGGCCGGCGCCGAGCACGAACACGAACACCGCCAGGTTGATGGTGTTGAGCGCGTTGTTGAAGAGCACCGACTTCTTGACGCCGGCCAGCAGGACCAGCATCATGACCACCGTCAGGGCGAACGCCAGGAAGTCGGGCGGCGAGCCTGACGAAGAGGTCGGGCAACATCAGCATCGACATGGGGAAAATGTCGCCGGCGTATTTTTATCATATGTCGCCGGTGTATTACAACACGTTTGGATGGTAGACGACGAGACTGACAATGACTCTTTTTATCGCATTAGGCTATGGCGCAATTATTTACCGCAATGGCAAAGTTAAGCACGTAAAACACGAGTCAACCGATATCGGACTGGCTCAAGCCTCACAACACAAAAAAACGGACAGGCATGCTAGCTTATGATGGTGCACTACTGACCGTCCAGACATATGTTTGTTTTCAATACAAGAAGACCAGCAGCAAGGACATGGGCCACTTTGTTCCCGAAAAGCAACACTGCGTTAATTCAACGCCCCCCACGTTTCAAAAGAACGCGGCCCCCGAATAATTCCCGAACGCGCCATGATCTTAAGCATTGCTGGATCTAAAACTAAAATACGCTTAAATGGTTTATGCGTTTAATGCCAGTCTTCCTACTGTAACGAATCGCACATTTAATGACTCTAATATGCTACGTTCAAGAAGACTCCTCGGACATAAGAAGCTCTTGGTCCCAGGGGAAGATAATCTAAGTGGTTTCTTATCGGGCTACCGGGATGCCAGAAAACTGCGAATTTCACTTCACAGAAGCCTGCTTATCGGCTCCGGCGCTCGAAAACGTGGCCGCGCGGCCGGCGCCGGCCGGGTTTTGTGTGTGAGCTGGTTTTATTCATGAATACATGAGTGCGTGAATGGTCGAAATGAAACTTCAGCAACGCAAATTTCGTCCCATTTGTCGTCTTTGGATTTTCAGGCCGGTCAATTAAGGTAGCAATGATGATGTGCGCTAGATTTGATCAGGCAAGACAGCAATTGCATATTTGCATAATGAAATTTCGTGAAAATCCGACCGGCGGGCAAGAAGTTGAGGAGTTTTGGCTCCCTTCCCATTATTGTGAAGGTGGATCGGGCGTTCACCAATGCGAGGGTTACGTGCTCCACCTAAAGCGTTTCGTCTCCTCCCACATTAGTCGGCTGCATCCGTCCCTGGTCTTACAGCGTTCCAGCCATGCGTGACCTCCAAGCCGCGTTCATCAATGAAAGAAGTTAGGCTGTACCGCTGCACTGTTCTGCCTGGCGGTGCAGTCTAGCCTTGCAGCCGCGACGATTTTCGTCGAAGTTGCGATCTGTGTGTGCCACTGTCGATCATCACGGTCCCGTTTCACCTACGCATAACTGCAGTCGTGGAGGAAAATGCCATGCTTGCACGCATAGGATGGTTTGTGTTACGGCAATGCCGGAAAGTAATCCTTTCTAACATTACGAGGATTTATGCGCAATGTGGAGATTTTCTCGCCATTCCCGCCCTCCGATATTCATGATTTTCGTGGATGGAGCAATAAAACGTGGAACTGAATTCCATTCTTGAATGTCACAGAAAGCGTTTGCGGCTTTGCTTTCACTTTTCAAAAAGCCCACGAAAATAATGCAATGCAAAAAATGCCTGTGCAAGAACCTTTGCCAGCACAAATGGTCTTTAAGAAGCGTCACACCGACCCGTGAACTCCTCAGCGAGACTCCATCACCCACCATCAATCTTGCCGAAGGCGTTCGTCAGCGCCTCGGAGATGGCGTTGTCGGCCAGCGTGTCGAAACAGGCGCTGAGTGCGCATGCGCAGGCGGCGGTGCCAATCAGCTCTTCCAGCACCATGTTCCAGCCGATGACGAAGGCCATGAACTCGCCGACGGTCACGTAGCTGTATGTGTAGGCGCCCCCGGAGGTGTTTGGCACCCGCACGCCGAACTCGGCGTAGCAGACACCTGCCCCAAGGGCGTGCCAAGGTCAGGCGAGCCACCTTGCTGGCGCTGCACGATGTTGCGTGACCAAAAGTTCGACGCGAATGCGATATACGTCGCTGCACGCAAGAGGCAGCTCCAAGTAAAAACTTCTAATAGAGGCAGAAGTAAGTGGTAAAAGATGCTCACAAAACTCAACCGTCAAAAAGGATGACGGTTCTGAAAACAGGAAGCGCATAGGCTTCTGTCACAGTCGCGTCTCTGTCTCTGTCTCTCTCTCTCTCTCTCTCTCTCTCTCTCTCTCTCTCTCTCTCTCTCTCTCTCTCTCTCTCTCTCTCTCTCTCTCTCACTCTCTGTGAGCCCCACCCGTTTCTCACAGGATACGCCAGGACCACACCAGCAAATCCCTCACCAGAAAACGAAACACGTGATCCCCTCCCATTCCCAGGGGACGGCGCACGTGACGCAGCCCGACTCCACAAACCCCTCCCCGTCGTCAGAAACGGCGCCACGTGACCCAGCGAGTTCTGACCGGAGAAGATGGAGGCCAGGGCGGCGATGGCGAACGACAGGATGACGCCCGGTCCGGCCACGTTGCGGGCCACCATGCCCGACACCAGGTACATTCCCGTGCCGACGCACGAGCCGACGCCGAGCGAGGTCAGGTCGACCGTCGTCAGGCATTTCTGCCGGGAGAGAGCAGAGGTTAGCTGTGGTCAGACATTGTTGTCGGGTTGAATCACACGTCAGGTTAACTGCCGACGGAATTTCCTGCAGCTTAGCAGTCAGAACTTAGGCTCACTGCGACTAAACTCTTCTTTCTGCAGAGCAAAACATAAAAGGTAAATCAGACCCGGCATTGCAGGGAAACTGAAACGCCGCGGCGTTTCACTCGATAACAAGAGCTTTATAAAGACGGGGAAACGGCCATTGAATATTCGAGGCACAGCTCAACGCCTGAGGCTATGTATGGGTCCGGAATATCACACAGAGGTACTGGGCTCAGGTGGATAATAATTCGACATATCCAGGCTGCGAAGTGTGTCCTGTCATGCAGAAAATTCAGCAAAAAGCGCAATGTAATGGAGTGTCTACTGACGCACGTTGCTAAGAACAGGAACCCTTTTTCTTTTTTTGTAAGCTCAAACTGGCATTAACCCTCACCCGCATATGAGGGGGATGTGGTGTGTGGATGCCATCCCCCACGTGGTTTTTCTTTGATACACATCAAGGTAATAAAGGCCGAGGTCTGATTTTTTCAGCAGCTGCGTTTTTATCCTTTTCGAAGATTTTCTGAAAATTTTAATTTTTTTCTGGTCCTTGATTTGTTGGATATAACATTGTTCTTGAAGGCATGTCACGACCCGAAAGCCCGAAGTACTGTAAAATGCACGCGCAACGCGTCAGGTGTTCCGCAGATGTCGTATTTCCTGGTTTCTTTGCAAGCTGCATGTACAGCTACGAAAGACCAAGATCAGGGTCAGCGTCAAATTAGGTCAAAAATAATATTTTGTGGAAAATCTAGCGCGTTTTCAGGAAGCTGGTTTCGAAGACATCTGGAACATGGGTTTTTGAAGACATAATTTGATACTTGCAACCACGAACAACCAAACACATAAACAAACAAACACATACAAACACACCTACAAAGTTACAAATACCAAGCAATACATTCCTTCCATCCTGAACTTTTTCTGAGCCCTATCAGAAGTAGCCATTCAGGAATTATTTTCCGTAGTGCTACATTACCTACGTTGATATTAGGTTATTACCTGACATGACATGTTATTAGGTCATGTTAAGTCATGACCTGACTATCCACAATGTGTTTCGACGCTAGAGGCGCAGTCCGATATTATTTGTCATTTTCATCTTTCATTCTTTGTTGGGAATTTACAGTGAATATCCAATTCCTACTGTTCAGGGGGAAATGAGGTATTTGATTTCGGATGACCTCGGCTGCCCTTCTGTTATTTCTCTGCTCCGCATGTGAATTTGGTTCGATAAATCACTTCAAGCCCTTTGGATTTACAGACATCGAAACGTAACACATTGCTTTCAAAGTCGCGTCGGGAGCAGATTCTGCTCAAAAGGGCATATGCCGACCTAACCTAGACTGCGAACAACTGACCTCAGGCAGTAGACCGTGCCATAAGAACGCTTAGAAGCTGCTCTATATGATTTAGCACCAGAAATGGCTGTGCCGGTCCTAGGTGGCGACTGACGTGCGAGACGTTCCATTCGCATAACAAAAAGTAAAATCGTTTTGTTTGACATGACCTGGAAGGTCAGGACTTGTCCTAAGAAGGTGGAACGGGAAACCGTTAGATTCAGCACGTTCCTAGCAATCCGTTGGTTTTTGTAGCGAGGCTCTGTGTTAATTAGGAGGCGAATCGTTTGGGGGTGCCACCCCCCAGGTGCGTTCCGTTAGGATGTCGAAAAGGTAAGTGCGGGCGAGGGTTAAGGAGGAACTGCTTAAACTGCTAAGAACTGCTAACTGAACTGCTAAGAAACGTTCCACTCGCATAACAAAAAGTAAAATCGTTTTGTTTGACATGACCTGGAAGGTCAGGACTTGTCCTAAGAAGGTGGAACGGGAAACCGTTAGATTCAGCACGTTCCTAGCAATCCGTTGGTTTTTGTAGCGAGGCTCTGTGTCAATTAGGAGGCGAATCGTTTGGGGGTGCCACCCCCCAGGTGCGTTCCGTTAGGATGTCGAAAAGGTAAGTGCGGGCAAGGGTTAAGGAGGAACTGCTCACTTGGCGATGGTCTCATTCAGAGGTATTCATATAACTATATACAACCATCCAATTATGTACATTACCTGAATTTAATGTTTTTATATTAATACTCTATTGTTTTATATTTTTATATTAATATTAATCATTTAATCTCACCCGAATAAATGAATTTAAGTACCTTGCAAGCGATAGCAGGAACTGCATTAAATGCCGTTTAGTCTTGCCCAAAAATTATTGATTTCAGAGTTGTACAGAATTCGGATGATCAAAATGCCTAGAGAGTTGCTTCAATTCAAACACAGATTCCATACCTCATCAGCCCTACCACATTATAACAACGTGCAAAATGTCAAATCATACACAAATTGTAGTAGCATCCCTGATATATATCTTTAAATACCTTTATAGACATTTCTACATATGTATACCTTTAAAGTATACCTTTAAGGACACATTTCTTGGTTTCGTGACGTGAGTGACATGGCAAAGAGATACAATGCATGTAACACAGAGTAGGAGACCACATTTCTTTGTCGCAGGAAACGTAGATGAAAGAATTGTACTTTATCCAAAAAGAATGTTTTACTGCAGTTTGCTGTAGTACACTAAGAGCCATAATGACGTGAAGCCAACGTGCTAGAGCGCTAATAAAAAATGAGTTATTGCAAATCTCTAAACCGCAAATAAAACACGGTCATGTCAAACACACTCACAACCCGACCCAAATTTATCCGCCTGTACAGGAAGTTCAGTATCGGCCGTTTCACGAGTCCCGATCCACGGCAGCGGCCCCAGCGCGGGAGCTGCACCAGCCACGGAACTCACTCCGTGCACCGGCCACCCCTGCGGGAGATGTGCACCAGGCGGAGGGCACGCTGCGCGTGCAGCGGGCCGCCTCACGGCTGCCGGGCGATAGGCGGCGGCAGCGGCCCGCTCTGGCCAGACAATAGGCCGCGGGCGTAATTGTCGTCATCGCCAGTGTGCGCCGCCGCAGAGAGGTAGCCGCCGACGGGTCGCACATGCCAGAGGGCTTATCAGGCCGACTGTTGACGCCGCTGTGTGGCGATGGGGGCGATATCGCCGGGCTATGGCTTCCTTTGCCTCCACGGGAAACGGATCGCCTGTGTAGCACCACAGCGGTACACAGGTTGATGGTTGATGGTTCATGGTTGACCGGCATAAGTAGCTGCATTTGCCTGCCCATTATTTTGGATCACCTCTTTCCTAAAGAGGCTGTTGCAATAGGCATACAAATGGGAAATGTCTCCTGGAATCTGGGGCTTAAATTTCCTGATTTTACCGTCCCGCAAACATTTCGTTGTAATGACTGGAATTAATGATGTAGTGTTTTCGCATAGTATTCAAACAAAATGAACCAATATAATGTCACCACAACAAATCTGCAACTTTTCAGATAAAAAATTTCATCAACAGATCTTGAGCACAACTAAGCAAAGAAACAAATAGATAAATACTTAAACAACTAGAAGCAACTGCATTCCAGAATGCAGATGCTAAGTGACTGTGAGAAGAGTGATGTGTTCATGCAGATGTCTCATGTCCAATAACATCAAACTTTCTGTGTTCTGCCTTGGCGCACCCCTCCCCCAACCAAAAACTACGCTAAAATGTATATCATGTGACTAATAAGCAAGTAATAGAACATGTGATGTGCTAAATATGCAGTGTTAAACACAGATGAACATAAAAGGGGATAAAAAGACAAAATTTTGCTTGGTTGTGAGGAGGGTGGGAAGGGAAAGGGATGCTCGAGCTTTAGTCGCACATTTAATAACCACACATTTGCCAATATCCGTCTTCGCTTACTTTCAACGACAACTGCACAGACAAGAAATTGTGACTTTTCATGTCAGAAGGTTTGGCTGATTAAAGATTCTGGCCGTAAGGGTCACGAGGAAAAGAAGTAAACAATAAAAAACAAAATTAGCCGTACAAGCTGAAACGAAGTTCACGTCATGGGTTTGGCATTCCGGTGTCCGAAAGACTTCAAATTTCATTGTTTTCTAAATTTCTCTAAATCTTGGAAATTTTCCTTCAAACGTCTTTGCTTTGTCAAGATGTCTAAGGCTACCAGATGCCTTCAACTCTAGTTCCCATAGTCGGCACCGAAGGGAATCAGACAAAGACGTCTGACAGCCCATCAACGCCTCAGATATATCAATCGTGCCGCAGTGCCGCTGGGTGAATCATATCCGTAATGTTAAACAATACTTCCTTTTCTAACCTTAAAACAGCTTGCACCAGCGAAAACTTCTGAACTATTACCTTACCTCACCCAGTTACTTGAATTCCGTGCGTTCTAACGGAATTCCGTCCATTGGTCAAAGCCTTGTCTTTCCAGAATATTCAAATTGCAAAATGCCTCCTAATTGGTTGTATCTGATATCATAATTGCACCATACCTTTTCATCATTTCGGTTCGTAGGTAGTATAGAAGCAGAGCCGGTTTTTGCTCAGTATCTATCTATCTATAGGCTCAATATGTGGTGGACCTCGTGACGCTCGTGACGTGACGTGTGCTAGTGCTGTGAGTGGTCCGTATTTGACGTCAACAATATAGGTTGTGGAGGTGGAAGCTCTGTGTGTCTGACGAATGAACGAAGAACTCGGTGGCAAGGCGAACTTGCGAAAAGAGAAGTACTGAAGAAGAGAAATATTGGCACAAACGAGGTCGCCAGTAGTCAGACTATCACGTCAAGCAGAAAACTCTGCTACACAAGGAGCATGGACGATGAAGAAAAAAAGTCTGCTCATCCTGTCAACAAGGCCAATATTATTTCTTCCCCTTTCGAAAACCAGCCGTACCTGTTAAAACCGGCAAGTACCTGTTATAAACATTTTCACAAAACCGCTTCAGGGAACGTCTTTGATCTACTCGTATCTCTGCTGGGACATACACACGCAAAAAAATACTGAGAAGGGTATTTTGCACGAAGATATCCACCGAAGATAAGGGTATGTCACGAAGATATCCATCATCGATGAAAGCAGGGACGAACGACCGAGTGAGTGCCGAATTGAGGCAATGGGTCTGCCACCCAGTCTTCCCTCTCGAGACCGCCGAAGCTTGACATCCGTCGCTGACGAGGACCTACCTTCAGCTGTCCCCGGTCCTCCTTGTCCTTTTCGCCGAGCGTCGACAGGTCCTTCGTGCGAATAAGCTTCGCGAAAAGCGTTAGACCGCGCGACTTGAGCTGCATCGTGTCCGGCTTCACGTAGTTCATCTGTGGAAGACGCCCGTTTTAACGGCCGTCGTCCGGCCGGCGATCATAACGCTTTGTTCCCAGGGAGAGAGCTGTTTTGTGGTTGACATCCGTCCTTTGCAGGACCGTTAGCAACAGACTCCGTTCTTATCGCCCACTCAACATCGTCGCGCCAGCCTAGGTCTGCTGGTCCGTCCATTATGGTGAACGGAATCTTGGTTTTATGGGCCTAACCTAGTCGAGAACGTTAAAAGTGTGTGCGTACATGACGCGGCGCAGCGCGGCATTGGGAATTAGGGGAACATGGTAGTAGTTTCTCTACTTAACCTGGAGGAAATTGAGCAGCTGTCTGACGTCTGTCGCTTCGTGATCACCACTTGCCTACCTCGCGCCATGCATTATGCATTTCCCTGCGACCCACCGCGGGTTATCGGACCCGATGAAGTCCCCTTATGGATGACATTAGCGGCGGCGACTACGTCAGCAGGATCGGCCCGCGCGACGGATGACCGCGACCGGCCAAATGAGCCGAATGGAAGCGGCTGGCACTGACGGCACGCACGTGCCGGAGCCTGAAGAGCATCGCCGCCGCCCGGGCAGCCTCCAAACGCGTCGACGTCCATTCAGGACGGGCGCTCGGCGGGTACCGAGGCCAACCGCACGGGCTCGGCGCAAAGGGCATTGTTTCCGGATTCCAGCCGTGCCGTTCTGTATTGCTATAAAGCGGGCATTGTCGCCGGCCTGGACAGGTCTGGCGGCACGTCCGCGGGCCGGTCGGGAGCGCGGCCCGCGGTCCACGCCTCCCGGCGGCCGCCCGGACGCCGAGGCGGGCGACCCGGCGACCCGGCGACCGGGCTACCGGGCCGCCGCCGGCCTCACTCCATCGACCGGCGGCCGCGTGCGGCCGTGTCGTGCGCGCTATCGTGCCACACACCGCACACGAGCGATCGATTCGCCGGCGTGACCCGCGCCCTCTGTCCGCCCGGGGCGGCTCATGGTCGCCGCCGCCCCGCGGCCGCCACCGACCTTTTTGTGGTCCCGGCATAGTTCGTCCCACGCTCTCCGCGGGGCTTCCAGGTTGCTCTCGGAGGCGGCTCTATTTGCGCCGGGCGCGATCAAACGGCTGGGTGTTTTCATTCCTGCGCGGCGCTGTTTTCGTGAAAACACCGGAGGGACGAAGGGGGCGTCGACCGGGTTGCTTTGGTCGCGCGCTTGGAACCACTCGAGTGTTCGTAAAGCTCGATCTGAGACATCGGCGTAACCAGCTGCCAGACAGAGTGGTCAGTTCCTCGCGGTTTGTTGTTTAAGAAAAACTGTTTTTTTCGCATGCCCTCAGCAACAGCGTGCTACTTTAACCCGCTCAGAGAGTCATCAGCAGCCCTGGGCCTTGAAACCCCCAAAAGCAGAAATGGAGATAACTGTGACGTCACTGTTTAAAATCCAGAGGGGTTCATTCATATTCAGTGCGTTATAAGAATGACAATAATGCGGAAAAATGTAGGTCATGTATGCAAGTCATAGATATTTCTTTAATCGACACAGACGGCTTTCTTAATCGCAGAAATAATGGACGCTTACACAGGGCCGAATTCGATGACATTTCTACGTATGGCTTATTTATCATGTGTAGAGTCAAGCACTGTAAAAGGCTGTGCGGTGCGTGTATAAACATTAACGAATCTCTAGAGGCAAAATTAATCTCTGCGACCATATGCATTGCGCTATAAACCCTGAGATGGCCCTATTTCCAATTTTGAAAACATAACGAAGAAATCTATGCTATCAAACCACATCGGCTGCCTGCTTTCAAATGGTCTCGACCCGACTTAACGCCGCCTTCCCGTCCACGCAGTTTGGTGGTGGGTAATGTATCCATAAACATGCTGACATAAATACTGGGAACACATTTACCTGCTGTACGGTCTGCCGGGTCGGCTGTCGCGTTATGGATGACGCGTTCTCGGCGCAGCGTGGAAGCGCTGGGTCTGGGATCTTGCCCCCCTGGGACGGAAATCCCGGCTATTATGGCGACCAGCTAGCCACTTAGTCCATAGACTGGGCACGTAAAATTACATAATTTACGCGCGGGTTTTCAAACACAGGACACAGAAACCTCCAGCTTTGTTACGAGCAATACGGTGGGAAGAGTGAGTCTTACAAAAAGAGCAAATGAAACGTACCGGCTGGGCCGGGTCAGTTCGGTCGTGACTTTTAAAGCCCACTTCAGAAGGCAGCTGATTTCGCATTGTAATGTGCATTCTCAATTCATAGCCGTTCCGCATTTCCAGGGAAAATTTTTTGGCGCTAGTTTTAGTTTTGGCGCTCAGTAATTACAGCGAACATTATCGGCGCTTACGACATTCCAGCTGACACCCTCTCGAATGGGAAGTCCTGAAATAGATCGATAAATCTGCCTTTGGACTGATAAGCGCAACAAGAAAACTATGCGACGAAAATATCAGACCTTCCCACTTGAAGAAGACGCACATGGCATTCCCGTTTTACGTTCCACTAAGCGTCTTAATGGCTTATAATGAACGAGCATGCTGAAACCGTTTCTACAAAGTTGTCCAGTTTTCTTTAGCGTCCAACATATTCGGCGGATGAAAGGTGACGATCAGTGAAGTTCGTCGGCGGCATCCTGGCATCGGTGAAGAGTGGATGCTCGGATGTGCATCTTAGGCTCTACCGATAAACATTTTCGCCAGCACGACATGACCAAATGAAACACGAACGTTGCGCAACACGTGTGGCTTAAATGGGTTCATAGGGTCATGAATGGATAAATTTGTAATACATGGGTCCAGTGGACCTTGCCATTTTCTCACCTGTCTGTATGGTTTATGGTTTATGGTATATGTGATGGTCTATCTATATACTGTCGTAAAAAATGTCACAAGAGAGGCCGTACACCCAGTGGCTTTTACTTTACCAAAGATAAAAATCGAAGTGAATGGATGGCCTTGACTGTTAGCAGTTGTTTTCCAGGCTGATTACCTTGCGACCATTTGGCATCGAATCTGCAAATCTGGGCGTACAGAATAATTCCATACTCAATTGATAAACCGTGGAAAAGAACTGTGTCACGTACTTGCGTATGAAAATTGTTCCGTAATAGCAGTCATGAAAGATAGGGAATTGGCCACAGGGAGTTTTTCTCGCAAGCAAGTGCTCAACTGGTTGTGAAAAAAACTAAAATTACACAACCAAGCTTTGCGAAATGCAAAAACTAGTTTTTGAAACAAACAAGTTTTGTACATAACCAAGACAACTGGAAGTCCTCGACACCAGATAGTGAACGTAACTACGTCGGGAACTCGTTAGGTACATTGAGAAAACTGTTTGAGAACATTTTACAAACATTCTTATTTTAAACCAGTTTAAGGTCTCACATTTTAGCTTGGGTCCTCTGCTGAAACTCTTGCTACACCAATGTCCCTTGCGGAATTGCAGGACTCATTGTAAACCAGCAGGTGTTCTACAGTTACCATTCATAAAGGCGGTACACAATGAGAAGGACTGCTGGTCTCACGGTTGCGCATCTGGTTTACCGTGAGACACGTCACTAGTCTCAACGGAACAAGTCGCGGCGTGTTTTGGCGCGCATGCAGCAGCTCGAGTTAGCGAACTTGAATCGGCGACGTTGAACGAGCAGTTGACTTCCATTGGCAGCTGTGGTAAGGCGGTTGAACGATGTGGTCGGCTTGATGAGTTATGGGATGCGGTCAGGCGCGCCAGGCTGAGCCAGGTGTGTTGTGGGGACGGCCATGAAAGTAGATGGTAAGGTGCTTAACATCATGTTTTCCATAGAGATGTGGGATTTCGAAATTTTGTCGTGACTAACTCCAGGAATGACAGGAAATACAGGAAATACAGGTGATTCGACAGTTCCGTTACTAGCGTTGTACAGTGATTTGACAGTTCTGCTCACATTCTCTCAGCGTTAAAGAAGCCCAGTGTGCCCTGCACAAGCGGACTGGGCAAAAGGAGACACCACTTTAATCTATAAACTGCGGGCGGATGGTTTCAAAGTTCCGTCACTAACGCGAAAAAGCAAGATGGTGGTTCCTCATTTCTACGTTCCTGACAAAACATCGGGATGGCATTTCCTTATTTGTGTGTTCCTGGCGTATCACTTCTGTGATTACTTAAAGCTGTTCGTACGGCCGTAACGGAGTCATCACTCGACGGCTACCGCCAGCTCAGCCTCGTTTAGGTTCAGCCTCGTTTCGCAAAAATACATTTAAGTGTTTTTTTTTTGTTTCTGAGACCACGGTTTTAGAGTAGGATGGGAACGTAGCCAGGATTTTCCTCAGGAACGGGGACCAAATGTCAAATTTTGTCGCATATCACTGGCATATGATGAAGTTCATAGGAAAAGCAGCAATTTCACGTAAGAGACGTCATGAACACAGAAATACGTATAATCTTTGTTTCTGCATATGTATTTCGCATATGCATATATATGATCACTATTCCGTATTCCTGCGAAAACGCTATATATCTTGCGTAGACCACTTAGCTCAGGAAGGGGTCGCAGCCCCATCCCCCCTTGGCTGCGTCCCTGACGTAGGACACCGAAACTTGAAGGTGGGATATTTTGGAAATGGCGTTGGACGTCGAAACCAGAGACCATTCTCACTCAGAAAGAAGTGAGAGCAGTTCCAGTTCTCAGAGACAAGTAGGGGTTCTCACTTTTCCTCTCGAGACTGTTACCTGGTCTCATCTGAAACCACCTTTAACAGGTTTCACATGAGACTTGGTGCCAGTGTCGGGTGGAACCGTTCTCAAATGGTTCCTCCCATGGTAATGAAGGCGTACTGTCTGATTTAAATAGGGAAAATGAGAACCTTCACCGGTCTCCGAGATTGGTTACCGGTCCCCCTTTTCTCAGTGTAAGGTCTACATCTGGTTGTGATATGTAAAGTCGAAGACAAAACCGTGTTCCCGATAAAGGGATTCGGCGACCCCGAAAGATCTTTGCTCGAATGTGGGTGGTCCTAGTGAAAGCACTCAGCGACAGCGGAGGCCCTCCAAAACTGTGAAACAATAGAGCGTGAAAACAAATGACTGTCTGCTGCTTCTTTCAATTGCTGGCCTTATGCGAAAACAACGTTATCAATTTCGGGAAGCACGACAGGTGAATGGAGGCACACTGGTTGCAGCTGGCAGTCCGTTCCTTTATTCGTAGCACATGAAGCATTATTCCCTTTCATCCGCCTCCGCGGTAAAAATGCTCTATGTGTGTTCTTTGCAATAGCCTTTCAGCAGTGGTGACTTGAAGCAATTATATGTCCATCGCGCGATCAGTGATGGTAAGGGTGAGGCTCTTCACAAAACACATTGATCGAGTTCAATTCCTGTTTTTTTTTTAACATGAGTTTAACTCGATCAATGCGCTTTGTTTACAAACATGAAGGTCAAACAAAAGGAGCGCACAGTTCGGTTAAAAAAAATCCAACAACACTACTTAGCTCGCTGCATCCACACAACCAATGTTACGCCGGCAAATAAAATATGGGATAACAGCACTCAACGAATTAACACATCCAAGGAGCCACGAAATCCCACTCCTGTTCATAGAGTGCCCCCATGAAAATTATGTCCCAGTCATGATCTGGCTCCTGATGGATGGCACCTTCGTGGCAGACATCTTCCAGAACGTCATTAGTTCGGCTATTTCCCTAAGGCATTATTTCTGGTCTTCCCAGAAACGAGGGATAGCGTGCAGAAGATAGAAAATAGGTCAGTAGGCTGGCAAGAACATGATACATCAGACCCATAAAAACCGACAATAATATGGCAAGTAATCAATGAGTCTTGAGGTCGCACGACAAAAGGCAATCTGTCATTCATTTCGAGGGCAGCATTAAGATGACTGACGATAGTCACGACAGCACACTTCGTGGGATTTCTTACGTTCAGTGAGTTAACGCTATCCAAGAAACAGGCACAGGAACAGAACAAAGTTGCGGAGCCAGAACAAACGAACGACGGCACAACAGCACAAGAACCAGAGCAACCGAACGACGGCGTTCATCAAAATTTCTTAGTTTTTTCACCGGACCCTGTTGCCCGGGGGCTCTCAATGCCTGCGGTGCAGCGCCGTTCCTCACCGTGCGTCGCCCTGCCCGCGGGCAGTCCGCCTGACCTGGGGTCACCAGAGGTCACGGGGCGCCTGACCGGCGGCAGCCATCGGTCGGCCGGCTGCTCGCCTCGCCTCTGGTCGCCTCGCGACGCGGCCGACTTCGCCCCGACGCCGCGAGCGACTGCCACTGCCGACGCGTCGATCGCAGCCGGCGCGCCCGTCGACACCGACGCGGTGACGTCACCGGCCACCTGGGCGCGGCGCCTGAGCCTCGGCTGGCATTTAAGCCGGCGGCCGGATTCCACGGAGGCTCTGACTCTTTTCGAGTAGGTCCAGAAGCGGCCGCCGGATGTGGCACCAAAGCCGCTCGACGGCGAGCTCGGTAACGAGGCTCTATCCGACGGCGCCGGGGACGCCGGCGCCTTCAGGACTGGCATTCCGATGACTGACGGTGGATCGGACGGGTGTCGCTATCTCCCTGACTGGCGGCACCCGGCGTGAAAATCGCACCCACTCCTGCCGCGAAGCAGGTATTATGGCGCGTCAATAACAACATTTCGTTCTTGGGGAATGGAATGCATTCTTAAAGATAAGTGCAGAGCGCTTTCGCGAAAACCTTGATAGACTAACTTCCGACACAGAAGTGAAATCGAAATGAAGTGAAATCGAAGAAGAGAGTGCATAATATAAACATTAAGGTTTAATATTGGATTATGATAAATAAGTAAATAATATTGGAAGTAATGAAACACTGAAGGAACAAACTTCTTAACTGTCAGGAGAAGCAGCCAGGCGTCTGTTCTCCTCAACCAAAGTGAGCTGAAGACAAGTCAGGTCCATGAAAATAAATAAACAGACATGAAAATTACGCCGGGAATATTTGCGGCAGTACAGCACGCTGTGCCAAGGATTACGATAGTGAGGTTAGCAAATGATCAACCTAAGCTTAGACACCCTTTCGCAGACGGAAGGCGAAGGCTTTCGACAGGCAGCTGCGAAATGCCACGTGCTCACGGCAACACTGGCGTCCAATAAAATCGCCAGAACAGCAGCTGGGCACAGTTTCCTCCGTCGACCAGTATGGCTCACACTCCCGTAAAGCAGACGCTTCGCTGCCACGTCAAGCTCCCCTTGTCAGGGATGTCACTTTGATTAAATAAAGGGGGGGGGGGGTAACGAGCCAGCGGTCCTATGAACTAACCTCCCCAACTGTGGATTTCTCGACGGATTTAGCCCGCTTGATTTCAACCTGGAGCAACTGAAATTTTTCGTTACCATTTATCAAACAATAGAGTGTATATTGATTGTATATTAAAAACTGTAAAAGGTAGATGGATGAATGGACGGATACACAGACAGATAGGTAGATAGGTAATTAGATAGGTAGATGGATAGGTAGACGGATAGATAGAAAGATGGATGGATAGATAGGTACACTGATTTGATCGACAGATAAGTGATGTATTTATCTGTGCTATGATGTGAGGTATTTATCTGGGCTATTTAGTGATGTATTTATCTGGGCTAAATCAACATTGGTAGGCCCCTAACATTATCAAGCCTATAGAAAACGACACCCCTGAATGGCGTGTCCATTTGAACAGCAAATTTGTCACCATTCCGTTTTAAATGTTTTAGATCGTTGCATTCCTTATTCTTTATTTTCTGCCTATCCCTCATCCGTAGCGGACGTTTTTTTAGTTATTATTTCCTCTGTTAAAACTGGCGGGAAAAATTGCAGGGGTCCAAAATCAGTTCTGAAGGGGCCAGGATTCACATTGGAATGGGGTAGGGGCATCGTCCGTCCAAAAGAACCCGGATCGACACCCTTGCCCCATATCATCATGGTCTCTTGCTGACTAATAGCGGCGCAAATAATTGACGCGGTTCCCTGCGCCGCCACCGGGCGTCGCACCATGGAAAGGCATCGCGTGTTGACGGGAGGGTGACACACCGCCCAGCCATTAACGATTGGTGTCTCCGACGAAAATAGCGGGCGACTCGGCGGGTGGTGGCGCGCGGCGCGAATTCGCCGAGAGCGTGCCGTGAGCAGTGCCCTGTCGCGTCGCTGCAGACGCTCAGTGGGCCGCAATGGCAATGGCCAAAAAAGGATATGATGCCCTGAAATAGCACTATGCAGTGGGACTGGGCTTCATTAGTTCCCCAACAAAACCGCACCGCGAAAAAGCCGCTAATCACATCGGTTAGGACACCTCAGGACAACGAAAAGCCATTATCTGATACTGATATCATACCGTTCAAGACCAATGAAGACCACTGACGCAATTTATAGCGAAGATAGGAATTATGAATGCTAGCGTTTAGTAAAATTGGATAATATGCAGAATGATCTCAACGAGGAGCTGACGACCTACCGCCAAAACGTTCCCAGTTGATGCTGGCTTTTGGGCTTATTTCGAGAGGCGTGTGCGCCACGTATCCCATCATCATTAGATCGCAGATCAGACTTGGTACTGCTTATTAAAGGCTTAGTCTCATTGCAACGAATAAGCAGGTCGCTTTCAGGAAATATAAAAATCATGCTGAAAAATAAAGCGGTGCAAAATGGGAGCATCGTTTCTTTCCAGAATGCATGCTTCGACGGCGTAGGACCGGCTGAGTAGGAAAACACGGGAAAGCGTTACTTCGGTAATTACAGACAAAATCCAAGACGTAAAGAGATTCATCAAAACGTAACAAGCATCTAAAACAGTGATGGTTGTAATCATCATAGTTCCAGTTGAGATGGTACTGTCACTGGCCGCGTTCCAAACTGACCGGCTGCTCGCCTGGAGAAACATGAATTGTACCTACTCTGAAGTTAACAGGCAAGACTCTCTGGAGGGTTTCCACTTACATGTATTTGGAGGCTCTGTGAAAACGAAATTTCCCAAGGGATCGACCGCGTCTGTGATGTCTTCCTGCAGATGCCTGGAAGTCTAGAGTAGTCCAAATGTAGAGTTATATCAACTCATGACGAGAGTAATAGTCAAAATTTACGGATAACGAATGGGACTAAATCTTTTTAGTTTCAAGCCAAGGGACTTGCAGTTTCTGACGACCAGGTTTCGGGCGGTTAATAGCTTCTTAGGCTCCTTGGTGTGCGTGATATTTGATCTCTGCCATTGAAATCGTTTTTATGGCTGTGCACGAAACTCGTCTGGAGAAGTCCCCAGCGAGCTCCGAGTTACTTCAGGCTTCCCCTGGCGAATGGGAACTTCTCTCAGACGCTGTCTTTCATCCTCCTCCCAATATGGAGAAAACATTATGGGACGCTGACGGTGGCAGCGTCAGCCCGGTTCACACCACGCCCGCTGCAGTGTGAACAGGCAGTTCCGACACGCATTTGGCATGGAAAAAAATCGGCTTCCATTCCAACTATGGCCATCAAACCAACTATGGCCATCAAAAATTGCGCAAACAAGCTTGCTATCAGTTATGGACCCTTTCCGGTGTCGCTTTGCATTATTTTCTTTTTGTTTACTTTGCCACTACAATCAAGCCCGCGATAAAATGTTCGTGACAAAATAATTACGTCTTGAATGCCGTGGGGCGTCAGAAGCAAGCAAAAGATGTAGTTCCATACGCTGAATGTTCAAACCAACGGCAAAATAACTTCTGTCGCACCTTCCGAGTCTATTCTTCCCATTAAGTTGGTTGCGACCATAACCATGCTCGAAGTCATATCAAGGCACTTGACATACCAGATCGTAATGGAAAGATGCTTCGCAGACTCAATGGACTGGAATTGCAGAAGTTGGTAGTTTGGCTGTCCAGTCATTTACCTACAACTCCCAAAATTCCACGGAATTTTATCGAATTCATCGAATTCCATCGAGGCTTGCATGGTACACTTCGTAAGCAGCATAAAATGTAGCAGAGACATTTTACCCACCGTTAACACACTGAAACCAACATGCCGAAATAGGCGCCCTTTGCCGTACATCCCGCTGCTCACCAACTTCTTGAATGTTTTCCTGAAAGCGCGAGGACGCACCGCAACTTGCACTCGGGATCACCTCGTCAGTTACGTCCCGTCAAACGTTGGCCAGCCGGTCGAATATTTCCTTCGAATCAAATGATCTAAAGTCAGCCCACGCACGCTACAAATGCATTCTTTACACCTGTCAGGGCCGTCGCCAAAGTTTCGACTTCGTCCGTCCGGTTCCAGGAGGCTGTTAAACGGCTGACTGGCGCGCTGTAAGCCCGCCTGTCTTTGGCACTAAAAAGTGTGCCGGTAAAGTTGCATGACCATGACAAATCAAATAAATAATCCAAAGGATACGTTCTGCAATCGATTTCGCTACGTGTTCTGCACTTATGGGGTTACAATGGTGCACTTTGCTTCTTCGCAGATTCGTTATTTTCTCTTCAGGCACGGATATTCACAGGAAAGCAGCTCCCTTGAAGTTTGGCGGCTGCGACTGATTTGGGAAAATTCAAAACTGCCAGCCGTATCAAATAAAATCCGCCACTGGCGGGTCAGCCCTATGGGCTTAGGGCCGGTCATAGGGACTGGGGTAGGTCTAAGGCAGGCTAATCTCCAAATCCTTAGGGCTCGGGCCGGGCCGGGGCCAATTATTTCCCAAAAAAGCATATGTTACGTTGAGTTTCGAAATATAATTAGCTACATTGTGAGTAAGGTGAGGTTTATTGGAATTTTGAGTCATTGTTCTGCATGGAATTCTACTCGTCGGACGTTCCGCATGCCTACTTTAGCAATGAAAAACCTAGGGCTGGACTAGGTCTTCATATATATTCAGTCGATTGGGTCTGGATAGGGCCTGGGCTTCACGTCAGTGGGCTAGGGCTAGGCTAAGACTTGTCATTTTGGAACCGTGACGAACTCTGGTATCATCGAGCAAAGGTTTATCATGTGAATTACAATATGCTGCATTTGACGCCCCAGTCGTCGGGGAAAGGGCACTTGTTCGACATGATTGCCAGTTCTGGAAACAAGGATTAAGGAATTTTTGCGACAGCGACTGTGACAATGACCCACCTTAATGAACATATAAGGATGAACATAAGCATGAATAGGTACATTTAAGTCAGGCCTGAGGGCTGGGAGTCTATTAAAAACATTTTTGACTTTATCAGGCCGCAACAGCGTAGCTGATGTTTGCGGGCAGATATTTACATTTTCAGTCCCAAGTCCCAAGACAAGTTCTTGAGACAGAAGCGGACCAACTCACCAGCCACGTATCTCGCGTAACTCCATTGACTGACTTGAACACGGAATTGACCTGAATGATTCAAACGTCAAACGATAGCCCGCTATCGTGCAACCTCGAAACATCACAAAAAGCAAGTGCCGAGGCAATCATGAGGTGATACGTCAAAACAGAGCCCAAAATTTTTATATTTTCTTATTATCGCTTTGGGAAGGTAGGATGCCGTCACATTTCATTCACGCTCCATCAAGCATAATTGAGATGCTTAACCCGGCACCACCTGAAAGATGTAAAATACGGCATCCCCCTTGGTTTTTCTTGAATAACTTTTGAACCGTTAAATTTGGCCCAACCAAATTTTCAGTACCTGTTCAACAATTAGTTTTACATATTTTGACATTAAAACATTCTCATGCTGCGTCAAATTATGGAGATATGACGACTTAAATGAATCCTTGCATGCATGCCTCTTCGGGCGGTGGTGCGAATGTGCTTCGTGTTGTTACAACACTGCGAATATCATGCATAAATTATTTGGATTTACGTAGGACACGGTTCCCAAAAGGCTATACAACCGTGACACGTCAGTCTTAGAGGTCATGGTCACATTTATTGATCACACATGGTCACATAGTAGGTCACACGCAGGATGACAATTGGACTGATTTGCATTGTGGGTGACAGAAGTGGTTGCCGCTGACCTTCCTCATCGTTCAAGCCAGACAAGCAAATCTACATGCGCCCCTTGGCAAGGTCCATCTAATGCAACGTGAGGTCACGTCTCGTCACGTCACATGCAGAAGTCAAAACGAAAAGAAATACAACATTTTCTGTGGAAAATCATCCAGTAGCAGCAGAGAACAATTATTGTTCCTAGTCAGAAAAAGAAAAAAGGCTATTTGTCGTGGTCTAGTTTCACCTTGACCCGATAAAGAGAAGACCGCGAGGATTTAATTATGACGAAGTGTCATTTCAATTCTGCGCTCGGTCCAGCTAAGAATCCAAGGGAGTAATTACCGCTTTTTGTCAGGAAGAGAAATGCGACCTTATCTGACCTGACCTAGACTGACATTGACTGGATGAAACGCAGATAATGCAAAACTGGTTATGAGAAGGGTTCACTACCATCCTTTTTGTCACGTATATCAAAACGGCTACGAGAAGGTATCGATATTAAAGTATGACCAATATTTCACCTGACTAAGGACGACCTTGACTTGGCATTTTCCAGTATTTTGCAATACATTTGATGCAGAAGATCGTGACCTTCAGCTTGATATCCAATTAAAGGCTATTGCCGATGATATGGTGTACAAACGGATGTCAATTTTTCCGACGTCGTGTTATGCGTTTGACGTGACCTGTGACGTCATCAGTCACGTGGCCAAAGCCAACACAGTATTTTCTGAATCGCAAGACTCAGGGCTATCGATTGGTGATAGACCGATTCAGATCCAAAGATTAGATCCTGAGATAGTACGGGGGTGCCCCCTTTGACACCCCCAGGCGGTCGCGGGCACAAAAACACGGCGGGGAGTGCCGGTTTAACAGACGTCACAGGTGTGCGGCACTTGATCGAAAGACCTCACTTCGGCCGCAGTTGGAAAAAGACATGGGGTTGTTCTCTCTCGTTAACTGGATGTGGCTTTTGTTAACGATGGAATCCGAGAAGTCTGCGACAGGTAACGTTTCCAAACCAGCGTTTTCCGCGACATACGAAACCTCTGCTAGCAACGTCGCTTGAGGAAGGAGTTTACAAACTCAGACCTAGCCTCAGAGACCGACTGCGTCATATTCAGGGCGCGCAATCAAAATGGTTTTATGAGGGGGCCCGAGGTAAAACGGTCGTGAAAGATTTAGCAGATTTCGCGATTTCTCCTCCTGGCGCTACCTATTTTTTTCCTTCTCGCTAAGGAAAATAACGCCCGGGTTCGCTCCCCGCATCTGGATGCGGTATTGGCCATGGCAGGAGATTCTGTCGTAATAGGAGAGTTTAAACTGGCTTCAGAGATTTTAAAACTGGGCCAATGAGAGTGGCTGGAAAACACCGACCCGAATTCCTAGTCATACCCCCCCCCCCCCCAATAATTCTTGGTAAGTTCCGGCCACACTTTTGGTCGTCAGTCATTATATTTAGAACTACTCCCCGGCAACGGACACCCGGAGTGACACCGTAGCCGAGTTCGTCCCGGATGCGCAGCCTGTCCCCACCTGTCTGACGTCACCACATGACCGCGTGACGTCACCGCGGCGTGCGCCGCGCCGGCGGCGTCGGATGGCGCTGGCCGGACGGCTCGTTCGTCTCGACGTCGACCGGCGGCCGCCTCCACCTGTTGCCGACGTCATTCTGGCAAATGACGGGAGAGGAGGGGGCGGGGTGGGGCGTTGGCGTTACACGGACAAGGCCGAGTTCCGGTCGTCCAGCGCGCCGGAGGACGGTGCAGTCGGGCGAGATCGATGAGAGGGATGTCGCTGGAGAGGAAGCGACTGATAAACTAGAGAACTGGGCTGACTTCAGGATGAGATAGGGGAGAAAAGTCTTTGGAGAGAAAAGGAACCAAGAAGAGAGACGGAATTGGGAGGGATGATGACAGAAGAAAGAAAATGAAAAGCGAGGAGAACAATGAGAAGAAAAAATGAATACGGAATGAATAAAGAGAGAAAGAAAAAGAGCGAAAGAGAGGGAGAGAGGGAAAGAGAGAGCGAGAGAGAGAATTTCATAACTTGGTGACCTGACATGTGCAGGAAATTAATTGTTTTAGAAAAGTAACTACTGGAAATTTTAGGTTCCTGACGCAAAACGTTTGCCGACAGTCCAGTAAAATCACATCGATGGAGAGGGGGTGGCATCTACCCCCTCTGTAAAAGGTTCACTTCATATGTCTAAAGTGCTCTTATCTAAAAACAGTCAAGTTTTAAAGATTCCTGGTATTCTGAGGCCGTTCTTGTGTCTAAAAACTTCTTATAGTGAAAACTTTCTGCTGGAGCTACTAAAATTTCTCGGCTCAAGTGCTCTGAGTCGTCGTTCAAGGGAATTCGAGAAAGACCTCTGAAAGACCATTAGTGTCTCAGGTATATTAATTGTGCTGCTGTGCGACCTGACCTGTTGTATCAACAAAGTGAAACAATGTTCCCTTTTTTGGCCTAAAAATAGTCTTTATCAGCTTAACTTCTGTGCTCTTGCACCACCCTTGCATCACCCATTTTTGGGAGCTGCAATACATTCTGACGGTCGCCCATTGGCTAGATTCTAGCCCTTCCAGAATATCTGAATTGCAAAACGCCTCCTAATTGGTTGGAATGATACCATCGTGACATCATAATCGCATAATTCTTTTTCGTGATTTCCGTTTGTAGGAAGTGTATAAGGCGAACTCTTTCTAGCCTTAGCAGACGTTGTTCTTGATTCGGCTCAACATGATGGACATCGTAACGCGTATAAGGTGTAGTGCGAACGGTGTTGACAAGTGGATGGCGTGAGGACTATTCGTGCAATGCGTAATTTGGAACTGTCTCTGGCGATTGAAAAGACTTGAAGAAATGTTAACATAGGCGAGGTCAACACTAGTGCAACCATAATGCCAAACAGAAAAACTGCCACACCCTTGTCCAGCGAGGGTTAATCTTGTGACAGGACAAGTTCTTAGCCATCGAGACGGATGCTTAATTAGAAAGACGCATATCAAAAACTTTGGTGTCAATATGTGTACGTTTTCAAGACAACTAATCTGCATTTTGAGACGCTTATAGATCAAAACCATCCAACAAATATTGGCAACATATTAATCACGTGGGCCCCTAGGTCAGGTAGAGAGCTGGCCCTACTACGTTTCGTTCCTTTTTTTTAAAAAAACCCTTTCCTTTAAATGCCAAAACTACAACTGATCGTGCAAAGCAGACTAGAAAGTACGGGACAATGCACTTTTATACTGAATGTTAATTTATTTGAGCGGCAAAAATTAACAGTTGTATAAATCTTCTTCGAATGCAAGTGACAAAGTCGTCGTATGCGAGCTAAAGGAAATCGTCTTTTGAAAAAAATCGAGTCGTAACTTGGCGGCAGTTCTACCAACCAAATATAATTTTAACATTAACTATCTCTATGGTGTCGCATGGAAAGAAACTGACTTAAAATAACCCTGCCCCACTAACGTTGAACAATTTCCTACAAATGCGATACTAATAGCACAGCATTGTGGTTTCAACGACCAGCTACATGTTCTCTCGTGGAACGTAAACCAGGAGCGCTCTAACAGCTGCTCTTCCGCCCGAGCTGCGCATCCCAACGTCGCTATCATCAGCTTTATCATCAGTCACCTATCCTCCCCAGCGCCCCAGACGGGCCTCAGAGGCAGCACGGCTGGCGGCCTGCCTGCGACACGTCCTACCGTCCAGGCCGAATTAGCGGTTTTCGGCGTCGCTAGCCGAGCAGTGGCGTCCGGCGGCGACGGCTGCTGCCGGCCAGGATGGGGGGTCGGGCGATATAATGTGGAATCAACGCCGCCAGCGCCGCCACCGTTGGCCGGCCCGGTCAGAAGAGCCGCGACCGGCGAATGTTTTCGAAGAGTATGTTCGGCCGACAACAGACGTAAAGATAACCTTGTGCTCATAGTAAAAGAAACGGTAGGGAAAAATACACATTATAAATATTATAAAAATAAATACTATATAAAATATATATTTCGGCCGTGGGCCTTCCTCAGTATACATACAAGTTAACGTTCAATTCAGATCACAACGTCGTACATTTGGAAAAGTATCACACGGGCTCTTCTTTCTCGGGCAGCGCTATTTCAAGGAACTCTATTAAAAAGAAATACTACGCCCTGTCATATGGGACAGGCTTAAAAGGTTGAAAAAAGATGGCATACCAGTTCGGCGACCATTTCAATACCGCACATTATACTGACATGGTTGATGCAAACTCATTCAAAGTATCCCTGCTCCAAGTCTGTAAAGATATCGCTGAATTAGGAATTACTGAATCTATTCAAATAAGAAATCTCAAACGTACCCTGAACACCATGACTTTGAACCTTTTAACTTTATTCCCGGAGGGCTAGACGGTATGGCCGATTCCCGGCAGGGGGGCCGATTCGGCCCACCCTGAGATCTCGAGAACTACACATCCGATTTTATCGCAACAAACGGCAATCGGTTTGCCATGACGTGAACTACATTTAAAAAAAGAAACTTTCAAAATTTTAAAAGGTTGAATACTGAGGGCAAAAATGTCGAAATGGGAGTACTTTGGATTCCTTATAACTCTTTCGTTTATGGACCAATTTCAGTGAAATTGGCATGAATCGAGAAATTATGGATGGGACTTTTACCGTTAATACCCACGCTTGAAATTTTGGGAAAATTCATAGGCGTTCACAGGGTTTCAAAAATAAAAGGACTAGTTTTCCAAAACTGAATCAAGAAAAAAGGCAAAAGCATTTTCTTGGCTTCTGATAGTTATGTCATGCTAAACAAGTACAAATCGTATTACAATGTTTGTATAACGTTAACATAGGCGCTGCCAGGGACATGAAAAAGGGGGACTGTCATGGTCACATGCTCTTCAGATCAGCTTGTGACCTTTGACCTTAAATGGCATCCAGTGACCTTGGAGTCACTTGGAATGATCTCGTGTACATTTAAGATTATCTGTGAACATTTTCAACCATTTAAATTCAATCTATTTCGAAAATTTCATTTTACGACTATTGTGGTACAGGGTACGCACACTGACGTTTAAGGTCATAGCTCCGTGACTCGACATGATATCAAGCTGAAACTTGATACACAAGTAGAGAGCACCTTTCTACGTCATAAATATATTCCGGGTTTGGCATTTGAAAAAATAGCGCCGAAATTATTACTATAAAACTAAATTTTGACGCTCGACCTTGTCAAGTGACCTCAGATAAACAAAATTGTATTTACACCTTACCCAAGTATTTTGCAATGCATCCATGCAAAGTTTTAAGTTCTGTCTTAAAAAACCTTATTTTTGGCAGTCATTTTCCTTTTACCCTCAACAGAGCCCAAAATGGCCTGAGGTGCCTCTCAGAAACGTCGCCTGGCTCCACCCTGAGCAAAACAAAATTTCGAAATTTTGTCACAGTACGTAGAAAGAATAGCTAGAAAAAGTGACCAAGTTTCGTGAAGCTGCGTTAAAAACCCTGGAATTGGCAACAAAAAAAAAACCCGAGGGTGGCGGATTCAGCCACCCCCCTGCCGGGAATTGGGTTAAGGCCTGTCGTACGTTTAGTATCTCTTTCTAATAGAGTTACTTGAAATAGCGCTGCCCGAGGACACTGTGTGATACTTTTTCAAATGTATGACGTGATTTGAATTGAATGTTTGCTTGTGTATGTACTGAGGAAGGCTCACGGCAGAAATAGATACACATTTTTCCCGGCCATTTCTTTTGGTATGAGTATAAGACTATTTTCATTCCTGTTTTAAACTGTAATAATGCTGCTCATTCAATTAGCGCTGTCTAATATTCGAGCCCTCTCGGCCGGCGAGCGACAGAGGGGAAAGCTGTTCTGTTCGGGATGCGTGCTGAGACAGCATTACGCGTGTCTCAGCACGCGGCGTACTCAGCCAGGTAGATCGCGTGAGAACGAAGGGTTGTCCAATTAGCAGGGGATAATATTTTCGGCGGCAATGGTATAAATGGCTCACGGCGAAGGATACTTGCATCGTGCGTCGGGGCATGATATGCTCTTGATGGCTTGTGTGTACTGGCTACATTTGTTTCGAAACATATGGCAAGTTTAACCCTATTCCCGGCAAGGGGGAGGACTGAATCCGCCACCCTCGGGTTTTTTGCTCGCAAATTCCAGGTTTTTTGACGCAGCTTCACGAAGCTTGGTCACTTTTCCTAGCTATTCTTTCTACGCACTGTGACAAAATTCCGAAATTCTGTTGTGCTCAGGGTTGGAGCCAGGCGACGTTTCTGAGAGGCACCTCAGGCCATTTTGGGCCCTGTTGAGGGTAAAAGGAAATTGACTGCCAAAAATAACGTTTTTTTAAGACAGAACTTAAAACTTTGCATGGATGCATACCTAAATACTCGGGTAACGTGCAAATACAGTTTTGTTTATCTGAGGTCACTTGACAAGGTCAAACGTCGAAATTTGGTTTTATAGTAATAATTTTGGTGCTGTTTTTCCAAATATCAAACCCGGAATGTATATGACGTAGAATGGTGTCCTCTACTTGTGTATAAAATTTCAGCTTGATATCATGTCGGGTCACAGAGCTATGTCCTAAAACTTCAGTGCTCATGCCCTGTATCACGATATCCGTAAATTCGATTTTTGAAAAAGAGTGAATTTCAATGATTGAAAACGTTTACAAGTAATATTAAATGCACACCAGATGATTTCAAGTGATTCCAAGGTCACTGGATGTCATTTAAGGTCAAAGGCCACAAGCTAATCTGAAGAGCATGTGACCATGACAGTCCCCCCTTTTTCATATCCCTGGCACCGCCTATGCCAACATTATACAAAAATTGTACTCGATTTGTACTTCTTTAGCATAACATGACTAGCAGAAGCCAAAAGAGTGCTTTCACTTTCTTTGCTCATTCAGTTGTTGAAAAACTAATCCTCCTATTTTCGAAGCCATGTGAACGCCTATGATTTTCTTAAAATTTGAGATGTGTGTACCAATGGTAAAAGTCCCATTCATAATCTCTCGATTCATACCAATTTCATCGAAATCGGTCCATAAATAAGACGTCCAAAAGTACCCCCCATTTTGATATTTTTGCCCCCCTGTATCCACCCCTTCCAAAATTTTAATTTTTTAAGTGTAGTTTATGTCATGGCAAATCGATTGCCGTTTGTTGCGATGAAATCGGACCAGTAGTTCTCGAGATTTCAGGGGGGGGGCCGAATCCGCCCCCTTGCCGGGAATCGGCCATACCGTGTAGCCCTTCGGGAATAAGGTTAAAAGGATCTCGTGAATCTCCGGTAAACTAAAGACATTGACATGTAATATCAACCCGGCAACTGCCGATATATTTCGCCGCTGGGCACCTGCCAGGGGAGGCGTCGAAGACTGCCACCCAATAATCCGCAATGAATGGGCAGATTCGGCCGATCCACAGTTCTCTCCAGGGGGACAATACGTCTCTCCGATTGAAAGTCTGAAGGTTTCTGTTATCTCACGAGACATTATCGGCGTCAAAAGAAAGTTCCAAGTTCAGGCGTCTGAAACAGTAGGCTGCGCCGCATCCCAAACAGTGCAACGGTACAGCAGTCATCGGACGGCATCGACCCTCAGCCTTTCGCTAACGGAAAGGTCAGAGGCGGGAATCGCCGGGCCATAGCAGCAACTGTTTTTTTCTCGTCATTAGGTGGATGGAGACCGAGCGAATCACCTCCGTAATGACGTTTATGTTAGAACTGATTTTCTTGGCATATCGCCGAATAACCCTTCCCGACGGATACCATTTCCGAGTCCGACAACTAATAAATTATCATTACCAAGAGATTGCTTTACGATTTTTTTATACAATTTTTTTATACAAAGTTTTAGCCAAATATGGTGGAGCGGGTGATGCTGCGACCAGCGTCCATGCTAAGCAAAGCCTGTAGCCGGACCCTGACCCCGTCAACAAAATGTTCCCAAATATGTAGTCATTTTGCTCAGGCACCGAACCAAATGGCGCCGGAGAATCTTTATCGTGCCGTGCAACTCCACGTCACGGCCGTCCTGTGACCGGCGGACGCCTTCGGTCCCGGGCCAAGCACAGGTGCTCATCCCGGGACTTTTTGCTAGAAGTCGTGGAATTAAACTATTGCAGACCGCAAACGTGATTGGTAACGTCGCTGTTCATAAAAACAGTGTTGCCAGATACTAGGCTGCTTGTCTGAGAAACTTCCAAACCAGATGCTAGTCGACTGCGCCCACTTGAAATTAGCTGATTTCATGAAGTATGGTTTTTAGTGACGACGACACTGAGCAGCTGACAGTAAGCACGAATCCAGCCTTCAGAGCATATCAAAAAACTTTAAGCAGAGTCACATCGTTTCATGATTTCCTTGCGCTCAGCTCAGGGTGAATCAGATGCCCTTATCATCAAAAGGTCTCCTCTGACGTTCGAATTAGCAGTGCCTGTGCAGCGGAATCGTCGAATCACGTACACACCGCTGAACTGTTAGGAATCCTGCCCAGCCCGCAGTGAAGCCTCAGCACGGTGCGGGAACCTCATTTTGACGCAGTGGTACATGGATTATACATGCTGCGCAAACACATTCAAAAGCTGTACTAGGAAAGGAGCAATCTAAGCAAGAAGAAGGTTTTTGAATGTACCAGTAGTGCCGATGAAGCTTATCATTACATACGATTACAGCGCCCTGTGCCAAGCTCAGCTCTGAGGGAGTCGATGAATGATTATTCGTCGGACTAACTCTGGGTGGCAGAAACTTTATGTTCAGTATGTCGACGTTTATTGAAACAAAGGAACTGTGATCAGTGGTAGAACATGTAAAAATCAAGGTGTCATCGGCGCGATTTTTAAATCTAATAAACGTGACAGAAAAAATATCATACACTCCTAACGGGGTAGATTACTACTTCATACGCCATCCCTGCCCATTCCCTGATTCAGGGAAGGGTTACAAACCAAGATCTCCATACAAACTCGCCCTAAAAATACAGCGGGGCCATGTTGGTTCCACCGCTAGTGTGGAAGCCTGGCCTGGGTCAAAAGGCTAGCCACACTGGAGTTAGTATTCAGCCAGGGGCGAAAACTCCTATCTGTTGTGCCTCAGCTTTGACAGAGTCTTATAAATTCCAGGTGGAGTCGACACCAAACAAAAAACTTTGTATGGCATGCAAACATGTGCCGGGATACATATGAAATGTAGATTATCCTTGTTTTGCGTTGGATTCTAAGCTGACTTTGGTAAGTATTGCGTCACCTGAGCCCGCTTTGTTCCAGAGGGGCACGACCTTTCCGAGATGACGCAGTGACCCGCCCAGGTCAACGACGGGTTGCATACAACACGGGGATAACCTGCATTCCATCGGGTCCAAGCACGTATCTGAACTGACACGTCAAATGTCTGAGGCAGCTGAAAATCCAAGCTTGACAAGATTGAGGAAACGAGCTCCATCCGAGATATTGGCTTAATAGTGTTCCGGTCTGTCGTGTTTCCGTGAACTGCAGCAGCAGAATAAATATGCAGCTTCTGCGCGTGTCTGTCAGCATCCACCCTACGAAGATGTTTTGCTGACGCGACATTCGAGGGAAGCCGATTCTGGTCCTGCTCCTAAGCCGTCGGAAAAGTAAATGATAGAGTTTCAGGATAAACGGTGTGCGGCAGGGCGTCATGTTTTGCGATATAAATCCTAGATATTTTCATGCAACTCTTCCGCTGACCTTGTTCTTTAGGATTTGCGCTACAAAACAGTCATTTTCCCCTTTCGGATAAGTGTGCTGCGTTTTATTGCCTGTGACGCATGCAACGATTGGAGTCGCCTTGCAGCAATTTTTCCATGCTTCATACACACGAATGTGTATTTTGAAGTCCATGATGACCTTAGGGCAGGTCACACGGATATCTTGGATATGGTTCTAATCGACTTTCGATTATAGTTTGCAGCTCGGTAGTAGATTGTCAAGGTAACATAATTTTGTGTTTCAGGCTTGTGTGGACTGATGTGACCTCTCCATGACCTATGAAGCCATCCCATCGCCTTTGAAATGTTCAGATATTGAAAAAAGTCAAACCAGGTAACTGACGTCACCTAACCTTGGGAGGGTTACATGTGGTCACGATGCCTCCGAGAACAGCTCTAGTAAGGCTGGGCGCTGGCTGTCCCTTTTATTGAGCAAGCAACGCGTTAGTTGAACGTGTATTGGAAATGACATTTATATCCGTGATTTGAGATGATCTATGATTGATACAGCTCTCAGAATACACGGAACTAAATAAAACGTTGCTCCCCAGAGTTCCATGCAGCTGCGCTGTAACGTTCTAGAGCTGCAGAGGGAAATGCTATTGAGGGGCCGAATCAACCCCTCTTAGAGCCATGGTTAAACCAAAGAAAACTTTTGCAGCTTGCGATTATGACCACCCATTGCTGGCAGCTTTTCACGTGTTTGCTCCTAGTGAGACTTCAGCCACATCAATCGGACCGACTGGTTTCCGGGCAGCTAACGTCATGGATTTATGAACAAGACGACCGACATAAGCTCAGCTTTCAGAAAAACTTTACCGGTTACGAATCTCCCAGAGTGGAGTTATTGTTCAGGCGTTACAGTCATTGGAATGGAATGGAACATGATGATTTGGTTCTAGCAAGACATCATGTATGTTACCTGCTTAGTCGATGGTTTTCACCTAGCTTTAACGCCACTTTTATGCTCAACACAAACCAATTATTCATATTGTCCAGGTGGTTGTCGTTAGTTATATTTGTTTTGTTTGACATTCTTATACTCTCGGCCAAACACTGTTGGAGAATCAGTTTCGTTCAGGCATTCCAAGAACACAGTTTAAGTTTTATGACCTAACGCCAAAGACCTAAGTGCGCACGCTTTCTGCTAACATGCCGCTGCGCCATAAACAATTGATAATTATTGATCTCATTCACAAATGCAACAGGACATATTTTGATGTAGCACAGCCAAAGAAATAAGTAATTCGTCAACAGAAGTTTTTTAATATGAAGTCAACAGAAGTATTTCAATATTCAATATTCAATACGGAAACTATGACACCAAATCTTCCTGCCTTTTGCGGCAGTTTATCAGAAATCTTTGAAACACAGACAAGCAAGTGAGGAGCCTAGCAAGCAGCAGAGCAGGCAAAGAAGCAAGCAAGAAAGCACACATCCACCTGCCAGTAAGACTGCGTTCTATCACCCGTTGCGCTCGCTCCCTCATTCCGTCTGAACTATGGTACAGGCGAGGCTAACACAGTTTACACAACGCCGTCCCGCAAGGTCAGCGATGCGGCCAAATATTACTCGCTCCCGTTCAATCTAATCACTGAAGCGGACGAATGGAATAGATTGGACGCGTAACATTAGATTATGTTAGATTAGACAGATTATGCGTCCGATATCATTGTCTGACTTCGGAACCTCACCTGGTCGGGCTCGCCCGGCGAACTCCAGCATGCTGAGATCAAACTGCGCTTATCACTCAGTGACTGTTGGTCCCTACATGGTACTCACAAGATGTCAAGCTTTTAGACAGGATCAAACGTAGCGCCACACACAACGATGGCATGGACCGAACCAAGTTTCATCTGAAGAACGCCTCAGACAACTGAAGGTCCGCAAAACTGAGGGAAAACCTCCAGTGGTTGACATGAAACACATAGATTTCGTCAGGGAGAGAGGACGCTGACAAAAATCTCTTCTTCAGGCTGCTTGTTAGGAGAATGGGAATAACAAGAGGTCATTCGCCAAACGTCCAGTAGGCCTTTCACTACAGAGAGACGTTCGTTGCAAACGGCATGGTCAGCCGATTGAACGAGTACCAGCGGAAATTTTGCAGACTAAATTCAACAAGGAATTTAAAAGAGAACTAGCTTGTGGGCTCTACCAGGGCACAATTCCTAAACCTTGACCAACCAGAATGCGTCAGCTGTTTAACCGTCTTTCACGTTTGAGTACCCAATATATTTACGTAATTCTGCTAAATAGCTTAAACCTGATTTCATGCCAGTGAATGAACCAACGTTGTCACAGTCTGATATGCCATCTTCCCTCCCCCCCCGCCAAAAACGTCAGCAATTTTAGATGTCCAGAAACCCCCGTCATGCAGAACATCAAAGTACGGTTTCGGACTGAACAAGCTTTGAGACAACAGGTGGGACGACCACCTCAAATAGCCGGCGTTAATTTCGGTCATTTTCAGAGCTATTTGTCCAGAACTGTGCGTTGTCCCTCCTAAGCCGGGCACCCGGCCCGCTCCGAGCGTTCATCGGCCTTTGGCAGCCTTAGCGCCGCGTCGGGGCCGACCCAGTGGCTCTGATTTACGAGTTTCATTAGCGGATATTTATGGCCGGCCCGCCCCCGCCGCGCCGCCGCAGCAGCCGGGGGTCCGGCGCCGCCGGCGCCGGCTCTTGGGTCGCATTGGAGGCGCGTTCGCCCGCGGAGGGCGCCGATCGGAGCCGGCTCTGGATCAGCGGGTCGCGATTGGCTCCCGACGCTGACCCCCCTCCGGCGTCGTTCAGCCAAAGGTCAAGCGCCCTTGAAGAACTGCCGGTCCGTGCCCGCAGGGTTGGCGGCGGGCGAGGCGACTGGGAAGAGTAGTTGGGTCTGGCGGTCACGACTCCGAGAGGTCAAACGCCAGGAAATGCCCAGTGGTTCTTCATTATTGATTTCGTTCGCAGGAGGATTCATGGACCGCTAGACGTACGACTAGTGGAAGGATTCGTTGTCGACAGTGGAAGATGGTTCTCTCAGTTCCACCGGGCTAAAATTTTCGCAGCATTAGAAGTTCTTCTGAGGGTGTGTCGGCTGGCAGTTGCTTTTTATTTGATTATACTTCTTAAAATGATGTAATACAGGAAAACAATTAGGAGACGAGGATCATGAGGCCATTTTTCTTTTTGATAATGCAATTTACATTCACTGTCGTTTGGTTTTGGAATGAAATTTTACAGCGTGATAGCAAGAATCAGACACACACATTTGTGTGTGATGTACTGCTTATGATGTCCGACAGACAACGTCACACATTCTACGTGAGATAATTACTGATACATGGTGAAGTTACGTTTCTGATGGATACTAAAACTGTTTCAATGATAACCGTGGGAGCCAGTACACTAGTCTCGAAACAGGGGCTGGCGGCAAGGTTCACCGATAGGTAGAAACATTTTGCAGCACGTGTATTTTGTCTTCTTACGTCTTCAATGGCAGGAGCCGTTTTCGACACCCTCGAAATACAGGGAGGGGGCTGATAAGACCCCAAGGCATTTCGAAGCCGAATGTGACAGAACAACGGAACAAAAACTGACGCGTACTTTGGTCTTTTGACTACATGATAACACAAAGTTCCGTCTTGTTAATTGACAAATGGACCTCACAGGCGACCTCAAAGGAGGACATGCCAGTAAATTCTGGTTTCCATTGGGTCCCATGGAATGCAACATGTAGGACTTGAGATTCTTGGGGTTCTTTTGTTGGGGTTCTTGGTGCTCCACGACTTCTGGGGAATGCTAGTCACTCTTACTGCTGTTGCAATGCAAATCAGCCCCTCTGATTAATTAAGGACACCTCCGAGGTAAAAAAGGTGTAACAAGACCAGGAACCTCAATTCACGGTGGCCTAAGATGCCTTTGACCCAACTGAAGACCCGTTGTTGCGACCCGTTGTTGTGAGGTTGCGGGACCATTGACTAAGTCAACGGCGCAGCTAGGGATGGGGGCGGGGACCTGAGCCCCCTTCAGCCTGCATCTTTTTTCTTGTTTAATAGTACGAACGCAGCAAACGAAGTGATGCTCATTATGATTTCAGTTCTAACCGAGCTCCGTCCTCCCCCCCCCCGAAAATCCTGGCTGCGCCCCTGGGCTGAGTGACACCCTGCATAAGATTTAGTAAGACTGAGAACCGTAAAACACCTAAGCGTCTGCTATATGATGATGTCCGTCGCTGTTTCATGATTTCTTCATTATATTCCCTTGAAAAAAGGTCACAGGTCAGTGACCTGCCAGGATACTGACTTGAGATTTTCGGAATATACGTAAGAAGGCTCACATAGGCGTGGGAAGGGGGGTCCATGGGTACCATGCCACCCCCATTTTCGAAGAATGCTAAACAGAAACTCTAAGGCGATGCATGGAAAATTGGCTTTGGCACCCCCACTTTCTGAGACTTTCCTACACTGACTTCGGCATTCAGTTTTGCAAGATTTCGGAGCGATCGGATAGATCGCTGTGGGTCTAATGGCGAAAAACCATGCGTTGCACGAAACAGCCTGTACTGTGGAGAGTTTTAAATGGGTGCAAGGATTTTTCATATTTGTCTTGTGCATTTCGTACATTTCGCACATTTCGTCGTCATGGTTCACTGATTAGTTTTTCCCCGTGTATGCATGAATAAAAGGGTCGTTTAAACTACAAAGCCGCATAAATTTAGATGTAAGTCGGCATGCCTCCATCGGCAAAAAACTGCGGGATCGTCTTTAATGACAAAGAGGTGTAAGTTCAGGGCAAAACATGTGGATGTTTGTACAAAAAGCGTCACTTTTGCTCATGTCCACTCCGAAAAGTTAATATCCACCTAACTCAAGTGTCATTATGGGTCAATGGCGATGTTTTCCACAGTGTGTGCCTTTGATTTTCATCTGGCCGAGCGTAATCAGCTCAAACTGCATTATTTCTGCCGAAGCAATTTGGATACGAACGACCTGACATGCCACTTGGCTGCATAACAAATGTCGAGCAAGTATATTTCCTCGAAACAGTGAAGGTCTTTCCATCTGGAACGGCTTTCGAGAAAACGTCGACTCCAAATTGGACGCATGAAGACTTACGGCCAAGTTGCATGAAGCACCACCAGACACTTGTGCAAATGGGACGAGCAGCGTAATAACATGCACTGTAATTCACAGCTCTAACAGGTTTACAGGATCACTTCCCTTTAAAGGATCATCTTTATGTCTATTTTACGGGTTTACTTAGATAACTCCGGGAGGCGGGGCAAATCTAGTTTGGCATCCTCTTTCTCTAAGAGGAGAGGAGCAGCTTTGCACCCCAACTATTGATTCGTTTGTGTCATACAAGACATTAAAACAGTCGGGGACTTAACATAAATATAGCAAGACATAAAAGAAACGGGTTTCTACCTAGTTTGTTGCCGGTTTCTAACTTGTGATCAGAGTGTCAACCAAAGACGGGGACGTAGCTAAGGGGGGGGGGGCATGGGGCCATGGCCCCCTTGAGCCAAGCGGTCTACACTAGATATATGATATATATATCGATTTTAAAGGAATACGAAATAGTGATCATATATATATATATATATATATTGCGGAAACAAACATAATGTTTTCCTGTGCGTAAAAATATGAGGTAAATTGCATAAAACTGCTGCTTTCCTATAAATTTCGTTATATGCCAGTGGCATATGACAAAAGTTGACACTTGGCCCCTTCCTGGAGAAAATCCTGGCTATGCGCCTGCGAGCCAACAAAATTTTCCGTCGTTGTAAAGATCAACCAGTCCCACTCTCGAGACCCTCCGCTGGGGCACCGCAGGCAGCAGGACAGGCGGAGGGCTGATGCGCTGTTCGGGGACCCGGCGCGGCAATATTGCCCGGTCATCAGCCGTGCGACGACTCGGCCTGTTTGCCCAGGCCCACGTCCGGCGCCGGCAGGCGGGCGGGGGTGGGGGGGGAGGCGGCCTATATTGCGTCCGCCGGGGGACCGGCCGGACCGTCAACAGACTACCGAACGAGCGGCCAGCGGCTGACGGGCGGGTCAGCATGTTACTGAACGGACAGGCCGGACTGTCAGCAGACAACGAACGGGCGGCCGACGGCTGACAAACGGGTCAGCAGGCTACTGAATGCACGTCCAGACGGTCAGCAGGTCACTAGACACACGGTGAGAGGGTCAGCAGGTCGCTGGACGGTTAGGTGAACAGATCGCTGAGTGTACAGTCAGCGACCTGTTCTTGCGAGTTGTGAAAAGGTGAAAAGGTACTAAACAGACGCTCAGACTCAACGGGTCGGTGAACTGGCGTTCAGGCGGTAGCACGGCACTGGATGGGAAGTGACGCGGCCGGCAGACCACCAGATGGACGGTCAGCACGTTAGTGGCCGGAAGTTCAGATGGCCAGCTCCCCGTTACACGGGGCGACATTGACAGACGGTCAACATGTCCTCGCACCGGCGAGGCCGGACCGTCGGATAGCCAGCTTTGCAGCGAACGAGCTCCCTGGCAACCTACGACCAGAAGCAGGCGACTAGTTGATAAATACTGTAATCGCAATCCGCATGATTACCGAATTCTGCCGTGACAGTAGCGGAAATGCTCGTTCCCATTTACTTTTTATTTTTTTTTGTAGGGAGCCCTTGCCACAAACTGGCGTCGACCGCTGTGACAGTGTCGCGTTGGTGCGGTAGTGGTTTACGTCACACCATTGCCATGCACCAGGCACATTGGCAAACCAGGCTTACGTCAGCATCAGTGCAAGCGTTGCTCCTCGTTGTGCCCCATACGAGCCGAAGAAACTCTGTTACTGAGATGTGGCCGCCCTAACCCGAAAAAATTTTATTCAGAGGCCATTCCCACCAAGCCAGATCCAAATTCGTCAGGGTACGGTGAGATACGGTGCCGAGCTCGGCAAGATGCTCAGAAAGTTGTTGAGACGAAAACAAATTTGAAATGCAGTAACACAGAACATGAAAACTAAGGACACAGACATACGTCAGACATAAAAAAAACGACTCAACTCAGTGGTTCAGAGAAAGCAGATACCTTTCCGGATATGGCCATGGGCTATCCGGACGAAGAGATGTAGATAGCAGTGCCAGAAGGAGGAAAAAATATTTACAAAGGTACCACGATTGTGAAGCAAAACATCGTTTACAAATGTATAGCTTATTTTCGTGATTTACGCGTGATACAAACGACGCATTTTTAAGATCGGTGGTTTCGTGTCCTTACAAAAACGTATACCATGGATGGGGAATTCCGAGATCCTCGAACATTTCCAGCTCCAAAATGCCGCCTGTCCCGGATAGGGCATTTGATTTTCGATTGCCTTCCGGCAGCTGCAAACATGTGGTTCTCTACGTCTGTGGGTTCCCGCACTCTCAAGGATTTGCTTCCCGACTCGGGACGGGAGTATGCTCTGGAACAAGGGGCCTCGTGCTATTTCGAGGGGATCGTGTTGACCTATTTTTATTCTCTGACGTCCATCTTAATCCATGAATGAAATAATGCAGACGATATTTACTGACTTGCTTGTGAGTAATAGAACGCTTTACGCTGGCTTTCGTTTCACTGTTATGTTTATTGCAACGCTTGTGGGTTTTAACCACCTTTCTTTTTATTCTTTTTTATGTAATTATGTTGTTAGATCACACCCAGTTCCAACAGTAAAACGCAGTGCACTTCCAAGACTCCTCCATTTTGCGAGACAAAATATGGCTATATTGTTCATGGAAGATGCCACTGTTCAGAAATGGGGGTAGGGGGCAAGGCAAAGACTGCATCCCACCAAGAATGGGTAGGGCAGGGGCAAAAATAACTTTTTTTGGGCGTTACATGGCAAACTACGGTTGAAATCCCTTTTGTTATATTCCAAAGTTCAAGAAACTGTGTCACCAATGGGAAATACATATTTGATACCTTAAAAATTAAGGGTGACAAATCACCACTTGTGGGAAACTGCTGGGTTAGGCACCTCGCGGAGATTACACTTATGATACTGCTCTTTACAATGGTCAAGTTACTGGCAAACATAGGTGGGCATCGTTACTAAAAAATGTAACTTCGTTACTCGTTACTACGTTACTCAAAAAAGCCAGTCCGTTACTCGTTACTCCGTTACTCTGCCTTAAAAAGCAACGGAAGTTACCGTTACTCCGTTATTCCGTTACTTTTGAAATGCAGTGAAAACCAAGCGAACGCGGGTTTTAAGTCTTTTATGCTGCTTTGTGGTTGTAAAATGCATTCCATATACAAAGGGAAGAAACAAAAAGCGCTTACCCCAAACACTCCGCTAGCTGCCCACTGCCCTCACCAGCCGTTGTAGAGTCGGCGGCGCCGGGACAACAGCCGCGGCGGGTATTCTACCACTGTGTTAGCCACGATGTTCAAACCAACGAATCCCTGTTCATTGCCCGCGGCGCCGACGGAGCGGGAACAACCGGCGCTGGAGCGGACGCATGCAAAATGCGACAAACAGCGGACATCTATCGACTGGGTTTGATCAACAATGCCTCTCGAAGTATCCGCCCTGAACATAATGGTCTCCGTTCAGAGTTCGTTTCGGTCTCGCGAACTTCTTGTTTTGTTTTGAAATTATGTGTGTGTATTAGTTTGTGTACGTGCGCGTGCGTGGAGGTAAGATTCCTGGTACCCCTGACGTTTTTTAGTACCAAACGACGAAGGACTCAAAAAAACATGACTGATATGGATTTTATTATTGTGAAATAAAAGACTACAAAAAGGTGCTTTAGTACCTCTTCAGCACCCTTGAAAAGACAAAATAGCTATAAAAACATGGTCATAAGTAAGATGCAACGGAGGATGTTAGCCGTTCACAAGTGGAACATTTTGGAACGATGACGTGACCTGACCTGACCCCTGTGAAAAGCCAAAATTGATATCAATGAACTCGCTATCGTCTTACGGTTCAGTATATGTCGCTTAAGTTCAGCTTTTCAGGGACAAGGTATTGTGTCTATTTACCTAATTCCAAAGACGTGTTTTGACCTTTAAATGGCGTCTAGTGGCCTCAAAATTGACCTGGGGTCAAAACTCTTGAATGTTTTTGTCTCGGTTTGACAAAACCTTTCCGCCGGTGTTTTCCTTTTTTCCGTGCGATATATGGGAGCCAAGATCCTGGGAGGGGCGAAAATCCGCGCCCCCCCCTCCGGCCGGGCAAACGGCATTCTGAGCCCGGCCGGAGACGGGTTAAAAACACTTCATTTAACCCTATTCCCTTGGGGGGGGGGCAGATTATGCTACCCGTGTAGTTTTGCTTGTCGCTCCCACACTGTTTGCCGCAGCGCCACAAGATTTTCAGGCATTTCATGGAATCAATCACGTGTTTTGTCAACATTTAAAAAAAAATCGGTCCCGAAGAGGCGGTTCCAAGCCCCCGTTTTCGGCGGTAATGTGCTGTAGGTGAAGCTGCAAAGTTGTGCGGTTCACTATCGTGACATTTTGAGTAGAAATAAAGATCACTGACTCATTTCTGTAGTCATACACATCCTAAACAATGCGTATGCACACACATTTTCAGGCGAACGCACACCCAGGTACTGAAAAAATGGGGGAGCACACTATTGTGCTTATGGTGCCCTCCCAATTTTGTTTACCTGGATCCACCTCTGCGCTACATATAAACTTAAACTGGCTTGTTAGTTGTACATCTGATGTTTATATCACCCAAAACAAACAAAAACAAAGGAAATTTCTTATTTCAAAAATCACCCTTCTTGCCCTCCCTGGAACTGCCTATGGTTTTCTATTTTAAATTTCAGCTTTCGGTATATAAAAGACTTGGACATTCCAAGCTGAACCGTGTAATTCCCATGAAAATTAGTTGGTAAACACGGCCGCAGTGACCTTTCAAAAATCCCCAAATTTTGGAGTTTGTTTGCCCCACGCCCCATTTTCGCAATTTTTGAAATTTTGGGGTCCGGAATTGGAGATCTCGTTGAAACATATTAAATGGCATTCATCCCATCAACATTGGACGAATGAATCTCGGGATCTCTGGGAGGGCGGGGAGGGGAGGGGGCAGAATTGGTAATCTTCAACTTTCGGCCAATGCATATTTTTCGAAGGTGCAAAAGTGGCAACGGCTCATATCATGTTTGAGTGTGGGTCCTCACTTCTGCGTCTACAAAAAATAATGTGTCAGCCGAAAGGTGTTTCGGCCAGTTGATATTTTTTTCGGGAACGCAGAAGTGGTAACTCGAATCGCATGGACAGTGTAGCATGTCCTCCAAGTTAAAAATGATTTAACCTAACCTAACCTAAAACCTACTGTATGGTTGCAGGGATTGCCCTAGATGGGCATGTAAAACTAATTTTTTGTTAGGTTCAATTTGCCTGTTTTTTGGTTTGGTTAGCTCGTATCGGCTGAAGGCAAACATGTGTCAACTGAATCAAAATTCAAGAGTTACCTAACCAAGTCAGTTTACACACCCAGTAGGGGCCAGTGCTTAGAAAAATACCTGAATGGGCTAAATTGTTCACACAACTTGTGTTGCCACTTCCTTGTCTCCAAAAATTACGCGTAAGCGTCGGCCAAAAGGTAGATTACCGCAGATCTGCCCTCCAGGGTAATGTGAATCTCACTGCCTGCAGAGAATATGGTTAAGGCAAATAGTCCAAGCAATAGTCGACAAGCTTCATAATTATGCTTCACTACTGACAACTTATTGTGCACATTCTGGGTAATCCTTTAGAAGCGTGCGCCATAAATCAAGCACACTGGATGACACATATACGGCGCGCGTGGCAAAAGGAGACGTCAGCTGTTGCGAGAAACAACAACATTATGCACTGGAGCTCCAGGGTCGTGGATCACCTACTATTCGCTAACCTAACCTAACCTAACCTTACCTAACCTAACCTAACCTAACCTACTGTGTAAAACAAGAGCGAATAGTAGGTGATCTACGACCTGGAGCTCCAGTGCATAATGTTGTTTCTCGCAACAGCTGACGTCTCCTTTTGCCACGCGCGCCGTATATGTGTCATCCAGTGTGCTTGGTTTATGGCGTGCGCTTCTAAAGGATTGCCCACATTCTGTTCTCACCTGGAAATACCGTAAATGATGCTTCCTCTTGATGTGCCTTTAGTTTGAAAGGCTACTCTTGTGACGCTTGATTATAACCTCTTTCGGTCGGCACAGGACATACGTAAAAATGGTGTTTTTCCCCTCCTCCTTAAACGCAAAGTACGTTTCTAGATGTGGCCATGGGTGACCCAGACCGGGCTCGTCCTCTGCCTCCGAAGCTGAGGCGCCGTCGGACTCGGAGTCAAGGTTTTCGACCTCCAGTGGCGGCGTAAAGACGCCTTGATGGGACATTTTAGTGTCAGGTAGTTAAAATTTCAGACCAGTCAAGAATCAATCACCACTCCATCGCCCCGTGGACATCACAGATCCAAGGCCATGGCGGCAGTAATCATGAGCTCAACAGCCTTGAGTGATCTTGGCGGGGAACCGTGTGGCGGTGGTAAGCAATCCGTGACTGACTTGACACAACATTGAAAACTGCCGTCAGCTGGCTGTTCCAGTATAAATGACAATAACTTTGATATCTTTTTGCCTGAAAAATGACAACTGGTTAATTTATCATTTGAAGTCATATCAAACTTACGCATAATTCAATACTTTTGTCCCAAAAAAAAAAAACAAAGTCAGTTGGCCTTTATACTGAACCATTGCCGCCAGCTTGCCGTCAACGTTTATCAGCTGACGAATATTGTCAACAAGTCGACTCCGCGATTGTCAGCTGAGTGCGCGCCCAGCCGCGCTTGTATCTCCGCACGCTATTGGGTGTTGGCTATTCAAGTAGCCAGTGGGTGTGCCGATGCAAATAAAGCCGGGCGTTGTCTGTAAGGAGTTTAAAAAGTAACGGAGTAACGGAGTAACGGAGTAACGGACCAAAAAGTAACGGAGTAATGGACCACAAAAGTAACTTCTGTTACTCAGTCCGTTACAGTAAAATAAAAGTAACGGGTCCGTTACTCCGTTACTAAAAAAAGTAACTTCGTTAGTAACGGAGTAACGGAGTAACGGACCAGTGCCCACCTATGCTGGTAAAACGTTTTTTTCCAATATCAAAGCTGGACAACCATGCGCATAAAGCTTCATTGTTTTAGCTTCCTTTGACCGGATTGGTCAAAAATGTGGGAGGGGTTCAAGTCATGGCCTACTGATGTCCTGATACAGGTGCAAAAAACCTACGGAGGCAGGTACAAGAAAAGGACCCCACTCCTGTACTGAAGTTCTTCCAGCAGAAAGTACCTCGCACTTCGACTTTATTCCCAAAACACGCGAAGTCCAGAAGTTGAGTTAACGGACACAAACAGCTCTCCGATTTCAAATTGGATGTTTTATGGACCACCAGACGACTTCCACGCCCAGAACTACACTGGGCGAATGCAGAATTTATTTCGACCAAGTGGGGTGAATTCTTTCAGTTACTCTAACGAGCCGGACGGGAAGAGAAAAAACTGAAGAACACGGGGGGGGGCTGTTTTACTGACGTGGCCGCCCAGATTGCTTCACATCGACATGCATTCAATGATGCGGCTCAAAATGTTTTTTTTTTTGTAACGTGCCGAAATCAAGCTGAACACGGTTAAAATGAAATCATGCAGTGATGTTCGCCAATACCATCAGAATTGTGCTTTGGTTGTTCACACTGCAGAACTAACGCTAAGCCAGGGTTTCCGGGGATTTGATTTTGCGTGTCAGTGCAGCTGGCAGGCGATTGAATCGCGGCGATTGTCTCCGTCAGGTAGGACGAAGCCGCGCACAAACTGTCATCCCGGGAACAATGCAATCATTCGTACGCCGGCCGATTTTATTGCTGGAGCCGGCGCCAGAAGCGCAGCGGGAACCGGACGATGGTGCAGCCCAGGCGAAGATCCCAGGACGGTCCAGAGCTGCTGTGTTGTTCTGCGCGGATGCAAGCGCCCGATCGACTCTACAGCCTCGAAGGAGTTTACGCAAGGGCTAGGGGAGACGCTTCCACGCCGGGTCCACTCAGACGCCCAGTGATTCGCGGCGCGTGGAACAGGCGGAACGCTGCTGCTCTCCGGTACCACCGACAGGCCGGGAGAATTTCCCCAGCGACGGACGCCGCCGGGGCCGCGCTCGCAGCCGGAGCTCGCCGGAGCGGCTCACGTCGACCAGACGACTCGGGCCGATGGCCCACAACGGCGGCCGGCTTATGAAGCCATGCACGTGCCGGCCCTGAGCCGCGCTTCTGTGCCCGGCCACTTCACGCATTCAGGCGGCGGGAAACTCGGCGAGAGCTGACAGCCGTGGCGCAGGTGAGAAGAGCTTCTAACGCGAAGCTAACTAGACGACTGACGCCTGGCGAGACGCAGCTCTTGACTCAGGGCCGGACGCCTGAGCCCGTGAGGCTGCGGGTTTCAACTCCAAACGAAACTTCTCACGCGAAACTGGGTGAAACGTGGTGGTTTCCGTCGCACCTGACCAACCTGACCCGAATAGATTTTCCCCTCGTTCCTCTGGATTTTCACAAGGAACAACGCTGAAACTTCAGTTAAGTTTATTTAGCAGCATTAAAACAGCCCTCAAGTCCCAGTCAATTTGCACCATACACTACTGCAGCAATATCAACCACGACATAAATTTCTATTGAGAGCATAATCCAATTCTCCTTCAACACGTCAAATAACATCCGCAGTCACCATTTGAAAACGCATGAGTTATTGTTCACACGCTGCACGCGACGGGCCCAGGGCCCACATCATTTCGACAACGGGCAAAACAGAGCAGGCTCAGCACGATGTGCCAGTATATTCACGATGAACTCTGGGCGCAGCGAGAAGTTTCTCCAGATGCTTACAGCGCATTCTGAAAGGAAAGGGCGGTGCGCAAACGCTGACCAAATGCAATGCGGATTCGCCGGTTTTCCCTCGCTGGATTTTGCCCCTCAGTCATCAGTGAACTGCACCTTGGGTCTGACTGAGATGTTTGATTTCATGCTGTTCAACCGGAATGCTTAGAAATAAACTGAAACACGACGCGTGATCTAAGTACGATCTAAGTAAGATTTACGGTCCATACCTGGCCCGAAGGCTACAACGTCGGTAAGTTAATGGTCATGAGCACCAAGTAAGTCATTTGTACTACGCGTATTTAATGTCTTCCGGCGCTGCTTAGCATTATGCCAGTCAAATGCGGATTGTCACCAAGCAGACAAATGTAAAAGGCACCTGCAACTTAGCTTGTACTCAGAATGACGAAAGTCCCGATTTTGGTCGAGATATTGCATGTCAGTACTGTGGCTTTCACGGGCGATAACGGCATTCGTCAAAGGCGTAAATGCAAGCTCACGGCGCAAACACGGACTGGGGAGCTTATCGGCTCGCAAAACGACACATCCACCCCACCGAATCGTCCAGCCACGACACAGCCAAACGCGCATTAAACCGGTGACGTCAGAGCCAGGCGGGTCTGGCCGTGGTCCAAAGAAAAACTGACACCCTAACCAGGATGCTATCAGTACGAATTAGCGCTGCTACACCGGTCAGGGCGAGAACACAGCAATCGTCTCTGAGTCCGAATCGAATAGTCCCAATCGATAAAACCCCGTCGAACCGGTGAATACCGTCCGACCTCGCAGCCGACCGCGTCAGTTCGGGGGTCGCGACCCTTCGCCCCCGCCGCCCTACTCGCTGGGGATGACCTTGTACGGGTTGAGGATACCCCGCGGGTCCATCACGCCCTTCAGCGCGCGCATGAGCCGGATGGCGGCCGGCGGCTTGGAGAGGTGCAGCAGGTCACGCTTCTTGAAGCCGATGCCGTGCTCGGCGCTGATGCTGCCGCCCTGGCGGGCCGTCCACTCGAAGAGGTGCGGCTCGATGGCGCGCTCGACCGCGGCGTCGAACCGCGGCGCCGTCACGTTCAGGTGGATGTTGCCGTCGCCTGCGGGCAGAGCGCGACCTCCGGGTCACCGCTGGACGACAGCCGGCCGAGCCCGGACTCGCGCGGGCGCCCAACAACGAGGGGCGTTCTCAGTGGGTATCATGCGCGCAGATGGGCAACGTCAGCGGATCCGGGGGGGGGGGAGACATCGGGATCATGCACCCCTTACGGTGGAGAGGCCGAGACCGGCATATCTTTTGTTTTTTCTGACGGACATTGCATATTCTTTGTTTCTGAATCAAATCTGTTTGTACACCAACTAACTTTCTAAAATGGCGAAACCGAGTGACCGAAACCCGAGAAGAAATCAGCAACTTCGGGAAGGCTAGATTATACGCATGGGGATTTGGCCCCTCCCCCTTTAGCACATGGTCTGGATCCGCTAGCGGCGTCAGGTACAGCGACGCGACGTGAAAGGAAAAGAGCGCGTTTCATGGTACGGTTCGGATCGGCCCGAGTGACAGTTGCAGCGGCCGGAAGGCAATTGACTTTTGACGTCGAGTCGGAATTTCAATTTCCAAACTGTCCAGCTGGCTGCGACAACCCCACCAACGGGGTGGGCACTTTAAGTGACCTTTCCATGCCCTGAACCATCCAAGGCGGAGACCGAGCTAGCTGTCGTTTAGCCCAGCCTTCGTTACACAGTGAAAAAATAAGTAAGCCTTGCGCGAACTTGTCCGCAAGTAGTCGGAAAGAAAAACAAACTTCCAGGCCAACTCATTACGTAAACAAGCTTAACGTAAACATTAAACGAAGAACCACGACACACAGGCTCTACCACAGACATAAATTTCTCTCGGCCAAGTCAAACCGAATAAGTCACGCAGCATCCACGAACGACTAACGGCCGGAACAGCATCATTTGCGCCCCATCCATCTATGAAGACTGTTCTGTCACAGCCCGTGCCCACTCCCCAAAGACAGCTCCAATCCCCAGACCGCCGATTCACGACCGACCTCCCATGCTCCACGAGACTTCCCTCGCAGTCGCAGCGCCATCGTCGCGGAAGTGGGCTCAGGCGGGGCTTGCGCGACGACCGGCGGCTGGGCAAAGCGACGCAATATGGCCGCGCTCGCGGACGCTCCGGCTCATGCCCAGCGGGGGAGCTTGGGACCGTTCCCCAGAACTTTGGCCGGCGCCGATCGGCCGTATGGAAATCAGGACTCGATCTGGACTCGCCGACCGGCAAAACTAGATCAGCATACTCGGCGGCGTTCATCGGTTCCACTCGGCGCATCGCAGTGGTACGGCGCGAGCTTTCCGCGAAACGTCGAGGTTTGCCAATTCAGACTGTGAAGACGAGCTTCCAACAATGTCAATGGCTGAATTATCTATGATGCAAAATGAGCACAGGCATCAATAATAAGGCTGAGCTCCGCTTACGTTCGGTGCCCTCTACACGCTGTATTTTTAACTTTGTCGTAATCAAGGCACACACACACACACACACACACGCACACGCGCGCGCACGCACGGACACACGGACGAACGGACGGACGGACGGACGGACGCACGCGCGCACGCACGCACATTACATGTTGCATATTATATAACAAACATCATACACTCTGGCAGGGGCATCGATAAACCCAACCGCTCCAACCGACGGTTAATAACCTAATGCGATTCATCTTGCTTACCCAACACGCATCAGCATCACACTGAGCTCTCTCGAAGCTCTGCACACAAACTGCCGATCTCTGCCGAGATCTTCCGAAAACCCTTCGTTCTCCACGGCACAAGACAACGGAACAGCCCAATCCGTGAAGCCCTCCAAGAGGCGCTTCATGGATCTCATCAGTCATCCATCACCATTTCACCCACTTTTCATCCAGCCCACAGAACTGCATAAGGTCCAGCGGCATGTTGCACCACGCAACATGTTGAAATGATGACACCGACACACGAAAAAACGCTCTCCCAACAGGCGCGTTCCTGTTCTTAAAAATGAAGCGCCTTCTCGCTCCCCATGTCTCCGCAAGCTGACGTCCGAAACCACCAAACTTCTCACGACAACTTCCAAGCGACCATTCCACCAGACACAGGCCCTGAAAGTTCGCAACAACATTCTTCATGACAGCGTCAACGGCCAACAAAAACCCAAATTCGACATAGAAAACTCGACATCTTCACAGAAGCTAACGACAACGAGAATGAACATCGAGAGCTTCCAGGACCTCCACGCCCATGCCCAACGTTGCCCGGCCGTTACTGATGGACTGCGAACTGCACACTGCCCAATGACAGAACATTGTGTCTATCTGGAGGAAGAATATCAAGCATACCCGGCCCGACATCACTCCGCGACTCTACAAACATCTCCAGCAGAGATACTGAAATCCAATTCGGTGACTGCGTACGCAATGTGTCCTTTTTTCCTAATGTTTTGCGTTCGTTTGCTGCATACCCAGCTCTGATGTCTGTAGCTACCGCTCCGTCCCACGAAGATAACAATGCCAATAAAAAGCAGAACAACATATACGGAGAACAGCTGCGGGCTCACGGAGCTAGAACTTCATTCAGTTCATTCGCCACGATTCATTACAGCTCACGAGCTGACTGGTATTCGCAGTCTGGCAAACGCCATACTGCTCCCGCGACTAATCGACGACGAGAGCGCACCACCGCGCCGAGACCCCTCCCCGCTGCGCAAACACCCCCCCCCCGCCGGTCACCTAGCGGCTACCGACGGAAATGGCACCATTCCGGCGCGTCCATTCAGACGCCCGGCCCTTCCGGCGACGGGGCGTCCGCCTGATGAGCGAGCCGCCCCTCCCGCCGGGCAGGCTCCGGGCGGAGGCGGTCATCACGCCTGACCGCCGGGGGTCCGGCCGCTGACGACGGCGGCCGGCCGAGGGCGCGGCGGCGTGCTGAAGCCCGCGGGGCGGGGCAGACCCCGCCGAGCGGTGTCCGGCGGCGGTGCCGAGCGGCGCCCAGCGGCGCCGGACAGCCGGAGCCGGCTGAGACCCGACGGCCGGGCGGCGCGGCGAGGTTCACAGGACCAGGCAGGTCGCAATCGCCGCCGTTACCGCCGCTGCCGTTACCAGAGCTGCCGCATGACGGACCATCAGTCCTGAGCCAGGGCCGCTGTCTGACGGACCACCGCCCTGAGCCAGAGCCGCTGCCTGACGGACCACCGCCCAGAGCCAGAGCCGCCGCGGATAGGACGCCGGGGACCAGCCGGTCGTGTCAGCTGAGCCGGCCGCGTCCGCCCGTCCGATTGCGGGAATTCGACCGGCTCTGATCACGGCCAGCGGCCGTCCACCGCCGAGACGCCGCCGGCAATGGAGGCCGAGATCGGACGGCACACACGGCCTGGTGCCCCCCCCCCCCCTCGATGGCGGCCGTTGCGGTGTCGCGCACGTCTGGCCAGCTCCGTCTGTTTCCGCTGCACTAAGACACGTCTTCCTCGAAGAGAACAACGAGCCATTCGCATCTTCCGTCATCGTTCACGTCACGACCGAACACGCCGACATTGGCAGCCGCTCGTTCCAGGCTCATATCTTAAATGAGGACAATGTCGTTGAAGGCAATCACTCTGCACTTGCCTCGATCCACAGCTGGACACCTGTGCCGGCAATATCAATGATCTCCATATGGAAGGGCCATTTCAGCCAAGCGTTAATCCATGGGTGCGGTAATAATAAAAAAAGAACGGAGCGCTGAATATGACGCTAACGTGCGGTTTGTCACAAGGCCTTTTGTTTACGTATAACAGACCAATGTAGAAGTTTGTAAACAATCGTTTAATATATAAGTTAACATATAATTACTTGATGTAAGAGTTCACAAATAAATGTTTACGAGTCCAGCCATAACATGCGCAAAGCTCATTAACATCTATTTATGGCATTTCTACAGTGTTTCATCTCTACCATGTATGTCCGCTGTCATAAGCACCAACGGAAGAGCGCTGCAGTGCGAAATAAAGAAAACAGATCAAGAGCTAACAGTGTAATCCCTTGCGTCGCCTACAGCGTTTGCCATTCCCAGCATTGCTCCGTATAAAACATCAGTAACACGTGATTAGAGCGATGGAACATCCTCCGCTAAACACGGTCCGAACAGGACCGCGTCCCGCCGTTTTCCTGCCGTTACCGCGATCCTGCCCTGGCGTGGCATTCGCCGGCGCCGAGAGCTCCGACGTTCGCCGGCGCCGAGAGCTCCGACGTTCGCCGCCGCCGCCGAGCGGCGCCCGGCGAACGGGGGGAACACCGCCGCCCGGCCGGATTTCCCGACCCCGAATACGTCAGCGTCCGATGCCGGAGTTCCGGCCCGGGGCGCGCCGGTGATCGGGAACGGGCCGGTACTCGTGGCGTAAAAACGAGGCACGGCACGGCGGGAGTCCACAGGGCCGGATGCCGAGTTATTGATCACGTGGAGTAATGTTCCGTCGGCCAGTTTTCCGTGTAAACGGAAGGAACAGCGCTTCAAGGGCACCTTGCACCGTTCCGCTGGATCCCACAGTCGAACCAACGCGGAACACACCTAGAAAAAGATGACGTGGATCTGGCCTCGTCCCTGCTGCTCTACACATACTGGAAGAATTTTCCAACTTTCCGGTGCGCGTGGCTGTTTTCTGATTTGCGAAGCGATGAAAAAAGTCAACAAACAACTTCCAGAAAGGGGATTACGCATATCTGATCTTTCTGCAGATTTTCTTACATTATTGTTTTTATGTATTAGTATTAAATATGCAGTGTACAAAGTTACATACATAACAGTATTCTATACACATAACACATGTGCTATATGTATAAATACATCATCTCCTAGTGTTACAGTATGAAACAAATACGCCTCAACACACTTCACAAAAGCAGGACAAGTGGGCCAAAAAGAAAACTGAAAGCGTTCGTTCTGTGCACATAACGCAATGCGAAGTAAAAATGCAACATCACGAACACTGTGAAAAGGTAAACTGTGACGCCAAAATGGCGCGCCCATCCACCACGGGTGACATCGAGATACGGAGGTACGTTCATCACCCGCTCCACATATCTAGGTTATGAAGCACGTGCTGTCGGGTACTTTTTATCACTACCTTGTTCAGCCCTGCGAAAAATTTCTTTGATTTCATCGGAATCATAAAAGACTACGGAATCGGCAGAAAAAAAAACATTGGAATCGGTTCCCCTGACAGCTGACGGAATCCGAGGTGAAGCTGCATCGAACGGCTGTCTAAGGAATCAAAACTTGGAATCGATGCCATTGTTAAAGTATGACTCTAAAGCTGTTATGCGCTGAGCATGAAAATGGTTTACGATTTTTTAGAATCAAAAAGAATATGGAAGCTTTTCATACGTCCACAGATAAGACATTTCGGTATATCAAATTCCTTTGCATGTAAATGAATTTAATAAAACCCCATGCAGTGTGCTGTCACACTGTGTCTCTATCTCTGTCCGCTTTTTGCTTAAAACTGATGGCATGGAAGTAAAACAAGGCGAAATGCTTTTGAGCATGACACATTCATAAGCATTTTCACATAAATACACTGATATCTGCATCCATATCTGCATCCATGATATTTCACCTATTGACAAAGAATTCGTTTATTACTTCTCGAAGTACATTTTGTGTGCAAGACAATTTTTGCATTTTTGGAAATGATGCTAGCATAGTCGACTCAAGAATCCTTCCATTCCATTCTGAATTGGAGTCGGAATCGACCGAAGTTTGAAAACCCGTACTGAATAGGAGTCGAAATCAACTCATTTAAAAACGAACCACGTCGAATAAGAACAGAAATCGATTTAACAAGCCATGAGTCGGATTCGGAATCGATGTCATCTAAGTGGAATCAGGCATAAGTCTAGTATTGCGCCCAACGGTTGCTCACGTCTTTTAGATTATCATGTTTTTATGTTTAATGACATTAAAAATCGGTTTAGTTACTCCAGTTGTGAGCCAGATTTTGCAATACACTCGCTGGTACCGTCCGTCGTGGTCGCACTGTGTGTGGGCGGCGGTCCCCCGGCCGGCCGCCCCGACCGGCCAGCACCGGCGGATTGGTGCGTCTTGCCAGACCCGGCCGACCACCTGTGTTTGCTTTTTACCGTTTGTTTTGTACTAAAGACGCATCTCTCCTTTATCTTGTGGAACCTTCCCGTAGCACTGTATATTATGATGACTTGATGTAAACTTGGCGTAAACGTCTGGTTCTGTTCCTGTCTAACGTTCAAACTGTTCGGATGTCTCCTCAGTACAGAAATGCGCTGTAGGCGGTAGTGTGCGGCAGTGATGCGAAGTGACTAGTGACGAAGTGAAAGTTCACGAGGGGTAGTGCGGGAAATTCTTTTTTACCCTTTCCATGGCCTCTTGAACTGGAGGCCTTCTTGCTGGCTGCATAGCCATTCTGGAAATTAGCTCATTCCTATCTCAGTGCGCCTAAACTGGAGCGATCCTTCTACTCCTGAATGAGAGCTCCTCCATCACCTACACCAGCTTGTATTTGCTGGTTCTTCCTTTCTTGCTTTTGAACTGGAGCATTCTCGGTTAGGACCGGCATGCCATCTTGAACTGGACGGTTTTCCTCTCAGGCTCTTGATTTAGAATTATCTGCGCCTGTCTGCCATGAATTTTCCCACCTATTCCTCCCAGCCTTACTCCTGAGCCCAGCGCTGTGTCTTTAAGTGTTGCGGAAAGTACGGTCCACGTCAGATAACCCTCAGACGGAGGCTAGACGGTCGGTGACATTCGTTTTCCGGCGAAATTATGTACAACCCTGTGAAAATACAATGAAACACAACACAATGAAAGAGAGTCATTCGGCACCTGTGCCCGTCAGAAAGTTCATCTGTCTTCCAGTGTTACTAACATTCGCAATTCCTACAACAAATCCTGTGCAGCTGAGCTCCGGCTTGAGTCTCCATCCCGATAGTTTCATTAACTCAGCTACGCGACATTCGTAATACGGGAGGATTCGCGAATTCCCATGCATACCAATCGAAAGTGAGCTATACCTTCGACCATGACGCCGGGCCAGATAAGCCGAGCCTGAATGACGACAGGCACCGTCTCAAAACGCAAAGAACGGCGGGCTGCCGGACTGCTGCGTCCAACGTATCCTGCGACGGAACTACGTCAGGCGGAAAACCACGTGACAGTCTGTCAGGCACACGGCAACCAACCAGCCACGACCAGGCGAATGGCTGCGTTCGCCGCTGCACCAAGCCGGCTGTTTCGCGTCAAGCAGGCTGTTTCCAATAACGCACCAGCCGCCGTGTTCGTTATTTTCCGCATGATTAATGGCACAACACGCTGACGACCGCGGCCGCAACAAAACAATATTGCTCGCAAAGACGACAACAAAACCGATAATTATAGCAACGATGCTTATACCCTGCTCCTTACAGGATAGCGAAGCTACCGATGACAAGGATAAACGATCTTTTAACGTGTTTTAGTGTTTGAGCGAGATGGTCGTTGTAATAAGGTAAGGTAAAATTAATATTTAGCTCATAATATGCGGAAAAGCGGGACCAAATTAGTGCGAAATTTATCCATTGTTTTCGTTTTCCGGATCTTATGAGCTATAGATATAAGGCAAGCTTATTATGAAGATAAACCAGACCCGCACTCGTGCAACGTTTGTATACATCCCAGATGTCGAGTCCGTGTGTCCAGCACACACCACTGCCCGGCTGCCAACGTACTCCGCCGACCCGCCCACGCCAGACTGGCAGCAGCTGGCCAGGCCTAATGGAGCCAGATGCTGCCTCCCCCTCTGCCCCTCCCCGACGGCCACACTCGGGGCGGGGGGGGGGGAACGGCCAGCCGTGCCGGGCGTGGCACTGGAGAACACAGCCGCTGTAGACATTATCGAGAGACGCTTCCAGCCAGTTCAGCCATGAATCCCCCTCCCGTCTGCAGGCGTTCATTGACCTGCACCGTCCGGAGTGGGCTTCCCCTCTCCGTCCCCTGGACGAACTGCCGACTCAGCCTCCTGGCGGCCAGCTCCGTACCCATCTCCCTGAGGAGTTCCGCCCCACTGCCCGGCGTGGAGAAGCTGCTCGTCACCTGGGCCGTGCCCAGCGCCCTTGGAGTCCGCCTGGAGTCCTCAGAATCCGTCCCTAGTGCCAGCGGGAGTCCTGAGTGTTCGTCCCCGCCATCATCGGAAGTCAGTCCCAGCGGCAGCATGAGTCCGTTCCAAGGATTCCATGGGTCGGTCCCGGAGAGCCGGCAGTCCGTACCCAGTGCCCTCGGAGTCCCCGGCGTCCCGGGAGCCGAGGACTCCGAGGACTCCTGAGTCCTGAGAGTCCGCCCCTACGGTAACGATGGCCCGTCCCCAGAGTCCAAGGAGTCCGTCCCCATGTTCTGAGAGCCCATCCCCACAGCAACGGCGGTCCGTCCCCAGTGTCCCCGAGTCCGTCCAACAGTCCCGGGAGTCAGTCCCCAGAGTCCGGGGAGTCCGTCCCCGGCGTCCCGCGAGCCAGTCTCCGGAGTCCCTCCCGGGAGCCCGTCCCCCGAGTCCCGACAGCAGGCGACCCGCCGGCGATCGATGGCGCGGCCGCCGTAACTGGATCTGCCGCGGCCGGCGCGCCGCCACGCGCCGCGGCCGCCAGCACATCCATCCCGGCCGGCGGCGCACGGCGACCGCCGGCTCCGGCGCAACAGGTCAGGTCACGCCAGCCGACTCGGGCACGACGGGGACGGGCACAAACGTGCCCTCGCTCTCCTGCACGACACGGGCCTCCAACAACAGCGTGGGACGGCCGCGAAGGGCGCCCCAACACTCCAGGAGATGTGGGCAGCGGCGAATGAGAGACCGTTCGTTTCCGATAGCCACGACGGGCAGTCGTTAATGTATTTGAATCAATGTTTCAGAAACCTCCTGTATAATATGATATGTATATATAATTTATACATATATAATAATATGTATAATATGATACCTAGGCCGCATGCAATGGACGCCAAGGAAATTTACAACACACAGCTTCGCGGTCCACCAGTCCCCACAGCCCTCAGCCCTCAACCCATGCCAGGCGACAAGCTTCCACTAGACATTGAAAGAGATCACCTTCCCCAATTCTGCATCAAATTAGGAAAACCGATTTCCACCGGCTGTGACTGCCCGGCTGTTGTCTATCTACCGCTGATCGAGCTTCTTCGGAACAAAATTCGGCACGCCCTGTTCGAGTTTAACCCAGTCGCCAGGCGTGACGGCTCGGCCAAATTAGACCCGCCTCCGCCCGAGCGCCGCACGGCGCGGCGATGAGCACGTTTCCGATCCCAATCTGGGAGGCGTCTCCCGACTGCTGATGGCCCGTGATTCCCGGAAAGACGACAAAAAGCCGCTCGCGCGGGCCGGCGTCGGCTCGCCGAGCCGGTTTCATGGCCAAGGTCAAGACTCCCGTTTGGGCGGTGGCCGCTCCCAAGGGCAAACAGCGGTCGTGCCTAACCGGTGGGAAAAGACCGGAGAGGAGCGGTTCAGACTGCCAAGGACGCTAACCGGGAAACGGCGATCTGTCTGCGTATTCGCATGAAAAACCCTTGTTTTTCCCGGCGGAATGGGCACTACACATGACGGAGGTGGCCGCTGTCAGCGGTTTCGTAAGTCCGACCGTGAAACGAGCAGTGACGACGTTGAAAACGCGCGTCTGTATTTGCAGACCAGGTGTAGAACATTAAAAAGAAACAGGGTGTTTTCAAACAAAGCTGGTTTTCACCGTCGTCCTGTAAACACAAAAGGGCGTGGTACACTTCCACGCCATCTGGTACGTCAAAACCTGTCGACAAAAAATGGCTGCTTGAGGGAAGATTCTGTTGTCGATCATATCGGATTACCTTCGGGAATTCCCCACTTGCACCGTGAGGCCGCGCGGAATAACGGAAAAGATGGAATCCCACGAAAAATTCAACGCAGTTTTATTACAAACATCCAAACCTGGAAACTGGCAAACGCTGCACCTTGTGTCCATATCTTCTTTCTTTTATCATCTTTCCATAAAAAAACATGATGCACAACGGAACAAGTACGACTTTTATACGCCATGCGACGCCAATATCATGTTATACCTCATACTGGTTCAATAATCACTGAATAAATATCCATGTGATTTGCTGTGGAAAGAGGTAACTGTTACATAATTATGTCATTACGAAAATGCATACTACATGTTACGTACATGTTGGTTAATAGGTACTTATTGCATTTTAGTATCATTTCATCACTACGATTGCTTTAAACGTTGAGAGACGACATTCAAACCTCATAGATGAAGGAACGACACAAAGGCCTCCTTAACGCTGAAAGCGTTCGATTTCGTCAACGCAAAGGAGCAGTGATGAAAAATGGTAAAATGGGCAGCTTAATAACAAAATAGCTCGCAAGCACTGCCATCATCTGGGAAAGATACGACTTCCATTCCGGCGTATGATGAAAACATCTGCTATCCATCTTCACAAAAAGTACGCAGCAATTTCGAAGACCACGCGAAGCAAACTGACACAGCATAACGTACGGGCCATGCCGTAATACCTGAGACGATACCGTGGACAGTATACACGAAAAGAATAAACAGCTTTCATCAGGCACCGCTTTCCTTGTATGTTTTAATAGTGATCGGTCATATCTGACGCCAAGCCAGGGCCCAGCATGCGTTCATTCTGTACAGAACAGATGACCAAGGTTGCTCCCACCGCTAATCCATTTATTCAGCATTCGCCAGCTGAGGCTTGCCACTGGCCGCTAAGTTCAAATAACTGGGCAATAGGTAGTATAATGCCGTTCTCCATACATTGTTGTTTTACTTATCCTTTCTTTGTCTTATGGATGGAGGTATTTTGTTGGACTATCAACCTCGTGTCATCATTTACACAACGTACCGGCCAGTTAGTTCTCCGACGTCGTGAGGTGTTGATTTGTCAGGTGTTAGCTGGTCCGGAGGACCAGCTGATTACCTTACCCATGTGTACGTTGCATTTTCGAAAGCCTTGCTTTTTTGGGGGATTCAAACCAGGGACTTTCTGATTCTTAGCCCCAGCGCGCTAACTACAGCGTTATCGAAGAAGGCGTATAAATGGAGGTTGGAAGTACATGTTATTTATTCCCTGCATTTTTTAGGGGATTTTTCGCAGTACTGGGAGCCACAGTGGGCTTATGTATAGGCTTGCCTTAATGATGGGGTTGTTAGCCAGTGCTGGCTCAGGTTGTTAGCCAGCCAGTGTTAGGGTGCTGGGTTCGGAATCACAGAGACCCTGGTTCGAATTTAAAAAATACCGCACGACTTTCGAGGTTGTGACGCAGAGATGGGGCTAAAAGCGAAAAACCGGCCAGTCCTTCTCGGGACATATTAGCACCTAACAAATTAACACCTAACGACGGTTGGAGAGCTAACTGGCCCAGCCACAGTGTAAATAACAACACACAAGACCAGGAAGATAGTCTGAAAAATTCCTCCATCCGCTTATCCTTCTCTTCAACTCCAGGATTTTTTTATACTTAAAACACCGTTATCTGCAACTCTACATTCATTCTTGTGAAACACGCAAGGCGGTCCCCATGTTTACTCTTTGGAACCGGAGCAGCACTTGATTCCACGTTTCTCCTCCTTCGTGTTTCCTGGGCAAAATCTCTTCTTGGAATAGACCAAAAACCTCTCCTGAAAATGTTTCGACTATTCTGCTTCGTACATTTCCCGTATTATGAAAGATATTCCTAACACTACGGAGCAAGGTACCAGGCATGGTTTAAGCACGAGCATTCATGACGAACATTCCAGGCAAAGTAGCATCTTCCTTGGCCTGTGTGCGCATTTTCAGAACCACCGCAAACTGAAATCCAAATAAAACACAGCCAAAACGACTTAAAAGTCGACGCGAACAACAAAACTTCAATGCCACCAACACCAGGTGTCAGCGATCACCGGTTCCATCTCAAAAGCTCCGGCGCAGTGCGGTAAGTGGCCCGGGTTAGCGCTGAAACCGTCTTGATTCAGACCATTCAACTGCCGACCACCGGCCCTCCACGGCCAACGGAAAAACCTCACCGGACACACCTGGCGAACGCAGACGAACAGGACCATCACATGGACGGGAGGTGCCCGGCAACAAAGGGGAATGACCGGCCGGCCCGCCGCCGCCGCCGGCGGCCCTTCGTTCCGTGTAAAACTGCCCGTCCGTCGAAACAAGGCATCAGCTTGAGGACAGTCCCCACCAAGACAACATGAAGCTTCTCGTGAGTACCGGTTACCGACGCAATCGTAGCTCTCTCGGCCATGGCTTTACTGTGGTCCTGGCCGTGACAGACTTGCACGCTATCAGGCATCTGGGTGACATGCAACCGTCTGGAATCTATTTCAGGTGGCTCTTTAGCTACGGAGGGACTCCGTCTGTTGCTTTTGTTAAGTTCGCGTCGCACACAGACACAAAGTACTAATACGAATTAGCACAGTGTACGAATTGGTACAGCACGCACGGATCAGCCGGTCTTTTCACGGCTGCCCCGAACTGACCATTCTCCCTCCATGACTGCCGTCAGGTTCTGCTGGCCGTGCTGGGCGCCGCCTCGGCACAGTACCAGCTGTTCACCCACAACCGGCCGCTGGTCTTCAACCGGCCGCTGACCTACGCCGGCACGCCCTACCCTTACCGGCCGTTCACCTACTCGGCCTTCCCGTACGCCGGCCTGCCTTACGCCTTCCGGCCGCTGGAGGTGGCCAACGAGGCCGAGACGACCCCCGAGGAGGAGCAGCCCGTGCAGGTCAGTGGTCGTGGTCAGACAGTGGTGGACGGCAGGTCCGCACAGTCTGCCGACGCCACCAATGAGGCTGGGGTCACCGAGCCAGCTTAAACAGAGTTTGGTGGCACTGAAGCGCTCGCCGGCAATTACGAATAACCATGCGGGAAGCAGCCTGACGCATGGCGAAATGCCGTTTCCAACGTGAGGGACACTTTACTACTCATCGATTTAAAGCTACCAAGGTGTCCCTGAAATTCACCAGGTCCAATTCTGCGTAACAATGTACTGTCTCTGCTAGATTATTAAAGCCGTACAAGGTTGTACGAAATGAGGCTATTACGTGCACGCAAGTCTTATTACTTCCAATTCAAGCGTTTAAGACGCGTCCAGAAACAGACCGTTTCGCCTTCGGTGGGCCACAGCGGTCGTATCTCGTGCCATCAGTGAACCTCTGTCTCTTCTACGTCGTCAGGCTCGGGAGAAACGGTCCACCGAGGAGCCGGCCCCGACCAGGACCGAGGCCACCCACGTCGCCGTCACGCCCTTCAACTTCAACTACAACCCCTTCGCCACCACCTACGGCGGCGCCTACGCCCCCTTCACCCCGGTGCCCTTCACCCCGTACGCCGGCGCCCACTACACGACCTACATGGCCGCCGGCTGGCCCTACGCCGGCGTGCACAGCATCAACAAGCGCGACGTTGAGGCCGCCCAGGACCAGCTGGCCGACGACGCCACCCTGGCCGTCACCTACGCCCCCCGGCCCTGAAACTACAACGCCTGGAGCCCCTACACGGTGCCCGCCGTCTACAGCGGGGCCTACAATGTTCGTCGCTTCAACTACAACGCCCGCCCCTACGCCTACAACGCCGCCATCTCCCCCTACGCCCACTACTTCGGAGGTTTCAACTACGCCATCTAGACGACGGCCCGTCGTCGTATTCCAGCACAAAGCGCAAAGGCAGGTCACCGAGGAAGCGTGGATGGACCCTGTTGCGACCATGAAACGCTGCGCGGAAAGCCGTCACGCCATACTCCCACTGACATCACGGAGGAACGGCAACAACTCCACCGATTCAAGCTCAGACTGTCTTTCCAGTGCTTTCGCAACATGGCAACTGAAAACTAAACGAACAATGCGTGACATTTCGTGCGGGTGAAGTCAACACCAGACTGCTGTCGCCGCTGGTCTCGTCTGATGCCACCCACGAATATCAGAAATACATCTTCATGACTGGTTTGACTATTTATAAATGATATGGACGCCCGCACGCCGAACGTTGAAATCGACATTTTCCGGGTTGAAATGCACGATGCGTTGGAATGGATACCCAAGAAAATGAAGGAGGAAAAGCCAACACTGCCGCTTACGAACTGTTTTGGTTGGTTCGACGCCCGTGTATCATAAAGACCCAAGCGTGATCATTCGGTCTCGACATTTGACATTTGAAAATTAGTGAGCCTGTGACGATGAAACACTCCTACCCGGTCACGCTTACAGGCATCAGCTTTGGATTCCTGAGACGCATGAATGGCGCCCTGACCTTACAGAACTCTTATAAATACTAGCCAATGCCATAACGTTTCAAACGGAGAGCCTTCCAACTCTCATTGGCTTTGTTTCTACCATGCCGATTAAGGTATTATGCGCAATCTTACTACTAAGCTTGTAATCATATCAAGACCAACTGTGTCAATCTTTCAGCTTTTTAGATCAATGAACTACATTTGCTAATCGGTGGTGACAGAAAACCGATTTACTTTTATTGTTTCAGTTGCGACTAGAGCACACCACTACGCATTTTGGAGTGCATGACAAAAGGCCAAGCCAAAAGGGAAACTTACCCCAGGCCCCAAGTCACATTCCCCAGAAAGGCGAACCATCATTATTAAAACATGCCACTGATGTCACCTGATGTATCCTTTTTGTGGCATGACGTGCAACACGAGGTTGGTGGAGTTTTCGTCATACGACAACGTTAAAAATGTCCACAGCGACCATGTACGTAAGGTCAGATCACTGGCCTCAAACGATCCTTCCAAGCCATGAGGGGCCATTTGACATTCAAGAACGTCTCCGGTCAAGATGGGCACATGCTACGCCTACTTGTGGAAATACGAGTGCATTTGTTTCACCGGAAGGCGTCTCAATTCCTAAACGTGCGTCTGTGACTTCCGCATCACCCTGATTGAACGATGCCGAGAAGTGGCGGGTCTCGGAATTACTGGTCAAAACAAAAATGTTAAATTTCTCGCTGCTTCCCCAGGCCGTTTGGCAGGGCCATAAAGACGAATTTCGAACAGTTCTTTCGGCTCTCTCCCACACCTTTGTTACACGAGTATCAAAATCGTAGCCACAAAAATATCTCGTCATCGAGCCTTGACAAATACAGTCACAAGCATTTATGTAGCTCTCCTCGGTGAAAGTGACTTGCTCATTGTAACGAAACAATGACAGCACATTTGGCATTAGCAATGTCCTGAAGTTTTTTTGTCTGCTAGCCTACCATCCGTACAGCATAATGCGTACGTGAGACGCAAATAATTACACTTTAAAATCAATACACATAGGCCATACATTCTGATAAGGGAATAACCCCACATGTCCGGGAAAGGCTTTATAAGCAACTTAACAATGTGCCTCGGCAATGCACAGCTGGGTGAAGTTGTTCTTCCGTAGAAATATGCCGGGCTCATATCCGGTGTGATACGTATCGAGATTGAACACCCGCAAGGAACTAGAGCTAGCTGGTCCGAAAACGAAAGACTAACACGAACAACGGGGCGGTCACATCGTGACAATGACGACACACAACACACCTATCAGCGCCATTCTGTTGTTCTCTGAGACAAGCTCCAGCGACGGTACCAAATTCGGCACGTCAGAATCAAAGTTTTCGTATCGATTACGTCAACGCTGGACGTTACAAAAGTTATGATTACACAGATTGAGAAAAAATCAAATGAAATCACGGGAAGAAAGCAATGAATTTTATCCGTCCTGGAAAAATTTTAGGAGTCCTGATGGCAAGCGATATCAGCCTGTCGTAAGATAACTACGCCACAGTCGAAAACCAGAGGCTCCATCTTACACTAGATTTACACCTCACACTACCTTAAAAAGAAATTAGGAAGGCACCCTAGGATAAATAATAGCCAAAACAGAAACGGTCTCAATGTGGATATCAAGCCATGTCCGAAGTCTAAGGCTCATGTGAAAGATTCCATCCCACGGAGGTTGTCATAGATAAATTTAAGTGCATTTGGCAGTGATGGAAAACCGTAGAGAGACAACATATGGAAAAACCTACTATGCTATTCCATTCCTGTTCAGCTATTTTATTCTCTTATAAATCCTCCTATCTCGTGCTCGGTAAGTTCGGTTCACCAGACGACACAGCTGTCATGACATGCGTTGGCTACACATCCTCCTGGCCGCGTCACCGTCAGCTACCGTGACAGCAGTCCACTTGGATTGCGACTACGTAAAAAGACACTGCAGCAATCACAGGACATTCGAATGTGAGACACAGAATACCGTGTCCTTTATCTCACCGAATACCTTTACTCGAGTTTGCTCAAATGATGGCTGAGAATTCTGTGCTTTCCTTTTGTTCCATACCTGCACAACCTGAGGCAAGATATTTTCGAAGCATGCCAAATTTATCCTGCTTCTGACAACGGGCTTTCCTGGACCTTTTAGGAACGAATCCTCCATTAGAAACGGATATATATGTACATTCCAGAAAAGTCCCCACATTCCTTGAAGTGTATCCATGTTAAAAAACAACATCAACTTAAATTCAACTGCTACACGGCTAAGAGACCTAAATTCAACCTTGACTCAGACCTTAACTGCCAACCACCGGCCCTCCACGGCCAACGGAAAAACCTCACCGGACACACCTGGCGAACGCAGACGAACAGGACCATCTCCTGGACGGGAGGTGCCCGGCAACAAAGGGGAATGACCGGCCGGCCCGCCGCCGCCGCCGGCGGCCCTTCGGTTCCGTATAAAACTGCCCGTCCGTCGAAACAAGGCATCAGCTTGAGGACAGCCCCCACCAAGACAACATGAAGCTTCTCGTGAGTACCGGTTACCGACGCAATCGTAGCTCTCTCAGCCAGTGCTTTACTGTGGTCCTGGCCGTGACAGACTTGCACGCTATCAGGCATCTGGGTGACATGCAACCGTCTGGAATCTATTTCAGGTGGCTCTTTAGCCACGGAAGGACTCCGTCTGTTGCTTTTGTTAAGTCCGCGCCGCACACAGAGACAAAGTGCTGTACGGATCGCTACAGCACGCCCAGATCAGCCGGTCTTTTCGCGGCTGCCCCGAACTGACCATTCTCCCTCCATGACTGCCGTCAGGTTCTGCTGGCCGTGCTGGGCGCCGCCTCGGCACAGTACCAGCTGTTCACCCACAGCCGGCCGCTGGTCTTCAACCGGCCGCTGACCTACGCCGGCACGCCCTACCCGTACCGGCCGTTCACCTACTCGGCCTTCCCGTACGCCGGCCTGCCTTACGCCTTCCGGCCGCTGGAGGTGGCCAACGAGGCCGAGACGACCCCCGAGGAGGAGCAGCCCGTGCAGGTCAGTGGTCGTGGTCAGACAGTGGTGGACGGCAGGTCCGCACAGTCTGCCGACACCACCAATGAGGCTGGGGTCACCGAGCCAGCTTAAACAGAGTTCGGTGGCACTGAAGCGCTCGCCGGCAATTACGAATAACCATGCGGGAAGTAGCCTGACGCACAGGCGAAATGCCGTTTCCAACGTCAGGGAACACTTTACTACTCATCGATTTAAAGCTACCAAGGTGTCCCTGAAATTCACCAGGTCCAATTCTGGGTAACAATGTATTGTCTCTGCTAGATTATTAAAGCCGTACAGGGTTGTAAGAAATGAGGCTATTGCGTGCACGCAAGTCTTATTACTTCCAGTTGAAGCGTTTAAGACGCGTTCAGAAACAGACCGTCTCGCCTTCGGTGGGCCACGGCGATCGCATCTCGTGCCATCAATGAACCTCTGTCTCTTCTGCGTCGTCAGGCTCGGGAGAAACGGTCCGCCGAGGAGCCGGTCCCGACCAGGACCGAGGCCACCCACGTCGCCGTCACGCCCTTCAACTTCAACTACAACCCCTTCGCCACCACCTACGGCGGCGCCTACGCCCCCTTCACCCCGGTGCCCTTCACCCCGTACGCCGGCGCCCACTACACGACCTACACGGCCGCCGGCTGGCCCTACGCCGGCGTGCACAGCATCAACAAGCGCGACGTTGAGGCCGCCCAGGACCAGCAGGCCGACGACGCCACCCTGGCCGTCACCTACGCCCCCCGGCCCTGGAACTACAACGCCTGGAGCCCCTACACGGTGCCCACCGTCTACAGCGGGGCCTACAACGTTCGTCGCTTCAACTACAACGCCCGCCCCTACGCCTACAACGCCGCCATCTCCCCCTACGCCCACTACTTCGGAGGTTTCAACTACGCCATCTAGACGACGGCCCGTCGTCGTATTCCAGCACAAAGCGCAAAGGCAGGTCACCGAGGTAGCGTGGATGGACCCTGTTGCGACCATGAAACGCTGCGCGGAAAGCCGTCACGCCATACTCCCACTGACATCACGGAGGAACGGCAACAACTCCACCGATTCAAGCTCAGACTGTCTTTCCAGTGCTTTCGCAACATGGCAACTGAAAACTAAGCGAACAATGCCTGACATTTCCTGGGGGTGAAGTCAACACCAGACTGCTGTCGCCGCTGGTCTCGTCTGATGCCACCCACGAATATCAGAAATACATCTTCATGACTGGTTTGACTATTTATAAATGATATGGACGCCCGCACGCCGAACGTTGAAATTGACATTTTCCGGGTTGAAATGCACGATGCGTTGGAATGGATACCCAAGAAAATGAAGGAGGAAAAGCCAACACTGCCGCTTACGAACTGTTTTGGTTGGTTCGACACCCGTATATCATATAGACCCAAGCGAGATCAATAGGACACATTTGAGAATTTGTGAGCCTGTGACAATGAAACAATCCTACTGGGTCATGCTTACAGGCATCAGCTTTGGATTCACGAGACACATGAATGGCGTCACGACCTTACGGAACTCTTATAAATACTAACTGCAGCCACAACGTATGAAAGCAAGAACCTTCTCACTGTCCTTGGCGTTGGTTCTACAACGGCGATTAAGGTATTATACGCGATCTTACCACCGACCTCGTAATCGTATCAGGACCAGCCGTGTTAATCTTCCATCTGTTTAGATCAATGGACTACATTTGCTAATCGATAATGAGAGAAAATCGGTTTACCCTTACTGTTTATGTTGTGATTACGACGCACCATCGCACAATGTGGAGTGCATGACAAAAAGTCGGGACAAAAAGGAAAACACCCAGGCCCCAAGTCACAACCCAGAGACAGACGTTATTAAAACATACTACTGATGCGACCTGATCTATCCTTTTTGTAGCATGCAAGATGCGGCACACGCCTCATGGTGTTTTTCGTCATACGATATTTGAAACGTCCAAAGTAATCTTGTAAGAAACGTCCGATCACTGACCTCAAACGATCCTTCAAAGCTCATGAGAGGCCATTTGGCATTTAAGAACATCTTCTGTCACGATGGCTACATGTTATGCTTAGTTGTGGAAACACGAGTGCATTGGTTCCACCGAAAGGCATCTCAATTCCTAAACATGCGTATGTCACTTCTTCATCCCCGTGATTTAACGACGTCCAAAAGTAGTGGGTCTCGGAATAACTGGATTATAACAGAAATGTTAAATTTCTTGCTGTTCCCCCATGTCGTTCCAGAGCCATAAAGACGAATTTCGAACAGTTGCTTCGGCTCTCCCCGACATATTTGTAACACGAGCACCAAAATCGTAACCAAAAAACAATCTTGTCATCCAGCCTTGACAAACAGCGTCATACGCATTTACGACGCTCTCCTAGGTCAGTGACTCACATGTAACGAACCATTGAGAGCACATCTGGGATTAGCATTGTCCTGAGGTTTTCTTCTGCTAACTCACCATCCGTACCGCATAATCGTATATATCATAATAAGTATTTACAAACAACACTACAGGCAATACATTCTGATAAGGGAATAACTCCACCTGCCCGAAAAATGCTTTACATGCAACTTAAAAACGTGCCTAGACAATGCACAGCTGGGTGACGTCGCTCTTCTTTAGTCACATGCCCAGCTCATATCCAGTGTGGTGCGTACAGAGGTTAACACCCGCAAGGAACTAGAGCTAGCTGGTCCGAAAACGACAGACTAACACGAATAACGGGGCGGTTGCATCGTGACAATGACGACACATAAAACACCTATGACAGCCATTTTGCCGTTCTCTGAGACAAGCTCCAGCGACGGTACCACATTCGGCACGTCAAAATCAAAGTTTTCGTATCGACTATGTCAACGCCGGACGTTACAAAAGTTATGACGCAGAAAAAGAAAAATCAAATGAAATCACGGGAAGAAATCAATGAATTTTATCCGTCCTCAAAAAAATTTATGAGTTCTGACGGCAAGCGACACCAACCTATCGTAAGATCAATTACACCAAAGTCGAAAGCCAAATGCTCGATCTTTACACTAGATTCACACTTCACACTGCCCCAAAAAAGGAACAAGAATGGTTCCCTACGATAAATAATGGCCATGACAGAAACGGTCTAAAAGTGGCTATCAAGACATGTTGAGTCTAAATCTAATGTGAAAGATTCCATCCCACAGAGGTTGTCAAACACAGAGTTAAGTTCATTTGTCAGTGATGGAAAACCGTAGAGAGACAACGTATGGAAAACCTACCCTGCTACTCCATTACTTGTTTAGCTATTCTATTCTCTTATAAATCCTCCTATCTCGTGCTTGGTTATTTCGGTTCGCCGACGACCCAACTGTCATGGTATGCACATCCTCCTGGCCGCGTCTTTGTCAGCTATGCGTGACAACAGTCCACTTGGATTGTAACTACGTAAACAGACACTGCAACAATCACAGGACATTCGAATGTGCGACACAGAATATCGTGTCCATTATCTCACCGAATACCTTTAATCGTGTTTGCTCAAATGATGGCTGAGTTCTGTGCTTCCTTTTTGTTCCATAGCTGTACGACCTGAGGCAACACATTTTCCGACGCATGCCAAATTTATCCTGCTTCTGACAACGGGCTTTTCCTGGGCCTTTTGGGAACGAATCCTCGACTCAGAAACGGAAATACATGTATATTCCGGAAAAGTTACGGCCCCTATTTCGGAGGTTTCAACTACACCATCTAGGCGACGTCCGGGCGTGGTATTCCAGCACAAAGAGCGAAGGCAGGTCGCCGAGGAAGCGTGGGTGGGCCCTGCTGCGACCAAGGAAAGTTGTGCGGAGAACCGTCACGCCATACTCCCACTGACGTAATCGAGGAACGGCAACAACTTCACCAGTTCCAACTCAGACTGTCTTTCCACTGTTCCTGCTACATGGCGACTGAAGAATGAGCGAATAGTAAGAGACATTTTATGCGGATGACGACAAAAACCAGCTGGCTGCTGACGTTAACCTCGTCTGATGTCACCCTCAAACATCACAAATACATCTTCATGAACTGCCTAAGTTCTTTGTTTGGGGTGCATTCATGCCGAAATCTGGAAATCGCGTTTTCTAGGAGATGCTGTCACGGATATATGATAATCACAAGACTGAAATCTCTCATCGCCATTAGTACAACAAATTGTTTGCCACACAGTTTTGTTTGGTTTGTAGTCAAAATATCAGGACTATAAGATGGTCATAGAGACAACATACTTGAGAATAAAGAAAGGCTACAGGGAGAAAATAATTCATGGGTCATTCCACCAGAAATGAGCAAACACGGTCTCGAGACGCATGACAATCATATTTCATTTATTCTTCAAACAAGCGCAAAAATGCTGCAACCGCCCGGAACAGGTGCAGTAGCGAAGACCCTTGTGTCCATCTCGCGAACTTTCATTTCAATTTTGAGTCCCTTCGAAAGATAGAAAAAACCATTTCGAGCACAAACGTGCATGACATAGGAATGATTTTATAGGGAGTAACGAAACGAAAAAAAACCGAAAGAACTTCAGGACCCGACAGTTAATTAAGAAAAAAAGCAAAAACGCAAATAACGATTTCGTTATACTTAGGATTTCAAACCCACACATCGTCATAGCGATGTGCTCATCAAACCCTGCAAGCGCAACTGATGCCGGAAATAACATGATGAGTACGCACACGGCACAAACCTGGCGGCTTTAAGATGAAGCCGACTTCAAATCCCAGAATATGAGACATGCCGCCATTCCCCTTGACACAAGGCAGCATAAAACCCCACTCGCCGCCGGCTGCCAGTCTGGGGACGACAGTCGGCCGCGCGGACGCAGACGGCCGCCAGCCCGCGCCGCCCCGCCGCGAGTGACGGGTGTTTGCGTGCATCCGGGGACGGTGGCACAACAGCCGACCACGCTTCAGTGCGTCGAGCCCGGCGCAGTCGGCGAACAACGGACACCGTGCCGGCGGCCGGCGGCGTCCTCCGCTCAGCCCCGCCGGCGAAGCCCCGCGCTGCCGGCAGCCACGTTTGTCGCAGCACGCCTGCCCCGGCCGTACTGGAACCGGCCGACGGCGCGGCGGTCTCGTCCTGCATATGGAAGCTTGAGGGGTAATCACGGTTCATGGTACCTACTTGCCCGCTGAAGATCCCCATTTTTCATGAGCCTGCTTGCGATAAATGAGGGTTTTCTAGGAGAAGAAGGAAGCATAATGCGAATGAATACCTTACGCCCGTACGACAAGACCGCGCCGTATATCGTCTGAGAGTGCGGCTGCCTCAAGCCACATCCTCCATCGTCAAACCAAGGTCGATAAACAAATCGCACGGTGTGCTCTTTCACCCGGTACACAGGACAGCGACCTCTCTCCAGCTCTCCCAGGTGTTGCCGGTAAAGTGGGCAGGGTCCGTGCTCCTCCGACGGGGCGAGAGGAGCCGCCGCGGCAGGCGGCGCCCTCACCAGCCCTTCCCTCCGGAAGCTCCCGCGCAACAGGTGGTGGCCGCGCCGCGGCCGCAGCTGGGGCCTTCCCTCGGCGCCGCCCGTGGCCCCTCTGGTACCGGCCGGCGGGTAAGCGGGTCGGCGGGTCGGCGGGTCCGCCGAGTCGGACGGACGAGAGCGCGGAGGGCGAGTCGGCCGCCCGTCCGGGTATGGGTGGGGGCCGGGTAGAGCCGGCCGCCACGCGGCGGCAAGCATCACAGCTCCCGGCGGCCACGTGACGTAAGTTCGACTGGCCGCGAGGCACCGCGCTCCGCAGCCCAGAACCCGGGCAGGCGGCGACGAGGACAGCCTCCGGCGAAATCGCGGCCAGAACCTGACACCTGATTAAACATCGGCTGCTGAGACCACGACCGCGCAGACAGCTGCGTCCCGCCCCGCGGTCGAAACCGGAAACCGCACCAGAGCCCACGACCGGGGGCGAAAAACCGAGACTGGAGCCGGGATCGCACGGACTACGGCAGCGACACTCCTCCCCGGCGGGAGCCACGCAGACCGGCCACGGGCGCACGACAAACGGCCGACCGTCCGCCAGACCGCGCACAATCGCCGGACGACACCCCGTGACACCGTCGCTCCACCGACGCCCGACCTCGACGGACGACGCCGGACCGCGCGACCGTCGCGTCTCGCCGTCGTCTGCGGCCGGCGGCCGGCGGCGAAGTTCGCCTCTCGGAGCGCTGCGCTCGGCTCCCGAGGGCGGCGGCCGCCGACCCCGACGTCCGGCAAATCTGGCCGGACACGTTTGACGCCTGAGCTCCGGCGGTCCCGTGAGGTCTCGACAGGCTGTTAGCCGGCACACGGTCGATACATGCTGTCGCCAGGGAGGCCGTCTGTGTTTACCTTGCAGAGCATGAGTTGATCGCGGCGTGGCCCGTGTTCGCACAGTGGACTTGAAAACTAACTGCAAAAGTTCGATTTGATTCTGCATAAGAGAAATAACATTTTCGAATTGGTGTCGGCCAATGTGCTCACGGAAAACAACCCAGTGCAGCCACATCCGGAATAACTACGAATTCAATTCCAAACAAAACACAATCTAAAAGCATGGCAAGTTGGATCCGTTTCGTTTATTCCGCAGCAACCTCACACCCGCCGCCATCTTGTTTAAATCCGAATCACCCGACGTCCGGGGCTCTGGAGACGTGCCCCATAACGACTATTCCTGGCGAAATCGAGCTCGGGAGATACAAAGGCATCGTTAGGCTCCGGCCGCATCCAGACAGTGATTCAGACTTCCGGGTCACAAATGGAAAAGAGTCCGGTTCACATAAACACTGAACACATGGACCAATCCTGTATCACGGACGCATTACGGACTGTCATAACTGGAATGTGTTTACCCCGAGGGCAATCGCATACCGCGTTGCTAGCACGTGACTAGCTTGCACTGACCTCCACCGCGCGTGCCGGCAGCGGAAATGGCACAATACATTCGTGAGCCCCATGCACCCACAAGCGACGCTCGCGTTTGGCTGAAAGCCGAGACACCTCAAAATGATGAATTTATTCCGGAAATCCGTCAGTGCAGCCATCCGTTCCACTCTGATGGCAAACACTGCAAAAGGTCGACGGCCTCATGATCGCAAAAATAAATGAGGGAGCAATGAAACCAATGCCTGAACAGCATGCAATACGCATTTCTTCGAAATAACAGGGGTAAAGAGAACTCTGCTCTGATTCCTCATCGACAAATACCGTGCCTAAGCCTTCGTTTAGACTTCGTTTTTTTTTTAAGTCCAAGCCTCGTTTTGCCCGCAGGCCGTTTACCCCTTCCTGGAACGTCAGACAACGGGCCACTGGAATCGAAAAAGTTGCCACTGCCGCCAAACCACTTCCGATCGCCCACACTGTGCTATGGCAGCGCGGAGTAAGGACACCACCTCTGGGGGGGGGAATGAGTCTCCCCCGTTCTCTGCCCACTGCGTCCGATCCGTAAACGATGAGACCGACAAACTTCCAGCACCTGCCAGTTGGTCAATACGACAGATCGTGACGCAAAAATATTTCGCATGGGTTGCATTCTATGGAAATAAGATGCAAAACAGCACCATGATATCGGACGATCTGCCACCGAGCGCTTTGGCCGGCTCGCAGTGAGGTTCTGTTTGGCAATGCAGCTTTGCCTCCAAGAAAGACGGCAAAACGCGCATCATCTTGTACGGAAATGAATAGGCATTCGGATGGTGTCCGTACTTGCTACATTATCTTCTTATGATCAGGCTCTGCAATACAAGGCTTATAAGCCGAAGGTCCAAAAATGTGACGAATTCAGAAAGCAATCTCACAACCGCGACCAACTGCACCCATAGACCTTGATTATCTTCCGAGCACAGCACGACTGGCTAATTCAGCATCCTGCGGTACCAAAGCTGTCCCAACCCGATGCAAACTGTAGTGTCTGTGACGCGACAGACGTCAGACGGAACCGGCCCGCCGGGTATCGTCGGCTGGGTCGGCTGTTGCCGGGCGGCGGGTCGCGCCGGCCGAGCGCTGAGCTCCTTTTCCCCGAACTATTAACAATACGAGGTGTAAGGATCGTAGCGCGCGATGACAGCGGGGAAGAGTCGAGTTGGAGTAAGAAAGACGGGGCCAGGAGAACGACAGTATTCACAGCGTCTGGCCATCACTGCCACAAATTTGACCGCAACTTCGCAACGGAAAGTTTTTAAACTCTTTCGCACTTCTCCAGGATAGCTTTTACTGTATCCGAATGCATCACACTAGATACACTTAACTGTGATCTTCCGTTTTATATGAACTTTTGAAGCTGTCATTTACCTGACACATTTGCTAGATCTTGTTAAAAGCATCGCACATTTTATTTCGGCGTAAATTCCGACACAGTCATGTCCCGTGACGTCACGGACCAATACAAGACGCCATATTTCGTACCAGCAGATAAAAAGACACGCCCTACCGATTACCATTAGAATCACGTAGATCGGCCTCTTCGTTCCTGAGATACGAGGCGGCTCCGATTCACCCCTCCCCTCCCCCTGCAGGCTGTCGCGGGTGGCTGAAGGCCCCAGACGGTGCCGGGTTCAAACCCCGCCCGGACGTCCCGCCACGTCTCCACCGCGCCCAGCCGAGGGCATCACTTCCTCGGCGGGCCGGGGCAGCGTCCGCGCGGTCCCGGCCGCCTCCCGGTACCTCGCGGGACCGCCCGCGGCCTGTGACGGCCGACCGGGCGCGGGCGGACCCCGGGGACGACCGACACGACGAGAGGAGCCGGCGCCGTCCGCACCGGGCCCCGCGTCAGCCACAGCTGGCCTTTGGAGACGTGGGACGATCGTTATACCCGGCACCGGAGGAGCTGTTCGCGACCCTGCGCCGCACCCGTGTCGGAAATGAACGGCGACAATAAGGTCGGGCCCAACAGCGCGTAGATAACGTCATGTCCAGACTCACCAGACTGGATAGACAGACAGCCTTCGCTATAGCCGGAGACGCTTGTTTTGTTTTTGTGCGGAAAAAGCAATATTATACCAGATCTTCTCACATACCAGCGGGCATGTCATGTTCTCTCGCTGTGCAAGAAACAGCGACCCGTAAGCCTTTTCATCTGGCCGGTTCATAAAGTTTTGCAGGTGGAAGCACAAGAATTTAGTTTCCGTTACGAAGCAAGTGACCATTCAGTCGAAAACGATCGGGCACGCGGGAACTGGCGCGGACGATTCGGAAACGTCAAGTGGAATGTGAACACCTCAGGATGAGACGGCGTCAGCAGCAGCCAACAACGAACTACGAATATTAGTTAAGGGAATGCTCCACCTTGGTCGACTTTTCATCAACAGACCCAGATGGTCTGATAAATACCGCTGATCACGTTTTCAGTATCCATTTCTTTAGAAAACCAAGTCTCAGACTAACGAAACCTCAGACGAATCGCGCCTCAGACAATTTAAGCTCCAAAAGACCTGAGCCACTTCTTGGGAAGATGCCACTTCGGGGGAAACGATTCCGAATCCGACTCATGGCTTACTGAATCAGTTCTGATTCTGATTCAGCGCGGTCTGCGAAAACTGAAGTGACACCGATTCCGATTTAAAATAAAATAAATGGTTACTGGTTCCGGCACTTATTAGCGGAATCGATTCCGAATTCTGACTAGCCGGAAAGGAGTCCATTCTGGAAGATCTTCTGCTTCCGAAACGCTGTCTGCGAACACTGGACGATTCCGATTTTGACTCAGAATGAAATAAGTCACTACTGATTCCGGCACTTACCAATGGAATCGATTCCGATTCTGGCTGGGCGGCACGGAATCAATGCCGGAGTACATTCTGATTCCGTCGGAATCGAGCACAAGTCTGCACACAACCCGAGCCCCGATCGACCCGAGCCCCGCCCTAGCGCCGACCGCCGGACCATCCCACGCCGTCCGTCGCCGACACGCGCCACGCCGGCGGCGGCCGCCTCGCCTCCCCGGCGGCGGCGGCGGCGGCCGTGTCGGCGCCGGACGCCGGCGGCGATCGGCCGGCTGTTTGCGGCGCGGCCGCCCGCCGCCGGCCGGACAATGGCGCTGACCGGCCGCCATTGTCCGGCGGTAATGAGACGGAGTGCGGCCGGGACCGCGCGGCCGGCCGCCGCTCGACCCCGGGGACGCCCGGCGAGCGGCCGAGCCCGACGGAGACGTCAGGCTCGGAGTGACGTGACGGGACCGGTGCGGCCTGACGTCGCCTGACGAGACTGGGCGTCACGAGTGGCGTGAAGTGACAGAACGGCACTGGACGCGACTTATCGGCGACTAGCGTGCCGTGGCGCGACTCGGCGAAACATGTGGAGACCGCTGATGACCTCACGCGAACAGACGTGACCTCGTGCGACCTGGCGCGGCATGGACGGAAGGCACGCGGTTGACGGAGCCAGGACGGCACCAGCCGAGTCAAATTGAGCCGGCCGGTCGGACTGGATCGACCGCGTCGGCAACGACGCCCAATCCCTCGAAGAACGTGGACGGTATGAGGAGCATTATGACTAACAGGGATAGCGTACCGCATGCAACCTGAGGAGCAGAGGCGTCCTGGAATGCATCACGTCTAATAAGTCTGAATAAACACATCTTGATCGGCTACCTATGAATGATAAACTAGAAATGATTCAGTCTTCACTTACCGCTACTCACAGGAACTTAACGCTAGGACTCACTACAACAATCAGAAGTACGGCAAACTGTGACATTTGCTGTTACACAAAGGAAACAACAATGGCACAGAAGAGCACGTAAAATAAACATGACTTCATGATGGCCGTTTTCGTTAAGACATACAAAAACCTAGCCAGCCAAGACGCTTACGACAGACCGTCACAACACCAGTCCGGCAACACCAGCATACTTCGTGAGGCCGACGCATGTCATTAACACGAAAACATACCGCCACAGGTACGCATCGGCATATCCTGACAGGAAACCGCTCCACCCATGACTCACCACCGTACCGCCGGCAGCAGTCCCCTCCCTCAGGCCTGAGCCTCCAACGTCGGCGACAGTCCCTCCCCGCCCCCGAGCCCCATCGCCGCCGGCAGTGCCCGCCCCCGCCTCTGAGCCGCCACCGCTGGCGGCCGTTAAGCCGCCCACGGCCGGCGGTCATGAAGTCACGCACCGGGCCGCCGGCTAATCGCCGCCGTCGCCGCCGGAGGCCATCACGAACCGCCATCGACCTTCATACGCCGCAGGCCAACAGGCGGGGTAGGCGCCGGCGCCGGCCCGGCGCCGCCTCGGGCGACGTCACGTGACCGCCGGCGGCGGCGGCGCGTGCCTCTGACGGACGACGCCGAGTCGGGGGCAATAACGACGTCCGGTCGCACCGCGAGAACGTATCGAGCCCGGCCGGCGTGGTATATTGTTCGCGTGGGTTGAGCGCGCGTTCGATAAGTCGTTCGGCGCGCCGCAGAGTCGTTGGAACAATCGACGGTTCCCGCTTGTTGTAAGTCTTGTCGTTATATATGTCTGTCATGGTACTAGGACAAGCTCTAAGTTCACGATAAAACGCCCCAAGCTTGAATGAGACACCGCACTTAAATCCCACAAGCGCGAAAACGAGCGCGGGCATATCAGCATTTTCCCTCGGTGCAACAGGATGTCCGGTGATCGTGCACGAAGTACGACAAATCACACGAATTTAGGTAAGTGTCTTGATACGTATTAGTTAAGCCACAAGGAAGCGATCGAATGTGATTTAATCGCGAGAAACGGCGAATTTAGGTGAAAAGAAAGACAGTATGCAAAAACCCTACCCTGCACGGCCGGCATACACAGGGTGAAATAATACACACGGAGAGAAACAAAAGTGAAAGATTATCGAGAAGAAGAAACGACGCTAAAGCCCTCCGGCACAGAGGCCCAGAGCGGAGCAGAGGCAGAGCGCGAGGGAACAGAAGACGGGATGATGGGTGGGATGGAGTGCGGCTCTCACCGAGATGGCCGAAGCCGCAGACCCGCGTGATCTGGGACTTGGAGAAGCCGCTCAGGTGGCGGCGCATGTCCTCCACCGACTCGTAAAACTTGTGGTGCGGCAGCGAGACGTCGTACAACCAGGCGTAGCCGTCCTTGAGCAGCGCGTCCGGTAGGCTCTCGCGCAGCGTCCACATGGCCTGCCGACAGGGGAAGACAGAGTCACGCGGGCCCGGACAGACGGACGTTCAGACGGGTGACGGCGTCAGCCGGCCCGACACAGACTGGCAGACACCGACTGGTTGACAGAGACAGGCTGACCAGGACCAGCGACAGCGTCAGACTAGCTGGCATATACTGGAGACAGCGTCAGACTAGCCGGCCCAGACTGAAGACAGTGCCAGACAGACTAACACAGACTGGCTCAGCGTCAGACTGGCTGATACAGATTGGCGACAGCATCAGACTTCTTGACACAGACTGGTGACAGCGTCCGACTGGCCGGCGCAGACTGGTGACAAACTGCATGAGGACATGACAATGGCTGATCAAAGCGGCCATCTACATCACACCACAAACCTAGTCGCATTTACAGAAAGAGGATCAAGATTGAAAGGATCATGAGGAAATATGACGGCTGAACAAATGACATCACATCGTTCAGCTATACGGAAGGCATGTTGGCAGCTTTCAACCGATCGCTTTAATATCGTTTATTTTAGCGCCAGCTAGTTACCGGTGTCATGATGAGAACAGCACACGTTACTATGCGAACAGCACCCTGATTCTCATTCACACTAGCAAACCCAGGACCTCCGTTTACCATCGGTGCTGAACAGGGTACGATTTACGCACGGATACGGCCATACTTCTTCTTCGACACAAGCGAAGCTCTGACCTTCCCCACCAGACACCTCCGTAACCGAAACCTAGTCAGAATGACCACGCAATTGCCAGCTTCACGGCAGCACTTCAACGAATCCACAATCAATATTGAGACCAGTGCAAGCCACCTCGTACGACGTTCAGCTTTCCACTGTTTTGTATGCTGCTGTTCAAGCGTCAATGTTGCTGTTCAAGCGTCAACCGCTAAGACAATCACCAACGTCTTCAAATGCTTGCTCCAGGGTCCGTACTATCGCATGACCCATCGTCTATTCCAGCACCCATCCAGGGAGTACCCCTGTCAGCGTCCCGGGTCCGTCCCGTCCCGCTAACCCCCAGCGTCTGACCCCCATCCAGTCGACCCTCCCAGTGTCCGCTCCCAGTTTCATGGACGCTCCCCAGCGTCCGCGGCCGTCAGCCGGGGCCAACGCAACGGCGCCGCGCCGGCCGGAGCTGGCCGGGCGGGGGCGGCGGCAGGGGCGGGGCGGATCCGGCTCCGGCCGTCCCGGCCGCGGCGCCACGGCTCTGCCAGACAGGAGCTGACAGCCACTGCGGGCCGGGGGGAGGCCGGCGACAGGCTGCTGCGGCCCGGCACCCGCCCCCGTCGTCGGACGCCAAATAACCGGCGACGGCCACCGACCGGCCCCAGCGAGACGACAGGACAGGAGACGGGGGGTGCGAAACTGAGGCCGAGTTGTGCGTTAATGACGCAGTCTTCGCTAAAATGCGCGGGTCTGCAAGAAACTAGCTCACCTTCCCTAAACATTCCAATACCGCCGGGATGAGGACCAGCTTGCCGGCGCGGCGTTCCGCGGCACGGAGAGGACCGCGCCCTCCTCATCGCGACCACCGCGCCGGCAGACACCCGCGGACAGCTCGACCCGCCGCTCCGGCCGCAGCCAGCCGGGGCCGGCTGATCGCGAGACGATGCACGCCGCCGTGACCTGCCACGCGACGGGCGGCGGCCGGAGCCGGCCCCGCTCTTCCGCCGTGACCGCGCAAAAACGCCAATATCGCCGCTGACGGGCGTCGCCTCGGCGCGCAGAGCGGCGCGCGACCGCGCCGTCCGTCCAAACGAACACCGGCGCCGGCCCAAAGGTCAGGCGGCCGCGACGGCGCTGCCGCGCGACGCGCTCGAGCGGCATACTTGTCACGGGCGGCGGGCGTCACTCGGCCGGCAAAGGTCAGCGGCGCGCCGCCGCCGCCGACGGCCGGGTCGTATCTCGCCCGAATCTCGCGACCCGCCAGCGGCAGCGGGCCGGCCGTGACGGAGGGGAATGGCGCCGGACAGCCGGCCCGCGGCGCGGTAACGTGCAGAGGTGACGTCCGACACGGCCGGGGCAGGGTGACGGAGGTGGATACGCCAGGCAGCTGACAGCGGGAGGCCAGCAGAGTGACACGACGGACGACAGCCGGACAGCAGACGGTGGGAGGGTAATAGCAGTAGATGGCACCAGACAGCTGACGATGGGAGGATGGTAGCGGTTGATGACGCCGGACAGCTGACAGTGGGAGGGGAACGGAGGAACATGACACAGGACAGCTGACAGTGGGAGGGGACGGAGGAACATGACGCCGGACAGCTGACAGTGGAAAGGAACGGAGGAACGTGACACAGGACAGCTGACATTGGGAAAGGACGAAGGAACATGGCGCCGGATAGCTGACAGTGGGAGGGGACGGAGGAACATGACGCCGGACAGCTGACAGTGGGAGGGGACGGAGGAACATGACACCGGGCAGCTGACAGTGGGAGGGGACGGAGGAACATGACGCCAGACAGCTGACAGTGGGAGGGGACGGAGGAACATGACACAGGACAGCTGACAGTGGGAGGGGACGGAAGAACATGACACCGGACAGCTGACAGTGGGAGGGGACGGAAGAACATGACGCCGGACAGCTGACAGTGGGAGGGAACGGAGGAACGTGACACAGGACAGCTGACAGTGGGAGGGGACGGAGGAACGTGACACCGGACAGCTGACAGTGGGAGGGGACGGAGGAACGTGACACCGGACAGCTGACAGTGGGAGGGGACGGAGGAACATGACACCGGGCAGCTGACAGTGGGAGGGGACGGAGGAACATGACACCGGACAGCTGACAGTGGGAGGGGACGGAGGAACATGACGCCGGACAGCTGGCAGTGGGAGGGGACGGAGTAACATGACGCCGGACAGCCGGAGGCGGGCCGTCAGACGGCCGCCGACAAAGTTCGGTGAAGTGCTGCCAGGGACGGGGGCTGAGTGGGGGCTGACCGAACAGCGGTCTGGTCTCTCGGGGCCACAGATAATGCAGCTGCCCCACCAACTCGACCATTGAAGGCGAGCGGCAAAGTTTATCTGATGAAGTACTCATGATTTAACCACAAGGAAGCTAAGTGAACGCCTTCTCAACTCGAGGAGATAACTCATGCCAATTAAATCTCTTCTCGTCCCTGCAGCCCATACGTGATTCTCGGCTCGCAAACAAGGTCTGGACGACCATAAGACTACGAGTCAACACACCCTGAGCTCCCAATATGCCTCATATGAACAAAGCACATCACAACGCCAGGACCAATAAACCAGCACTCTACAAACACCCCACCCTGGGCACATGTCCAGCTCCCACACGTCGCCTCTCCCACCGGCACTCAGCGCCAGCCAACGCGTCACGGCCGCGGACAACCGTCCGCCCAGCCGGCCACTCACCGCCGTCTCCCGCGAGCTGGCCGCCAGAGTGCCGTCCAGCACCAGCTCCCTCTCCATCATGCGCTCCAGGAAGCGGGTCAGCTTCTCCCTGTCGTGCTCCTCGTCGCTGCCGGACGTCTCCAGCAGCATGTTGCAGGGGAAGCTGTCCAGCGGCGGCGCCAGCTGGCAACGCGAGCGCCGTCAGACGAGCCCGCCTGCCCGGTCGGGCAACACTGCGCCCGTCGCGGTACGGGCAAAAGTATCAGGTTCGGCTGAAGTTCGACCCGATTCCGAATACCCCCTTCCACCCGCCCTCGGCGGCGCATCTGCCGCGAAAATCGCTCACGACACTGCCGACGCCGGTGACGGATCGGCAAAGTTCGCTAACTAAAGTTCATCCTGTTCCCCGACGCTCCTCGGGCAGGGCGGCCCCCGCACGCCGCTTTCCGCCAGCGGCCATCAGCATTCCGTTCGGGTGCGACAGCGCGTAGAACTTTCCGCAAAACGGCACTTTCGTCCAGCCGATGCAACGCGAAACAGCCGGCGGTCCAATCGCGCGCCGGCGCCCCTCAATGCCCCGGCCCGACACGCAGGCGGCCGCGGCGACCGCCCCGCCGTTTCCAGTCCAGTCACGAGCCCCGCACGGCCGCGCAGGGCGAGGTGCGTCAAAATCAAACAAAACGCCAAAACGTATTTCGCGGGAGGCGTCTTCGTTGTACGGCATTACTACATTTGGTTGTTTGGTTTTGACCAACTCAGAGATGGTAACTGAGGGACAGGAGCAAGGACAAAAAGGATGAACTCGGTGCAGTGCGGGCTGCAAAAACACCTTGAAGAGATACCACTCACAAATTTTTGGCCACTGGCCATCTTCGAGCATACGGGAAGGGTGAGACGCAGTAAGGTAGGTCCGAATACCGACCAGCATGGTGAAAACTGATTCCTTCATGAACTTTTTACAATTTGTAATACAACAAGCGCGGCCTTTTTCATCATTGCTCTTCTCGTCCTCGAACAAGTAGGGCTTACTTGGTCAAAACCAAACAGCCAAAGGAGGCCACCACTGCGGGCGGCGGGACGGGGGCGGAGTCGGTCGGAAAGCTCCGGCCGTCGGAGGTGGCGCCCCGCTGGGACGGAGCCTCCGTCGGCCGCGGAGACGGCGGCGGCCACGTCCGCCGGGAAATATGTGATCAGAACCGGCGGCGGCGGCGGTCGACACCCGATCCGGCCGGCCGGCCGACGCGGCGGCGCCGTAACGCGCTAACGGCCACTGCAGACGGCCGCCGGCGGCGGCGACGGGAACGGAGGGAGACAGCGAGAGGAGTCCTCCGCCAGCGCTGCCGGCCAGGACGGGTGGGAACGGGACACGGCGGGCGGGCGGCGGGTGATGGCGGCGCTGACATGTCTGGGGAGAGCGTCCTGGGAGGAAGGAGGCGGTAAATCAGAAACCCAGCGGTCCCCAACCGCTCCCACCCACGATCGCGGGACCCGCGCACGCACATGGTGAGGTCAAGCACTGACACCAGACAAAATGTCTCGTCCGTGCCAGCACGAAATCAGCCCCAGGGCCAATGAAGCGGAAGCCGCAACTACGCTCAAACACGAGTGCCTTGGTAGCAGACCAAGCAACAGAAGCGAACACATAGCCGTACCGAACATGCCACTGCTTGCGTGGGGAAGACCATGAATCCACCCATCTTCAATCTGGAAGGGGCATTAACAGTGAATCAACGACAAAATCACATGCATCTGGTGCGAACTGTGCCGAAGACAGAGATCATGTTTTCTGAGATATGTGGACACACCGTTACCTATGCAAAAGAAATAACAAGAGTTGTAAAATGTGCGGACACTCACAATGTAACGATCAATCAGCAGCTCCACAAAACCACCCATTCATGATAATCATGGGCGTTATGTTTGGCGGGTGATCCTACACCAACTGCTCAACGTCCCTAGCCTGAAGAAACCCACCCAGAACGGACCAGCCCGGTCGGCGAGACGCAGAGCAGAATAACGACCTGCCAAATCCACGCGAGAAGACGTACCTTCTCCCAGAGGACGCGCTAACCACCATAAAGGCCAACTCTCAGCAGCCGACGCCACTGCCAACCAAACAGCCGCGGAAACACTCGAGAGGGCCCAACGCCATCGCCCGGGCTCGTGTCACCACCAACCCAGGCCCACTCGAGCCTGCGCCACCAAATACGGCAAACATATATCAAAGCTGAAGGAGGGGGGTCAAAAGACAATGACGTCCAAAACTGTATAGGGGAAGCTGCCCCGCAGCCTCCCTCCCCATTTCCGCCGCCCCTGAGCGCCACTCATGCCGTCCCGACGTACGACCTCTCCGCCCTGTTAGCGGCGACAAGACACGCCGACCGCCGCCGAGACCGAGACGCCTGGGCTGCCAGCTCCATACGCAGCTCCGGCGCCTCGACGCGCGACCGTGCACCCTGTTAGCGGCGACCAGACACGCCGACCGCCGCCGAGACCGAGACGCCTGGGCTGCCAGCTCCATACGCAGCTCCGGCGCCTCGACGCGCGACCGTGCACCCTGTTAGCGGCGACCAGACACGCCGACCGCCGCCGATACCGAGACGCCTGGGCTGCCAGCTCCATACGCAGCTCCGGCGCCTCGACGCGCGACCGTGCACTCTCAGGAGACGCAGCCCGACAACGCCGACTGCGTGACGCGATCAGGAGACGCACCGGCGGGCTGCACTGTCGAGAAACTTACGCGCGGCACTCCGTTCCCCGGCATCTCTCGCCAGATGGCGAATGTTTTAGACGCCCTCACCTTCAGATGGCCGGGGGCTATCCCAGGGCAAACCCAGAGATCGGACAAATATTGACGCGAATACGACCGGGCGGACAGTGGAGAGCAGAACCACTTCCAACCGAGAGCTGAAACAACTCTGGACAAAGTAGCGGCGGGCTCATTCGCTTCAGAACACACAAACTATCCATCACGCCGCCCGCAACACATGCATACCAACAGCGTTATGAACCGGCATACAAATCCCAAGCGCCGGGAAACGGAAAGACGGGCCATTTAGGCGGACGTGCTCTGCATGAGGGGGCATACAACCAGCGACGGAACACTCCAGACTGGCCAATGGGGAAGCTGATCGTCGCCAAACCCCATCACGCGGCGTCAACATCCACCGATCGTCCACCCCCCCCCCCTAGCGCCGTGACGGGTCCCGAAACGCGCGAATCAACACATGCGGTCCACGCAGGTCTCCGAGCGTAACTGGTGAAATGGCCTCGAGTTTCGTTGCTAGGCAAGTTTTACTCCGCAGGACTGGGATTTACGATAGTGATGCACGACGTCATAAACGTACGCGAATAAATCACTCTTAACCAATCAAATGGTCGAAGACACTGGGTGCGATGTCGTGGATATTTCACCAAAAATAAGCTATGACGGAACTACAATGGTGATGTACGATGACATACGACGCACGCCAGTAAATCACCGCTACGTAGTCGAATGGTCGAAGGCAATGGCTACGATGTGGTGGACACTTCACCACAAATGGGCTGTGACAGAACGGAGAGTTCACTTTTCAGCCGCGGCCATCATCTAAATATTCCCGAACACAAAGGCCCATCTGCTTATCGTAAAATGAGGCAATTCGATCTTTAACGTCAAATTACGAATCACGAAGCAACATTTTGCAGTTGGAGATCCTAAAGCGTACTTCCTAGTCGCTGTTGCAAACTGACGGGAGGCAGATAACCTGATTGGTTCCAGCACCAGGACACCACTGAGGAACAGCGCCTCACAGCGGCCATCGGGGCAGTCAGTGAGAAGCCCGCCCAGCCTCACAAGTTCACGAAAAGTTTTCAAACCACTTCGCTGCGCCGAAACTAGCCTCGACAGAAAGCCGTATTTGGATACATTATCCAACAGACGGCCTTGCAGCGGGCTGGTCGGACACTGAACAGCCTGCAGTTTGGCACGGCGCGCCGTGCTAGCCGCGCTGGCATGGCCCAAGTCCTGCCGTATTCAGCAGGCGGGACTTGGCTAACCACTTTCACGGTGGACAGACATCGGAATTCGGCGAACTTAGTGCCAATGGCGCCACGGGTTCAGCGTTGGATAAACGGCAGATTCCGCGCCATCGTCACCGTCAGCAGCCATTGCGGCAAGCTGACGGAGCAGCCGCCGGCACCGGTCACGTTCGACCCAGTGACACAGGCCTGCACTCTTCCGTCATCGGGGCGCGATTCGGGCCGCTAACGCTGTGGGTCGACCGACCACGCGGTGAGAGCGTTCCTCAACACTCACAACACTGCCCGGCGACTACTGGTGCGGAGCGTCATGGCGAGGACCGAGGTCCGCGCGTCCCCCCGCCCCTTCCTCACCTGCATGTTGTCTCGGGCACAGTTGATGGACTCGATGTCGATAAATTCGCACGACGACAAGATCTCGCCCAGCATCGACTTGGCGCTCCTGTACACCTGGAGCACGTCCTCGAACGTGTTCAGGCCTGCGAACGAAAACGGCAGGCCAATCCCATCAAGGAACGAGTCACGACTGTCATCGGAATACAGACAACTACATAACGCTCCACACGCGTGCCCAATGACAAAGACAGCATGCAAACAGGTTATGCGGATCTCCACTGGCTTTCCAGGCATGACTCCAGTGACAACCGGATCTTTCCTTGAAATAAAGAGCCTAAACAGTATCTTCCAACGTCCTCAATCAGTTACTGGAACAGCGGCAATAAATAATGCATGGTCTCGAGAAAAAGGACCGCATGACTTTATGCTCTAAAACTGGTGTATTTGAATAAAAACCTAGCCATGTACCTCAAGCGGTCCATTATTTTCATGGAATTCAGCTTAAGGGTCTCCAAGGAGCTCTAATAAAACGTCGATATCATATCGATGCAAAAAGCAAGGGGCACCGCGAGCGAGTTGGCGAGCTAAGCATTGCAGAGCAAATTAATCAGTACCAGTTTCAAGCCTTGCCTCACTCGAGAGGCGTTACATTCCATGTGCGAACCGAACGAAAATATCGTGCGGTTAGTAACTCACTGATTCAGACAGACGTTCCCCACGAGCAGTTCACCACACAGTGACACCAAGCAACGACGCAGTGGCGATGCCCCATTAACAACGTTTCGCCCAGAGGGCTGAACATCGCAGCTGATCGGGCACGACTCGCAAAAGGACGATAAACTGTCTGCCTTGTCCACCAGGTGCCGTACTACGGAGGCGATCGGAAATTTTCCGCGGTTCACTGTCCAGATGGAGCATCATGCCCCAAAAAGTCCGCCAAACACACCGTTCAACGTCTCATCCGTCCCGTCCGCATCACAGCCCGGCAGCCATGGCTTCCATCACGCCGTCCGGGTGAAACCTCCACCTCGCCCGGAGCCGCCGTTCCCGAGCCTTTGAGAACCGCTGGGAAATCTCGCGCCGACATCACAGCGCGGCCCGGTTCGCCGGCGCCGCTGTTTACCGGGCCGCGCAAGAACGTCCCGTCCCGGAACCGGACGGGCGGCCCGAACTGGCGGCCCGGCCCGGGCGGCCCCCGACCCGTCCCGGCGCGCCGCCGGCCGGCCGGCCGCGAGCCCTCCGCCGTCAATGCGTCTTCTCGACGACTTCCGCGTCCATTTGCTCGGCGACGCAAAATGGAATTTGGAAATGCGACTGCCAATGGATGCGCCAAATGCATTCGATGCAGTTTCCTTCATCCGAAGTCTACGACGTCCCGGGCGCAACAGGCAAAACCTGGAGACGGTCGATATCGGCAGACCGCTGGAACAGTTCAAGCAGGACAACGAGACTATCCGTTCCTTTCTGGTCGGTGATAAGGCAGGTTACTGTTTTCAAGCGCTACGCGTTCCCTTTACTGTTCCACCTCAAAGGCAATAATCCTGGTCCCATGGAGTCTACAATAGCAAGAACTGAAAATGTTACCAGAGGAACCACCCGTGAAAGCTTGCAGTTTAGCGCCGGCTTGAAATGAACGCCATTGATCACGATTCTCACGCGGGAATTCGGGGCTCCATTTACCATGCAACCACAACAAAATGTGTCTCCAAAAATTGGTCAAGCTTCAAATCACCTCATCATCATTATGGGCCATTTATATAAACCCAAAAACGGGAATAAACTCGAGAAAACATGTCATTTCTTGAAGCTACGGCGCTGAATCACCGCATCATTTATCCAGAGGCCTACAGTATATAAACCCCACGCCCACGTCACCCTGAATTAAAACGACAGCATATCTTTCACCTAGATCTATTTCAATTTGACATCTGATTCCCGCGGTTTTTCTAAATCCACAATACCGGACGACCGCCTTTCCACGTTCCTTAGTCTGCGTACTTAATTCACCACATACCAGAAGTCGGATACCCCGCAAAAGAGGGCGGGGACCGCCATCAGGAATAAGCCACAACGGCCAGGCGACTCGCACGCGACCCATCTGACCCGGGGTCGGGAGGCTCGCGGCACGCCGCAGCAGCCCATTCAGCGGCCGGGGAGCGCCGTTTCCGGCGGCCCGGCCCGCGCTGCCAGCCCGCCGCCAGCCCCGACCCGGGCGTTTATGTCGCAGCCGGCCCGCGTACACGGCGGTCCGCCGCGGCTGTACTGCGCCGCGGGCAGGCCATATTGCGCGTCCCGCCCTTCATACGGCGGCGGCGGCAGCGCGCCGAGGCGCGGCGAGCCTCGCAAATGGAGCCAATGAGCGACTCACGCCAGGTGGGCCGACACAATACCGAAGGCCAGTCGGCGCCGCCACCAGCCGAAACAGCACTTGAGGCCGCATCAGACGCCGGAGGCACGGGACGAGCCAAAGTTCCGCCGGCTGTCGTCAAGAGCCGCTCCGACCCCGCTACGCGGCACCACACAAACGGACGCGGGACGAAGGCCACCGCTTCTCCGGGCGCCGACCGTTCGCACGCGGCGGCCGGACCGGGCGCGGACGGCTTCTGAAGCGCGGGCGCGGGGCGTCCGCGCCGCCGTCCGTCCAGCCCCGGGGACGTGAACCATCATCGGCGGCCGCTGGCCGAGCCGTCCCCCGGGGAGCATCACGGCCGGCGGGCCGATAGCGGGGCCGCCGCCGGCGCCAGCCGGTCGGCATGAGCTCCGACAATGCGGTATTAGCCCGGCAACGACTGCGGTACTTCCATAGACACCATTTACTGCGGCGGCAGTCGCCGGCGGTTGAGGCACGTTCGCCCCTCCCTCGCTTATCTCGAGAACGAGGGCTGTTTGATTTCGTCTATTCAAACGGGCAACAGATAATCCGTAAACCAAAATTCCGTCACACAGACATGCCACATTAGTTTACCTCAACGCCAGTGATGACGTAACAGGTCATGTCAAGGCCCTAAGTGTTGGTTATTTGCCGACTGCTTTGGAAACACAGAAACAGGGTACGAATACCCCAAACTGTCTATATGTAGCATTAAATGGGTTCGATTTGCACGACGAACACTACTTTTGCAAAAAAGTGATCCAACGTCAACATCGGTCGCGACGCAAAAGTCGGCCATGACCTGACCTTCGACCTTTGAAATGCTTCTAACGTACAACTTAACGAGAAACCCAAAAATGGCATTCATTTCTCTGCGGCTGCAGCAGTCTGGTCGCTGCGGCTCGCAATACCTCCTCCCCAGTAAACAGTGGGTTACGAAGCCGGTGGCCGGTGGCCGGTGGCCGAGCACTGCTGTCGTCCGGGAGTGTTGTGAGGGTGGACTGGCCGGGGGCTGCTCGGATGCAGCCCGAGTAAAAGCCGGCACGTTTCCGACATGACGCAAATGCAGGCGTCCGCGAGGTCAGGGCACGGGCGGCAGGGTATCTTGGGTCTGCGCCCGGTCGATTTCTACCCAACGACGTACGTTAGTTGGTCGCCTGCTGCACCACCACAGAGCAACACAAAGCCAAATGGCCCCGCTTAAACGAGCTCCTTAGGCAGCTACGGCCACAGTCGTCCTGCAAAGCTCACAGCGAGGCGGGCGGTACCTTGACATTTGCGAAGGGCAGTCGCTGCTAACTTCCCCAGGGGTAAGTGGTGTTGGCCTTAAGTTGCAATGCCATTGAAGAGAATTTAGTGGGCAGTTCCACTTGCACAAATCAACCCACACCGGACACAAAGGCCAACCGCCGGTTCCCGTTGGAAATGCGCACTACACGACCGAACTCACTGAGCCGCGGCCAGCGACGGCCGAGTCACCTACCGAGGAAAGCTAGGCTGACGGCGTTCGACTTCGGCGGGCACTGGACGACCACCTTAGTCACGAAGCCGAGAGTGCCCTCGGAGCCGATGAAGAGCTGCTTCAGGTCGTAGCCGGTGTTGTCTTTCTTCATCGACGACATGAGGTCGACAACCTCACCGTCGGCCAACACCTGCAAAGGACAGCTCTGAATAGGGGGAAGATGCGACCTAGGTAACACATCATGCGCTGTCAAAGAATTCATGCTGTTTGCACATAATATGGAAAAGATGATTCACGAGGGATATGTCTCTGGTGCCGGCTAGCACGAATCCAGAGACCCAGGACAAGTCAGACGGTATGGGATTCTGCCAATGTCGTATGCTTTGCAGTCGTTGTCGGCTCATACATCACGCTACTGAAAGGTGGCAGGGCCCTCTGCCGACACTTCTTTGCCCCCATGTCAAGAGTCGAAGAAAGGCGTGCTTTTCAAAAGCGTCGACAAAGCAGCGGAGTTTGCCCTGGTGCTTCCTGGCTCCACAGACGGTGAAGAAGCCGGTCTCGTGCTCAGAGTCACGAAGCGCGATTAGGTTCCCGTATGCAAAGGCCGGAGGTCAATCCGAAACCGCGCGTTAAGTGTCGAAAGTGAGTGAGCCACTGAAGCGCAACATTACACCCCGACCCGTGGTAAAACCGCTGACGAATGACTAGGTCTAGACTGGGTTCATACCTGCTGGGTCCACCCTCGCATCGGTGGGGGGTTGTCAGGAAAGTCATTCACTCAGTTTTCGCTAGCGACGGACAAACAACTACCGTTAGGTGTGCCAACCTTTCTGCAGTTGCTCCCTGACTACACTGAATCGAAATGTTTTTCACGCGCTGAAAACTGTCGTAATTATGCCTGAAAACACCCTTCGATGTCAGCCCCTTCGGCGCGGTCGCGCGGCGGCGCCCGCTCGCCGGCGCACAGCCAAACTTTATTCTACAAACTACAAAGCTAGTTCAAGCATACCAAATCGTATAGAATTCCGCTGGTAATGAAACGAAGAATCTAATAGTGTACGGAATATAACGTCTCGTGCTACTCGTTCATCAATCAGGATCACATAACATCAACGCTCATATGCGTTTATCGTTGCCGGTGGAATGCTTCAATCTATAAATCAAGGCGCGCAAACTCGAGCAGCAGTCATTACCGCCTTTTGTATGAGCAGTCAGCGTTCCACTGCTTGTCTAATCGTACCGAAATCATAGCAGCAATGAAAAAATGTGTTTTGCGGGCCTTAACATTCGGAGCAAGGTGCACGAAGGTCATTTTCCAGGATGACCAGTTACGACCGCAATACTCTGCAAAAATTCGAACAATTTCAAAAGAAACCACGGGGTTTCTACGAACACGCGAGGGTGCCTCGGGTGACCAACAACGCGAGGGTTAACAACGACAGTGCACTGCAGTTATCTGACCCGCCCGCAAACAACGCGAGTCACCGCCATACGTGGCTGAAGGACGAACGACAACTTCACTGACCGCCTCCACTCCCAGCACGGTGCCGTGCAGGTTGCCGTATCTGAAGAGGCGCAGGCCGCCGGCGTTGGTGGAGACGTTGCCGCCGATCTGGCAGCTGCCCTTGGCGCCGAGGTCGATTGGCGCAATGTAGCCGCGCTCGCCCACGTACGCGTCCAGGGCCTCCAGCACGACCCCCGCCTCGCAGGTCAGAGCGCCTGAGGGCACGACACGCTGAGACCACAGATCATCCCATGCCAGCCTAGGTCAGAGCGCCTGAGGGCAGGACACGGACCGGCCTATCACAGGTCGGCCTTACAGGTCAGGGCGTATGACACGACACAGTCAGATTGGGCAGCGTGGACGGACACATCAGGTTCACTGGGAGAAGAGGACGGAATGAGGCTGACCGGGACCCCGCGTGAAATCTTCGCGCATGAACTATTGATGTCTGGATACGCTTCCGCCGACACAAAATCGTCCCGAACGCACAGCTGATTGCTTCTCACAGGTGAACCTCGCCATGTGAGGGTCTCACGTGCGACCCTCACAACTGATAGCACCAACCGATATCCGTCTTCCCGCACCACGACCACCGCGTTCACACGCCCAGTCCTCGGCCAGCGAACGCCTCTGCTCACCCGAGAACTCGTCGAAGTGCAGGATCTGGTTCATCAACTGGGTGGAGACGATGACCTCGTCGAAGACGGGCACGCCGTTGCCGACGACGGCCGTGTTGCCGCCCTGCGGGCAGACGGCGAGCCGGCGTTCGTGGCAGTGCCGCAGGATGCTGGACACCTCCTCCGTGGAGCGCGGCTTCAGCATCACGCGGCTCTCTCCTGAGACGAAAGACGGAAGAACGGTCACGGTACGTGCTGACTGACAGAAAGCAGCGTTGGCGTGCTGTCGCGCGGCAGGGTTGCTTGTGCATCGTGCAGCCGCCTTGGGACGATGACGACCTGATGAGTGACAGATCGCTTGGGCGACGCTTCCGTTGACAGCTCGACGACGAGACGAGAGAATCGATGTCTCGAGATGTCCAGGCGAACCTTATCAACTGGGAAACGACCACACGTCCGGCCCAAGGAAGTCGCTTCGCCATGATGACAACATGTACAGAACTAATGCTGACACGCGCGCATGGGGACAACTGTAAGGACGACGTGCCGTATCTTAACGTTCCCTATCCCTCCGTGTAAGTCCACATTATGTCACTCGCAGTCCATGGACTTATCACAGAGGATGAATAAGGAGCTGAAGGTCGCGCACATCACTGAGAATCAATTAAAGTTCCCGCATAACTTTGACAGGACGAAATGCGGTTAAAGACTTCCGAACTCCCCTTCGTCAGACCACACGAACTTTGCCAAGACCCTAGTTTACAGCGGCGAAGACCTAATTTCCAGCTCTGTCCTTCAATGAAGTGATCGTTTTTAATTGAGCACCACGACCTCGTAAATCTCGAGCACATAAAACGTCCACCGGACAACACCAGCCGGTTCAGCTTTCGCGGTCAGGCCTTCCGCCGGCCAGCGAGCGCAGTCAGACCCCGGCTCCGCTGTTCAATAACGCCAATAACGCATCACACGGCTCAATAACGCCAAACAACGCTCAAATTCAATTCCGGGCAGCGCCGGGCCCGGGGCCGGGCCATTTCTCGTGGCCGGACGAGACGGGCCGAGGCACGGCCGCCAGATGACTGGCCGTCGGCCGCCCGTCAAGCCCCCGCGGGCCCTGTTAGACGCCGGCTCTTGCCTCCTCCCCGCCAAGGGCGCAGCCCACGCGCCAAACTTTCCGGCCAACTCGGACCCACTTGGCCGCAGCCTTTGAGCAGGCGGCGGCGCAGAGGCGGCCCCAGGGGCGGCGCCAGCGGGGCGGCGGGCGCAGGGGAGGCACCAGCAGGGACGGCGCCAGCAGGGGCGGCCGTTACCTGAGATGGGATCGTCTCCGGCTGGCGCAGAACGAACGCGAGCGGATGAGGCTGCCATAAATACCTGCCCAAACGTCATTCGGCGAGTTTCAAATGCTCGTTTTTTTAATGCACGCCACACACTGACGACGACTGGCAACGAGCACATGACCAAACTTTTCGCTGTATTCGGCCCATTAACTGCCTTGAGCGACAGAGGTGAACCACTGCAGCACTGCCATACTACTTTGGTCCAACGCCATGACTTGCAGCGCTCACAACGCAGGCCATGCAAGAGGTAAACGAAAAGCCGTGCCTCTTTCATAGACAAATCGGACAGGCTTCAGCGAGGATCAACGGGCACACACGCTTCCTTTTACAGGTGTCCTGATTTAATCCGATCTTCTTCAGGCATCAAATGTATTACTTGATGTTATCCATTCGGCTACCCTTCGATCTGGTGAGAACTTTTGCAAGCATCTGGAAAAACCGACAAATCATACTTCTTTATATATATCTGCTGTCAGCCCAACTCAAACGAAACGTGCAGAACTTCTCGTGAAATGCCACTGCTTAAATGACATCAATCGTGCAACCTGCCAGCACAAACACCTCCGGCACCCGAGCATTACGAATTAAACCTCCCACCGCCGGCGAAATTGCAGCGGACATTACACGGCGAATCAATGCACCATTTCAAAGACGACAAGCTACCGCTGTTGGCCTACTGTACATAAACAATGATACTGGGAAGCTGGGATTTCTCCGGGTGCCCCCTGTTGTTATGCGAGGCAGTTTTTGTTCACGGCAGTCCGACCCGCGGAACAGCCCAGACCGCCATCCGTGCCAGCGCCTTCCACCTCGTGTCGCAGCGGTTGCGGTGCTTTCTTTCCCGGTGTCTTTCGACTGCGTTTTGCGCTCCTCGTCTTGCCGTCACGACTAATCTAGAACGGCGTATTGCGAATGAGGTGTGGAGAGCCATTTGTGGCTGACTTCTAAAAAAATAGACGATGACAATATGTGAATTAGGCCATTCGCGCGTTTTCTATTGCCAATGCACATCCATAGGGACCTAAGCATGCCTGTTGCTGAGATACTAGTGCAAGCACAAAGCGGGCTGAATTGTGGGTTTATGTTCCACCGGCAGTGCGAGAACAAGCACTCTGACTATGAGGCACTGGGCCAGGTTAACCTCCTTCAACACGAAATGTTTTCGGCACAGGGACTATACAGGCATGCCCTACGATATTTTCCATGCCATGAAGCCTGCGACACTGTCCACGCAGACACTGTGAAATGCCGGACCATCAGTCACCCTCTGCACAAACGAACCGGCCCGGCGGCCCGAGAGACAAAAACGAGATAGCCTGTCGGCGATCTCCGGGCGCTCAGACACTCAGGGCAACGTTCACTCAAGCTGCATGCTTCGCGGCTCTTCGGCTACTTCTATTTTTACTTGAGAAGCGGACGAAGTTGGAAGAAGACGAAGACGGAAGGGGCGGTCCTGTCAGTTTTCGCGTGATCTTAAACACCCGGACGTTGGCTGTTCTGGACTGCGATGCCGTGTCTCACAATCAAGATGCAACGGGCACGTTAGCAATGACCGCGAGACACTTCTGAACATTCCCCCGCTCTTGATGCGATGAAAGCTGTCTAGAGCGGCAGCCTACCTCGGCCACGTTCGTGGCGTTTTGGAGGCTTCTCGCAGGGCCGCAACCGTTCCCGCGACGGCCCCCCGGACCGACGCTTGGCCGCGTCGTCGGCGACGCGCGGCCGATCACCAATCTCGTGCGCCCGGTCTTAGGGACAACTTGGCGCCGGAGTTCATACTTGCGAGGGAGCCGGCACACATCGCGTCACAATGACCCGGCCATCCATTAATGCGCCGGCTCCGTCACACAACTTGGCAGGAGATCGTTCCAGGCCTCGTGGCGGAGCACCAAAATAGCGCACATGGGCCGGGGTGTACACCCCGAGGCAGGGAGGCGGAATAAAATGAGAGCGACAGCGGCATTTCACGACTGGTCGCCACTCAGTGCTTCTGACTGCCCATACCCAAGCGAAAAATGAAAATTGCCGGCTGTCACCATTCACGAAAATACGAGCACAGTTCCAAAGACTGCGATGTGACACTGGTGTAAACACACTACAAAACATTGCACCGGACACGATGCACCCAACATCCAACAGTGAATGTGCTCATACATGTCCTACACGTGCTTACATAATGTACTGCACCTTTACATCAAAACCGCCGGCAGGCTGGCAGCTGTCGGTGTCCCCAGACAACTCTGCACCGAACGCCATGAGAACCGCGGAAGACGACCTCGGCAACCAGGTGCCCGGTTCAGTACCGGCGCTCGAGGTTCCCGGCAGTGTTCCCAGTCGGCGAGCCCGACCGCCGGCCGGCTCCAGGCGCCGGTCGCCGGGCGCTCGCCCTCCCATCGCGCTCGCGTGCATTAGTCATACGCTAACGCCCTCATACAGCATTCATGCGGCCAGAGGCGGCCACGGGGAGACGGGCGCAGCGCCGCGTCTGAAAGCGGCCGGCACCGGCCCGAGCGCCGCCAATGGACGCCGTCGGGAACGGAACCCCTCACCGGGGCGGGCGGCGCATTTTTCACGGCCGCGGGCGGGCGGCAGCGAACGGCGTGAAGCCCGCGGACTTCGCTGAGAACCCGGGTCCGACGGCACCACCGGGCAGGTGGGAGGGGCGGCGACCCCGCGCGTGACCCCAGAGCGGGGGTCAGCCGCGTCCAGTCGGCTCGGCCGCACAGGCTGCTGGCTGGTCTACTGACTGCGGCGGGGACGGGACGACACGCCGCTCCCGCTCCCCGCGCGGCACGCCCCGGCGTGCGGTGCCGGCCGCCCTCCGCCGCCCAAACCCGTCCGGACCGCCCCGCCTGGCCTGTCCTCTCTGCTGTCCGGATCCATCCTGTTCATGAATAAGTTCCGCGAGCTTTCCCAGTGGACGGCACTGGGATCGAGCACACACCGGGCGCAGAGCCTGATGTGACCTCGACCCTGGCGCAAAAATAACCCACGGGTGAAGTCTCAGACACCGGACCGAACAGCGCCGAGACCCTTCACGCGCCGTGCCGTTAAGGCCACGAAACGACGCCTCGTGGCTTGGGCAGCCCGTCTGTTTGGCGTCAAACAGCTCGGGTTCCTCGGGGGCATCAAGCCTCCACGCCTTCCACACGCCGGGCATGAGCCGAGTACGTTACCAAAGAGCCGTGGGAACAACACTAATGCACTCTGCGCTCGGATCCCTCCTCGCCTGACCTCGTCTGTCTGAGCCTGTCCTGCCCAGCCCAGGAGCGTATCATTTCCTGATTCGCCCCCTCCCGTCCCCCACTCGACCGGGACAGCAAAACAGCGAGCAGTCGGCCAACAAAGCCACTTCAGACTGGCTTTGTCAATTAGCGTGGGCATAAAGCATCCAGCACGGGCTTCATCCCGTGGCTCGGCGCCCATATCTTGGCGCCTCCTCAAAGGCAGGAAACAGCGGCCCAGTCTGGCCTCTGGCCAAGTCTATCAAAGGGCCAGTCTGTGCACATGCAAGGTTTTGATAACATAGACGCTGGTGGATCACGTTCGGTGCGCCAGTTGCGTTTCACATACCAAAAGACATCGAAAAGCGCGGGCGTCGGGCAGGGGCCAAGCTCAGTGTCCCGGACCCAGGGGGCGCCCACCTCGACAGGTGCGCCACCAGTCGGTGTTGTACATGTCCAGCTCGTCGGCGTCCGTCACCACGCGCGAGTCGTCCAGGATCTGGCGGAACTTGCTCAGGTCGTCGTTGGTCAGCTGGCTGAACTCGCCCCGCGTCACCGGGTAGTGCTTGCGGGTCAGCTGCACCTCGGCCAGCTGCACACGAAGGTGAAGGACGTTCATCGCCGACTCAGAACGCGCCGTCGCAGGGTCAGGCAGGATGTGAAAATGCGGCGTCATAAGTTCAGTGCCATGATTATCATCGTTATGCATTTCCTTAGGATCATCCACGTGAAAAACATCCACATGAATGACAACAATGACAACATTTATTTGGAATCCTGTAGCACAGTACAGGTACTAATGGCCATTTTTGCTCCAGAGTGGCTGCAAAACCAGTGCACCTAATGCCAGATGGTTGGATGATATAGGTAAACCATGGTGAAAAAGGCCAAGCCATTTTTTTGCTGTTTGTACTCTAAAATCAAAGAACAATGAGCATTCCGGGTTTTGTTCCAGAATTACCTGTCTCAAGAGTTGAGGGGGAATTTTAACCCACCATATGCAAGAATAGGTAAAATACATGCAGATGAGCATTAAACAGGGCAAACCTCTTGTGCCTCAACATCAAACAGTGTTTGAAGTCTCAAGCCTAGAATACTGGAGGTCACTTTAATTATGCACCCCTTGGGTCTAAAAGGTCTGGTACTGAAAGGGTCTGATATGCTCAAACCACCAAGTATATCTTTCAATGCATTTCTTCTTTCTTGCTACAAATGGCTTACACATTCATTCAACCTCAGTGAATTCTACTGCACAACAGGTGTATGGCATATACATGTTGTTTGTATTACCCAGTCAACAAACCATGCCAGAGGGGTAACAAGATACTTCAGGCAGCTCCAATTCTGCCCCAACTGGGATAGCAAGCCACCCCACTTGGGACAAAATGTATGAAGCCAACCTGCCCCTTATGTGTGATTTCTTATCAGCTTTAGGCCACATTATTTTGCAGTTCACAAATATTTGACTATAAATTTTGGACTGCATTTTCTTGTCAAAATCAGACATCCATGACACTTATGAAACAAATGTGGCACTGCCGCAGTGTTGCGGTTTGTTGTCTGATTTTCTTTACGAGGATAATTATAGTAATGTGAGTGCCAAGACAACCTTCTGCCCAACTTTCAGTAGTTATTTTCCCAAATTTTGGAAGGCTTGAATCTGGCTTCTTGACCCAACTCCATCCCAATAAGATCTTGTCAAAACCTGATGCAACTTCAAGAGTGGTACATTACATGACATCCATGGCATGACTATATTATAAAGTGATTTTCATGACAAAGGATTAACTTTTTTGAGTTGAAGTACAGATGGGAGTAAATCATAAGGAAGAGAGAAAATAGCTTACCATGGGTGCAACTCTGTGAATATTTCTATGGCTTATCCATGGCAGGCCTGCAGCCCCCTTTCTGGCAGTGTGCCGATGCCCCAGGCGCACCAGGGGACGCCAGCAATGCCTGAGACACTGCATCTGGTTCTGAAAAGGGCATAAAATGTTTGGACTGTTCATGAAATGGAGCAGAACAAGATGCAAGATAGGGGACACATTTTCCTAATGACTGCACCTGTACCTGGATCAGTTGGGACCTACCTGAAATCCAATAAGTCAGAGAACACCTGAAGAAATCAAAATCAGCAAAAAACAGATCAACCCAAGTAGACAAGCTAATGGCATCTGCTGCTTGCAAACTACATGACATTGTGAATAATGTACCATATGACTCAAGTTACTGCAATGAACATCCTATGAAGACATTGTGAAACATCATCACAGATGTCAGATTCTGATGTGAGCTAATGGGGTGGCTTGATCCTTTTGTATCTGCACGCAATTTAAGCCCATGACACAGTACCTACCAAATTTACAGCAGACGCCCGATGACCTTGGCGTGCAAATCAATGCCTTATCAGTTCTCATAAAACTGGCAATACTTCTCACATAAGTCTGAGGGCACAGCAGGATCCTAACATGCAACATACATGTCTACAAATCTCTCACCTCGCGCCTCTCGCAGAAATCACGATCAAATGCTTTCAAACGGCCTCGGAGTTTGCGCCATGAGCTTCTGATGCGCACCGCGTCGCGTCTCGAGCTACAGCCTTTGGCGTCAGTTGTACTGCGAAACAGCTGATCTAGCCAGCTGATTTCAGTGTTCCAGACAAGGCGTTTCTGCTTATACTCGCAGAATATCAACTCGTGATTTGCGGCGAGTCATTGTCGTTCCCATCGAATAGCATGACATATATGCAATGAATAATAGCATATGACATATGCAATGAACAACAGCATATGACATATGAATAGCATGTGAAAACTCTTTCCACGAGTCGAAAAACATATAGAGCACGAGTGTAGTCCCGGGGGGACAAGTCCGATCCCATTTTGGCAAAATGGGCTTTTGTACCCCGCAGTTTTGATCAGAAAGTGGACGTTGTTTTTCGCAATGCCCCATAAAAAATATGATTTTGGGTCAGATCGACCTCCCCGGATTCTGATTTGTCCCCCGCAATTTCTGGGGCGTGACTACACCCATGCATTAGAGGGACCAAAATTCGATTTTGGTCATACATGCCTTTCCATTGCAGTTTACCACAGCGGACGAATTCATACAACATCGGAGAATTCAAAGGATTTTTCGGAGCAGCCCGGACCTTCCGGAACGCCCCAGAGCTTGATTGGCCCTTGCCACTTGACCGGGGAACACCTGCTCACCGAAAAGATGGGCAACATAGACGTATTGCACCGTCGTGTCTCGCGCAGCCACTGGCGCTGAATACGACGTTTTAGGCACGATCTTTGCGGCATTGATCACGGCTTAAAGCGACAGCCTCCATACCACAAAGGCCCGGCGGGTCGGAGGAACCCAGATGTAATTCTAGGGAACTTAGTGTGGGCAGAAAAAGTCGGAAGGCTGAGTTTAAGGCGCAGCAGTCCGTGAATACGTGCTGTGCTATTTCGATCCAGACAGGCAATCAGTTCCAACAAGCATATATCTGAACTGGTATACAACCCTTTAAACACACACGAAAATCCCACTGAAGGATACCGCGCATCAGGCTCGTCTCCCTATAACACAGCGACAACGCGACACCTGACATACACGAAAATCCCCTAGCCGGGCACCTTCTCAGGCCCCCATTCCAGGACGGTGCAAAATCACAGGCTACTGAAGACCGCTGTCCGCCAGTCCGGGCCGCAGAGCCGTCCTCCGATCGCGAGGACTCTGACAGGACACCGTCCTCCGATCACGAGGACCTGACAGGACACCGGCGGCCGCCGCTGAGCCAATCTACAGCACGGCTCTGGCGCGGCAGGCCGTGGGAAAGATATGTTTCAACAGCACCAGAAACTCGACTAGGGACCAGGGGAGTCTACGGGACTATGCAGAAGTATTATGATACATTAATGCCAACACAGCGCAGAAACATTTCCGCCTCGGAACCACAAACGCTTCGCGAAGAGCCTGGCAGAAGCAAAGAAACTGACAAACAATTCAAAGGAGAATCAACACGACGACCTACCCCGTTCCCAACGCGTAGGAACAAAGCGTAGTTGTTCGATCAACAATGCAACCGGGAACAAACTAAAGCCTCCACTCAGCATCACACTGCCTCCAAGACTAACTATACACTTTTTGGCTAGTAGAGCTGGTTGCCAGCACGAAAAGACACGTGTTCACGGCACTTCACCCGCACAACCACCAGTCCAGTAAAGCAAAGCCCTGCAAAGCGGAAGACCCGCACACGTTTGGCCATACCAATCGTGTCCGGTTTCCGGCGTTTCAACACGAGACTAGCCCGCCGCCCTCTCCGTGCGCAGCGTTGCCCCGGGACCGTTCAGCCTGGGCCCGTGCTGGTCCAGGAGGATATCTGCCCTCTGCCGCACCGGAGCACGCACAGAGGAAGTTCATTTCCACTCGGCGCGTGCAGCTCCCGACCGTCTTGGCCCGGCGCATTCGGCGGACGGCGGAGCGTGAACGGCGCGCCAACACCTCGGCCTGGCACGTCCAGCCGACGAGACGCCCAGCCCAGCCGATCGGCCCGCAGGCGGGGCGCACAGCAGGCCGTCGGCGCGCCCCGCCGCTGGCCCTCAGCACGCTCCCAGGACAGTGAAGGCCTGGTCCCGTCCGCCCGTCGCCGACGGGGCCGAGAAACATGTCCAGCAAGGCCTGCGGCCGCCGACGCGCAGCCGGCTACAGGGCGATGAACGTCTTGGTGCGGTACATGCGCCAGCCGACGAACACCCAGATCAGCGTGCCCCAGAGGCTGAGGAACAGCTGGCCCAGGTGCGTGTCGGGCGTGGGCGCCACCGCCTTCAGCGACACCGGGAACAGGTTGGTCCCCAGCTCGTGTCCCAGGTAGAGCGTGATCGAGTTCAGACCTGCCGGTCACCGAAGGCCACGGTTTGGTGGTTACTACAACACCATGAGGACGATAATAGGTGGTAAAAAGAACTGCGGAACATCGTTAACGCCGCAATAAATGGCATATACGTGTCTTGAATGTGCGTTGCATACGTACAGTTCGATGATACGAAATATATTTGCAATGTTTTATAAACCCTGATGATTGTTTAATGGCTTGTGTGCTGGTTTACACAGGATGACACCATCTTTATTAAAAACAAATAATCAGTCCCTCCCATCGGTAAACAATTACTGGTTTTACAGCTTCTCGCGTTTGTCCCCTGCTACGTCTCTCACGCTCCCTACCACGAATGTGACCGCTAAGTGAAGTCTACTACTGTACTTTTTCGGACTGTGGTCAGTTTTTTTTTCATGCACTCGTGCGCGAGTCATTCCGGACATTTTAACCCTACGACCATCAACCGTGGCACGTTCCCTTCCTGTCCTCTGGCCGCCTGGCCGTCCCTGTTGGACGCGCCTGACGGAAACTGCCGGAGCCTACTGGAAGGTTCGGAGCGGCGCGCCCGCTCACCGGCGTAGTAGAAGGGCCGCCCCAGCCAGAAGCGCCACACGTCTACCACCAGGTACAGCAGCGTGAGCATGACGAACGCCATGCTGGACAGAGCCAGCACGAACGACAGCGACCACAGGTTCTTGTTCACCGGGATCACGCCGTCGTTCTTGGAGAAGCCGCACAGGCCGCCGGCGATCACACCCTGCGGCGAGGTCAGCACCCCGAGGCGTTAGCCAGGCGGCGCGCAGGAAGCCACGAGATTCGGAGACGCGGCACGGAGTCGGCGGCCGTGGCATTCGGCTGACTGACGCAAAAGGCCACCTTCCAGTTAAGAACGAATGATAATATATCATGCGTGACTGGAGGCTGGTCAAATACCTGCTTTGCAGGAGAACATTCCATTTGGATAGGCAGCCCCACAACTGCCATTTCCAAGCCAGGCCAGTTTCAGACTATTTCCACCATTTCCACCTCAGCAGCTCGTCTGTTTTTACGGGGAGAGGGGGGATGGCAGCCGGCAGGCGACCAGCTCACCAGGACCAGCGCCCAGACGCAGAAGCGCAGCAGCCGCTCCTTCCAGGTGCGGTAGGTGATGATGATGCGGCCCGCCACGCAGCCAAAGAACACGGCCACGCACGAGGTCAGCACGCCGAGGATTCCTAGTAGCGGCGGAGGCCGTGTTAACGGTCAGGGCGTGGAGGCGCGGCGAGGACCGAGCGCACCACGGCCGCTGGCATTCCCCGGGCAGCGGCCATCGAACCCGGGCCGTGGCGCCACCAGCAGTCAAAGCAGAACACTTCAAAAAAAAGGTGGAGGCAGCGGCGTTCAGCCCACCTCTACGATGCGTTAATCGGTCGACCACGTCGCCCGCACCATCTTCCTGCCGTTTCTTCCCTAGCGACATCTCAGAACTGCTACCAAATTGGCCAGGAGACCTGCCCCTATCACTTTCCTGAGTTGCTGGACACACGTGTTGCATACTCTGTCAGTACAACGACCATCATCAAAACCTTATTTAGTCGGAATTGAAATCATAGTTGATCAGGCTAGGCGCCAGCCGCTCACCTTCCGGGTCGTACGGCAGATGGGTGTTGTAGATGACGTGGCAGGTCGGGTGATGGTATATCAGGACGCCCAGTACCTGCCTATCGATGTAGCCGGCAGCACCGCCCGTGCAGTTGGCGTACTGCCCTCCGTGCTCCATACCGCCGGCCCCCAGGTAGCCCCTGGGAAACGCGCACAGGTGTCCAGATAACACCACACCAAAATACTACCCTTCCGTTGTCCCCCACTGCGCCTTTCCGACATGCATTTCAAGTGTTCTCAGAGAACAAAGACGAAGAAGTGACCACGAGTCTGAATGCGGTGCAATCTTATCAATGCTGAGTTTGTCCGGGAGCGCTGACGACGTACAGTGGCCTCGCAACGTCGGCTGCTACCATGTTAGCCAAACTCGCCAAGTGCGCCACTGACCACAGCGGTGACGCCTGCACCAGGACAGCTGACAGCGTGTCCCGCGGCGCCTCACCTGGGACAGCCAGGCACCTCCAGCAAGAAGGTGATGAACGTGTGCACAGCGGCCAGCACGGCCACGCACAGCCACTGCGGCCAGCAGTCGACGACGTCCCGCAGCCAGGGCACGAGCCGGGGCTGCAGAGACAGGGGACGGTCACGGTCGAACGCGGCGCCAGTCCGCCAGCAGCTGGCGCTGGATTCACCCCATTGAACCGATTGGTTGGTTCGCTGTCTGATGGACTTGATTCGCCGAGCTGCGGATCGTTTCTGGTTCTGATTGACAATGGGTTTTAAAAAGTGAACTGATTCAGCTTTGATTCGATGGTGATTAAACGAGCTGGCGATTCCATTCTGATCCTGATTCACTGCGGTTTTCAAATGAATCGGTCCTGATTCTGATTCATGGTGAAACTGCGAAACAACCGAATCAATTCAAATCGATCCAGAATCAGGCGCAAGCCCATCCGCCAGCTCGGACGTCAACGGAACGACAATAGTGACAAGGGCGAGCGGACGACGTCACCCACCCAGAAACAGAACGCCGTACGGCGCCCAGAAGTAAACACACCTAAATGCCACCTCTGCGGAACGGCCAGCTTCCAGCGCGCCCCAGCCAACACTGTAAACATTCCGACACACCCTCCCCTGTCCACACGCCACCACACCACCCACGTGCGTCATGTGACTCCGGGAACGGCACAGCGCCGCGCACGGGACCTCAGGCCTCCAGCCAGGAGCCGGCCGCGCGCGGCGCGGGGCCGCCGCGCGACGTCACGCACCCCCGGCGGCTCGTCGGCGCGCAGCACCGGCAGCTGGATGCTGGCCAGGATGAGCCCGCACAGCGAGAAGCGCTGCAGCACGCCGGGAATGCGCAGCTTGTTGCCGTCCCAGCGCGCCTCGCTCGAGTCCGAGTTGAGCACCAGGCCGAAGAGGAAGAGCAGGCAGCAGCGGCGCAGCATGCGCACCCAGATCTGCGACCTGCGGCGGCCGGGCGCGGCTCAGAGCGGGGTGACGGGGTCGGGGTGTCGCGCGCCGGACGCTGGCTCGCAGGGTGCCGACAACCTCGTGCGGCGAGTGGGCGTTCCGATCAGGGTCGGGGAGGAGAACACACCGACGGAGACGGAGATCACGGGAACCGGCGGGAGAACAATGCCAGACAATACAAATACACGTGAAGGAACGGACGTCCAGACAGCGTTGCGGCGACAAAAATGGAACGGTGATGGGCTACTAACGGACATTACAGCGTACGAGCATGTCACGTAGGTCTATCACGACGCCAGCTTGGTTCACAACCAGCATGTGCATAACATAAGCCACACCAACTGACGTGACCATCGTTATCTGACGCTGACCGTGCACTGTGAAAAAGTCGCCCAATACCCAGGCCGGCTGAAAGGGGGCACCTGGTGAATGAAGCCGCGCAGGAGACTTACTTTGGCACAGACCGGCGAATCTGGCCTCTGAGCGACATCACCATGCTGGCTCCCATGATCCACATGAACCTGGTAACACAGCGTGGTCGAGTCAGCGGTGGACGACACAGACGAACACCGAGGTCACTTTCCGTAGTGAAGCACAAGATGTAGGTGCAATGAATTACGAAGTATCTCTAAACGGTTTTGGGCTCGAAAAATGTACAAGCAACATTTTCTGTGCGTTGGGAGTAATTCGCACTTCCTAAAAAAACATTATATGATATGCTAGAGGAAATACAAAACAAAACATAAATATGCTATATTGGTGCAAAGTCCAAGCATATGAGAAAAGACAATGGCATCCTAACAAATAGCCAACAATATGCAACAACCGACTGGACAACACTACAGCTAAGACCGCGTCACACAGACAGGTACCAAGCAAAGCAACGTCATATGATAATGGCGGGGACATGGAATGAACCACCTCGAAAAAGTAATCCATCACTTCTGAGGCAACATACATGCTAACCCAGGGCGTGTCCATCGATAAACGCACTTAGCTGAGGCCTTACAGTTCCAGATACATCGAAGAAATGCGGCAAACCTTACATAACTAGTTTAAATGGACATCCCAAGCATCTGCCGCGTTACTGGCAGGCTATCCCAACGGCCTACAGCAATCTGGCGAGCTCTAGATCCGTCACTACGGTCACCCAGAATTAACCAAGAGGTATGTTCACCCGCAAAACACTAGATCGATTCCAGGCCGGCGAAAGCATAGACGTGCATCGGCACTCTAGGCCCGACACAGTCACCAATCCCTAATTCTGTTAAAACGACGGGCACTCACCAGGGGAACACCAGATCGGCCACAGTCAGTCCGTTCCAGCGCGCGTGTCGGAAAAACCAATAGTGGCCGCCCTTGTAGTTGACAAAGATCATCACCACGATACAGATGCTGCCGACACACATCGGACAAGAACAAACGGCGTCAGCACGGCATCACACGACATGAAAGCACGGTAACAGAAACGAGCGCTGGCCTGCCGGCGACACCGCAAACAAGGCTGCACCCACGTAAGCCCCGTCACAAGGTCCGGCACAGACTGGTCGGAAGACAGCGACGACGAAGAAGCGGACATCAGCCAATCAGATCGGCAAAGATGGGACAAGTTCATGTGAAGCCAAGAGCTGGGGGTCCCAGGCAGGAAGCTGTGCAATTCTGTGACTGGGTCCTTTGATAAAAATCGGCGCGTGGCTTTTTCTCCCTTCAGTTTCTCGAAATACACGTGACGCGTGTCAAGTGCGGTCGGCTGTGTTACTAACCGTGGCTTTGCACAATGCAAGTTCAGCCTCATTTTTAAAGGGAGCTTAACGCTTTGTACGTGACGACGCAGTGTGCTTCAACTCTTGCAACGTCAATGTCAAACGTCAAATGTGAGCACTATCATGTGTATAAGTGCTACTACCACGGGTACCTGACTCAAACTTTGGGTGTTTAATGTAAAAACTCAGTGGAGTTTCGCACTGAACAGCAATTATTCGCCCTTTGGTTCACTAGTGACGAAATTTGCCGACGAAGCAAAGTCCAGCTTGATAGTCTTAACCACTGCGATAAGACCAGCACTAAGCAGGACAACAGCTTCGCTGGGGCAAGCCTGATCAAGTGACTGGCTTCCGACGAATCCGCTCTCCAACTCCCCAATGCTATCAGCCCTGAGTGACAAACGGGTTCGCAAACAACAGATACGCCAATCGCGGACAGCAGCAGTCGGGAACAAAGCTCACCGCCCACAGCCCCGGAGGACAAACCAACCGGAGACAATGTTATCAAGCCCAGGACGACATAGCCAGCCCCAGCCCCGTCCGGACGTCACGTGGCCCGCCACGGGGCATCACGTAGCATCGCGGGGAAACGCCACGTGACCCACCAGGGGAACACCAGGTCGGCCACGGTCAGGCCGTTCCAGATGGAGTGGCTGAAGAACGAATACTGCCCACCGCCGTAGTTGACAAAGATCATCACAATGATGGAGAAGCTGTTGCGGGATTTTGACGGCGTCAGACCGGCGGCCACATCACATGCATCAGTCACACGCAGCGTCACGGCGCGAAACGAATTCTGCTGACCTTTGGCCGTTTCCGACACATCAAGAAGTGTCCACACGACTATGAATCACTAGGCCATCTCAGAAGAAGTGCGCACTGCGCAGACCCAACCACAAATGTTGGCACTGTGCCAATGAAATGTGCAAACAATACGCAGAGCATGTAATTAAAAAAGCCGCAGCCAAATAAATGACAGTTCAACTTAAGTTCACGACGGCAATCGCTTACATCGTAAAGACAATGCCGGAAAATTGCGTGGACGTGCTGCCTTCGGGTCGATGCATATGATACAACTCACCCTCTGAACACGTCCAAGGAGTGAATCCGGGTCTTGAGCTTCTCGGCGGCCGGGGAGCTGCCCACCTCCTCGGGCATCATCGTGGTCGACTGCTCCGGGTCACCCAGATCCTGTCGACATCCAGGGAGACCTTGTAACCCTTGGCCGGTGCCAAGGCATATCCCAAACAGAAACTCGGACCGCTCGTTACTGGCTGCTGGTCAAAAGCTGTTGTTGAAAGGCCTGGCTCTTTCGAGCCGGGGAAGTGTGACCGTCGGTCAGTCGTGTCTGACAGGTGGAGTACAGCATGGAGGATTGATTTTCCAGCGGTTGCGGCAGAGTTAGCGTGAACTTCTCATGAACGTGAGAAATTCACGTTTCAGGGTTTCAAAAAGCCTCGTAACTGGCCGCCCTGCCGATACGAGTGGCAACAATAAAGTCGTCACGGACGTCAAACCTCTCACCGGTCGCCTCTGAAGGCGGTCAAGTATGCACCATCGGGTCAGTCCTAAAGCCTTTTGAAGCCAAAACGATCCGCACCCTTCCGGCTGCAGCCGCGAAAAAGCTTACCCTCTCTCTCCCCCCGCCCTACCCCCGTTTGGTTCGTCCATACGCACCCGACGAAGCAGGGACGACGCTCCCACAAATCGGATCATCCGGTGGAAGAGCGAATGCTCGTGCATCTTGTTGATGATCTTGATCAGCAGCGTCAGGCCGACCAGCGTGAGAAAGGCGAACAGCAGGGCTGCAACGCAGGACGCGTTGACACAGTCTTTCGACACTAAGAAGCGATAAAGTTGGATCAGGGCGGATACTTTCGTACGCAAAGAAATGCAACAAAAACCATACACCAGACGATGAAAGCGCCTACGCGGCTGCAAATGTAAACGCTGTTCCGAACGGCAAAAAAATGAAAAAAAAAGTAAAACGGTACGATAAAACGGTACAAACCTGGCTGGAGACTTTAAAACGGGACGCAATACGCTTACAGCATGCATGCTTTTGCGACTGCGTCCCGACCCGCGCATCGTAACACCCACAAATCACTGACTTTACCGAAAACTGGTTTAGAAGCCGAGTCCACGGAGACTCAGCAAATCAGCAGCAGACAGCCTCAGAGACAACGTGCGGTTTTCGCGTCGGACCGTAAGAACCCTGATCACAGCCACAACAGAGGCCTGTGCCTCGGCTGGGCGTTCGCCGACGGTCTGCCGGTCCACTGACGGGCGTATATGTTGGCCGGCTCTCTCAGCACGTCCATCGAGCAGACGATGGGCGTCTCCTGGTGCGTCGACAGCCGGTACCAACCGTATTCGCCGAAGTGGTAGCGCAGCCTGCCGGCACCGGCGGCGCCCTCAGTTGCCCACACATGGGCCAGCGTCGGCCTAGTAAGCCTGAGAGCTGGCGGCGCTCGCGTCTGATGATCGTGAATTGACAGCTAACCGGCCATACGCTGGTCCAGCGACGGAAACGTGAAACTGTCGCACAAGCTCCTTCACTGAATGAAGTTTTCTACCGTTCCACAAAACAGCGCACCAGCGCCTTGACTGAATCAATTTCAGAACCACCCCACACGCGGCATGAATGCCAGTGTAAATCCGCATCGGATCAGCTTCACAGCCGTCAGTCTCCAGACATTTTTCTGTGACACTCAAATACAATACTGCTTCGACGCGGCAGATGATGATGACAGCGACCACGTCAAATCAGCGGTTTCGGGTACCCACAGCTTGCCGTTATGCTTACCTACAGAGCGACGAGCCAGCACTTGATTGGAGATACAAATCTGTCGGATATGTCGTGTTGACCACTTCGTAACGAACTTCAGAAGGGGGCACCGTCACCTTCGGCCAGGCGTCACACTGAAATGCGAGCCCACCAGGGTATTCCAGCCGTACGTCAGCGGAAAGACCGAAACAACTTGGAGTATGAGCACACGAAATTATTATACAATACAAAAATTACCCAAACGTCGAGCAAGCGGCACCAGCTCCCGCCTTAACGCGGTCACAACTGCGGCACATTCCATCGCCGTTCCAGCAGCCCAGCGCCAGTTTTGCGTGCGAGACCGCCGCACCAGCAACAGCCGCTCCCCGGCCCGAGACGCTCACCTTCAGGCACTCTTCGGCCTGCGTCCACAGGGTGACGGGGTACGCCAGGCTGTTGTTGAGCGTCAGGCACGCCTCGTCTAGGCGCAGGGTTCCGCGGCGGCCGCGCCGCGCAGAAGAAGGACCGCTCCATCCGCATGCCCAGCACGGTGGGCGGCTCGACGGGAAAGGCCGGAGGGGGTCGGCGCCGGGCCGGCCATGACGGGGCACTGGTCAGGCCCGGGAGACGACCGCCAGCCGCGCTGGACGCGTCCGCTGCCCGGGACACCGGTCGGTCCGTCCGCCGCGTCACAGGTCAGGCCTGGTGACGGGGGTACAGGGTGACGGACCGAGCAGCGTCACAGGTCAGTACTGACCACGGGGACCGGGTCACGGACTGAGCAGCGCCACAGCTCAGGCCTGGTGACGGGGACCGGGTGACGGACCGAGCAGCGCCACAGCTCAGGCCTGGCGACGGGGACGGGGTCACGGACTGAGCAGCGTCACAGCTCAGTCCTGGGGACGGGGACCGGATGACGGACCGGGCAGCGTCACCAGGTCGGTGCTGATCACGGGGACCGAGTCACAGAATGAGCATCGTCATAGGCCAGTCCAATCGGCGGAAAGCGGGCCATGGACCTACCCGGGTAAACATCAACCGCGCACTAGTCGTAGCTGTGGTGCGCGCTGAGCCTCGGGCAATCCTAACCAATAACAGTAGTTTTGCTATGTCTCAGACTCGCCTGATGATGGCGACGGCGCAGCGTGCGAGTGAGGTCAGCACTCAGCGGTGTGCCCGCTTCCCGGCGGCGACGCAAATTGCTGGGAGAACAGCACAGATCGGTCCTTGAGCAGCCTCAGATCGCAGTATCATGTCTGACCTTTGCAGTCACCCTCTTATCTTATCTAGCTGCTGATAGCTGGTGTGGAGATGGGGTCCCAGCCTTGCTGTCTAGGATGGCACAAGGAAGGCAGATTGGCAGCTATCACATCACGCCCACCCCCCAACGAGCATGGAGTCAGCTAAATTAAGTCAGTTTCTCTTGGCCCTTCAGGATGTCAGACAGATAACAATACCAAAGAATGTAGAGTGGGAAGACCACTTGACTTCTGCAAAGTGCAATACAAGAAAGACTAAACAACAGAAAGAGAAATCAGTAGTGCAGTATGATATCTGGTTGGTCCATATCAAATTTTCCTTATCAAATGACATTCGAGATCACATTCATGCATAAAGCATTGTTTCCCCCACATAACAGCTACAGAATTCTGAAGAAGATTTAAAAAATGGCATTCAGTGCAGGGTCTTAAATGTCATAGATGTCCCAAATAAGGAACAACTTCCTATAAAAACACAATAACATGTGTCATGTACAGATAACATCATATCATGGTTCAATAATGCCAATGGTGATTGGTAATTATTGTGGCATCATGTTTAGAGGGAATGGCTGTACATATGGTGCATGTGACACAAACTGCAGCCAGCTAGGAACAAGAGTCCACTTCAGTGTTGCATTAATTGAGACTAATGAAACAGCCACAAGGAAGCAACATGCAATAATAATAATCATGGTCATGGGTACCTTGGACCACAAAGTTTGCATTTTTAGTGTCCCCAAGTTCTTCAGTAACACATTGCAGGTATTTCTGGTTGGGAAGGCTGCAGAAACATATACCTCATTTTTTTTTTAATTTGGTAAAAATTGCAGTTGTATTACAAAGAAATTCTTTAGCAGAATGTAGTGTAGTTCAGTGTAGTCCCATGCTGCAAGGATGTCCCTTACTTTGAAAGTTCAAGGTGGACAGTCCTGGCAGTCCTCAACACAAAAAGCATGTGATGCCAGTATAAGAGTTCTGCTTTTCTTAAAAAAAAGAACAGTGACTGGGGAATCTGTGACGCACCAGATAGGCTTCACGTTCCCTTTGACCTGTGAATGCACTTTAACAAAAAACAACGCAAATTTTGCAATAAATGAAAAACCTAATGTGCCGCATTTGAAAGTATGCCTACAATTAGACCCAATTACACTCGGCGCAGTCAAATTTAAGGCAAAGCACCATCCGTACCTCTGGTAAAAAGAGACCGAATCATTCGTAAAGAGAACAAAATTCATTTGAATCTTGTGCGTCATCAACGTATTTGCTCGAAATGAGTTAATGTGGCATATAAAGGCAGAAAGGGCGGAAAATTTTGAATGTGATTTGCTGAGTTTCGCTCGAAACGAAGGTTAAACTTGGAGTTACAGATAATCGAACAGATAACCGAGATGGAATACAAAATAAAAACCCACATCTTAGTACCTTCCTTGGTTGAGGTCGTTGTTTTGCTTGTTGACTTGGTGGTAGCTGAGATAGGTGGAGGCTGGTATGTGGTTTTGGGATAAGTTGAAACTGGTCATTTTTCATTTGTGTCATTTGGTCATTGTAATCATTCGTCATTTGGCTTGGTTGTCATAAGCTCATTTGTGCAGGATGACTAAGGCAGACTGGTTTCATAATGTATCCCCTGAGCCAGACGTTTTTAGAATCATGCTAGTTATAAACACTCTTACTTGAACCGGATGATGTATCAGTCTTTGAAACAAGGGCAGAAAGTGCAGAAAGAATGAGTGGAAATTTTCGTGTCTAATTTCTGTGTGTAATAAAGGCGTGACTGTTCCATTTTCTTGTCTTATCAGAGTGCCATAGCAGATGTAGGGGATATTTTTGCTGCATTTTATGAAAGAAGGCTGCCAGTTTTTGTTAGCATCATTTTTTTAATGGCTACCTGCATTGCACAGGATCTTTTTGGGAGCAATAAAATTTGCATGAGATGCAGATGTCCAGAAATTGCTTATGAAGGTTGTTGTTCTGTTTGTTGACTTGGTTGCTGCTGTGATAGGCTGGATTGGCTTGTATGTCATTTTGGAATACATTAATCCCATGATGCTTGTGTTTGTTTACATTTGACACACCATGATGGTTGTATTACCACTGATGATAATCATCATTAAAACACTTCCTTGCATTTGGCAGATTTTTGCCATGCGCCTCACCATCACCACTGTGGCTGGGGAGCTCTACCAGCTGGATGTCAGCCATGATCTGGAACTGGAAAACCTGAGGGCATTTGTGCAGGTGAGATTGTATCTTTATTCTCTGGTTGTCCTTGAATGACAGGGTTGCTGATGACCAAGCCATGGTCTCATGTGGAAGGGTTCAGCCCTGCTATTGCTGTATTGCTATATGCTATATGCTATATTCAGCCCTGTTAACCATTGCTGGATGAGGGGTTGGTTGTCATCCCTCATCATTCTGAGACTGCTGGCTAACAGCTTGCATGGAGGTTCTGAATTTGCATTAGTTGACATTACATTATTTTGGCATCTTGAAAAATAATTACTGTCATGTCTGGTCATTGAGTTATGACATCATTCTTGAAGATCATGGTAATTTTCTAGATGTGACATATGTTTCATTTCCTTTCTGAAAAGTAAAATGGGACATGGGTGTAGTTTACCCTAAAGTGCAGGGTAACGCTTTAAGGGTGAGCTTGACAGCATGTTGAGCTTTGCAATTTCAGCAACCTTTTCAGGATCATGTGAAGTCACTGGCCATATATGGCCTCCCTTTGAACAGTCCAAGAGTAATGTTTTGTGTTGATCTCAGTAATGCCAGTCCCTGTTGATGGTTAAAGCTCTATTCTGTGGCAACAAAACAAAGTTTTGGCATTAGCAGTGCTATAAAGATGGTAATGGTATTTTATCTTTTGTCAACCTAACCTGGACCTCAAGAAACAAAATCTATCACTGATTACAAGTGCTGGTATGTCTTAAGACCACATTGCTACAGAGGCTTAGCTTGCAGGCCCTTGTGCTATAGAACTGCCATGGTGACCACAGAGATGGCAAACATAATACTATTTTATCACTGTGAGCTGAGAGGCCACTAGGATGATCTTAAGATGACAGACCAAGTGCTATTCGAAATGGAACAAAGTGAGCTAAATCTTTGTTTTTGTTTTGCTGCTCTATCACGACTAGGAGCAAAAAAGGGAAGGGGTGGCAACCCCTCTTTCCTCGTCCTGTGCGTACGTGAATATCCTCGTTAAGGCAAGGTTAAGGCAGTGATCATAGTGCAGCAGTGTGTGTGTGTGTTGTTGGTGCCATCCCTTGCTTATTAGCATGCTTCTGCCATCATGGCAGGTGGAGACAGGCATCGGCTCTGACCAGATGGTGCTGCTGCATGATGGCCGCCGCCTGACCGACGACAAGAAAATGCTGAAGGATATGGGCATCAAGGAGGACGACGTGCTGCTGGTGGAGGCGGCCCGCAGTGCTGCGCCCCCACCAGCTGCATTGCAGTCAGGTGAGGTCTTACCAGTGGCATGCTACTGCTCCCTGTCATGGGTGGTGTAATATAAGCTTCCAAATGATTTGTGTTTCCCTTGCATTGAGAAGCCATTGATTAGCTATCCCATCTCTTGTTGCATTCCTGTCTTCATGGGGTTGTCACATGGAACATCATCTTGATGCTGAGCATTCACATTGCATCTTTAGAAAGGGCTTTATGAAGTGCCAATTCAGTCGGTAACTTTTGCAACTGTTTCAAGTTGGAAACTGCCACAAAACTTCCATGAGCTTGATTTTGTTTTGTGGGTTAGTCCACTTCCTTGTGCCTAGCCATTGTTGCTGACTGCATTTCTACCTGTCATTTATGTTGGTTCCAGTGATTGTTATGCCTTACTGGTCTGGAATTAATTTCTTATGACCCTTGCTATTATACAGGTAGTCAGTTGTGAAGAGAGACTTCTTTGCACTGAACCAGTGTTGGAAACCTGGTTTTTCTTTCTGGTGTCAGAGTACAAATCCTCTTGGAGTATAAAATGTCAGGCATTTGTGTGAGAAACATGGACTAACTAGGTGCTGTGCAAGCATATGTGGCCAGCAGGGGCGGATCCAGTGGCTCCTTTTGGGGGGGGGGAGGGCAAACCAATTTCGTGGGTCTACATGGTAGGTCGGCGGAGTCGTTGACGGGATGGGGGGGGGGGGAAGAGGCGGCTGGACGTGGGTTCGGAGTGTGCTTCAGCAGCTGAATATGGATGGTAAACCATCAACTGGGGGAGGTGGCGGACACTGGGCAACATCAGACTCTGGTTAAGTAGAAATACCCATGTCCTTTTTTTGGGGGGGGGGGGGCAAAGGCCGATTTTGGAGTACAACATTTTTCTTGGAGTAAAAGTTTTTTGGTGCTTCTTGACACCAGAAAGCGACAGTTTTTCCAACTCTGCACTGGACTCGTCTGAAGGTGGATGTTGCGATTGTTTTGACAGAGCGTATGGCGCCGCCGGACGCGGAGGGCCGGGCGGCGCCGGGCGGCGCCCGGTCGGCCCACCACGAGGACCCGCGCTTCATCCGCGACATGTTCCTGGCCAACCGCGACCAGCTGGCGCTGCTCAAGCAGAACAACCCGCGCCTCGCCGACGCCCTGCTCAGCGGCGACCTCGGTCAGTGGGAGAGTCGAGGGAAGGCTAATGGTGACTCTGGTGTTGTGGTGTCAGTGGGAGAGCCGGGGAAGGCTGATGTATGGGATGACTCTGATGTCAGTGGGAGAGCTGGGGAAAGCTGATGGTGACTCTGATGTCAGTGGGAGGGCTGGGGAAGGCTGATGGTGACCGTGGTATCATTGGGATAGGCGGCGGCTGACAGTGGCCGTGAGTGGTGACTGCAGGATTTTATCACCTGCTAATGCACGGCCACGTATGTCCAGATTGGCCCATTGGCTTCTGTAGCAAGCTGTGCCTGGGCGGACCATCGCCCGACCTTTGAAGTAAGCCGTGCTAGGAAGAGCTAGGAAGTTCAGTCATGATAGCGGAATGGCGTCCGTGCCGTCGGTGTCCGACTGCCCGCTGGCCGCAGAGCGGTTCGCCTCCGTGCTGGGCGAGCAGCAGCGGGCGAGGGCCGAGCGGGAGCGCATGCGGATGCGGATCATGAACGCCGACCCGTTCGACGCCGAGACGCAGCGCCTGATCGCCGAGGAGATCAAGCAGAAGAACATCGACGCCAACATGGAGGCGGCGCTGGAGCACAACCCGGAGAGCTTCGGCTCGGTCGTCATGCTCTACATCAACTGCAGCGTCAACGGCCACCCGGTCAAGGCCTTCATTGATTCCGGTGAGCCTGCGGTAGGCGGGATGTAGTGTCTTGTCTGTTGTGGCTACTTGTGATTTATTTCGTTTCTTGAAGTGACCGTTCCACGGCGCGTATTGCACCCTTTCGTCATGTCCTCGAGGTTTCCAGACGACTGCCAGACCTGCCGTTCGTTGGTCGGCTCATCGTCCAGTTTTGTAGTCACTGATGCCTTTGCGCCGTTCATCACTGTCCGTTGTCTGCACGCCAGGCGCCCAGACGACCATCATGTCTGCCGCCTGCGCCGAACGCTGCCACATCATGCGACTGGTCGACACCCGTTGGAGCGGCATCGCCAAAGGCATCGGCACCCAGCGCATCCTGGGGCGCGTGCACATGGGCCAGATCCAGATCGAGGACGTGTTCCTCACCTCGTCCTTCTCGATCCTGGAGGACCAACCCATGGACATGCTACTCGGCCTGGACATGCTGAAGCGACACCAGGTAAGCCAGGCTGGATGGACTTGCCTCATCCGTTCCCGGCAGGAGGGGGCTGAATCCGCCCACCTCGGGCTTTTTGCTTGCAAGTTCCAGGGTTTTTGACGCAGTTTCACGAAACTTGGTCGCTTTTCGTACCTGTCCTTTGTACGTACTATAGCAAAACCTCAATTCTATTTTGCTCAGGTAACCAGGCAACGTTTCTGAGAGGCACCTCAGGCCATTTTTGGTTCCTCTTGAAGGTAAGGAGAAAGTGGCTGCCAAAAATAGCGTTTGTAAGATAGAATTTAAAACTTTAAAAGTTGTATAAGTTAGAAAGTGGGAAAACATACAAACCTAATTTTGTTCATCTAAGGTCCCTTCACAAGGTCAGTTCAGGTCATGTCAGGGTCAAAAGTCAAAATGGTTTTATAGTAAATTTTGGCACTGTTTTCCGAAATGCAGAACCTGGAATATAGTTGACGGAGAAGAGTCCCCTCTACTTGTGTACCGAGTTTCAAGTTGATATCAGGTCGGGTCACGGGGCTATGACCTAAAACTAAGTGCGCGTACCCGATATCAAGACAGCCGTAAAATGGGATTTTAGAAACAGAGTCAGTTCAAATGGTTGGAAACGTATCAGACAATGTGAAATGCACTCAAGACCATTCCATGTGACTAAGGTCGTTGGAGGTGATTCAAGTAAATCGCAAGTCTTAAGTATCGTAAGTCGACCTGATGAGCATGTGACCATGACAGTTCCTTCTTTCTCATGTCCCTTGCACCTCTTGTGCTAACATACAAACACTGTAGTACGATCTGTACTGCGTCAGCATAACATGACTAGCAAAAGATAAAAAAGTGCCCTTAACCTGTTTGCTGATTCAGTTTTTGAAAGCTAATCCTCCCATTTTTGAACCTTGTGAACACCTATGAATTTTCTCAAAATCTCAAACATATGGAACAATGGTAAAATTCCCTTCCATAAACTGTTGATTCATGGTAGTTTCATCAAAATCGGTCTGTAAACAGCACAACTATAACAAGTTCAAAAATATCCTTCAGTTTGACTTTTGTCCCGCCCTCGTATCCGCCCCTTTCAAGATTTGCAAAACGTCTTCTTAAAAGTGTAGTTTACGTCATGGAAAATCGATTGCTGTTTGTTGCGATGAAATCGGATGTGTTGTGCTCGAGATCTCAGGCGGGGCCGAATCCGCCGCCCCCCGTGCTGGGAATCGGCTATACCATCTGGCCCTCCAGGAAAATGGTTAAGTAGACTGTCAAAATGATGTGTTATTAGCGTCGGCACGTAGTTTTTCTGCCCTCAACTTTCAATGCAGTAACAAGGAAATCGACTCAATAGTCGTAGCTTCAGGCCAATTAACCTTGCACAAGTCCATTAAAGTGATAATATCGCTTCTTGATTTGTTGGAGCATGCGGAGTTCGTAGAAATCGCAGGCCGTAAATGCACTTTGAAAGATACGGTTTGCAGTGGACGTTCCATGATATCAATGGATGTCCGAATATCACATTCCATGTTCGGTCCGTGCACAAACGTTTTTTTTTTTATTCTCCTCGTAAATACTGGAAATAGCCTTTACGTGGAAAACGACTCAGAAAAGAAAAGGAATACATCCTCTGTCTCTGCCCTCCTGTGACCAACGTGTCCGGGCCCACAGTGCCTGATCGACCTGAAGAACAACGTGCTGCACATCGGCACGAGGTCCACCAGCACGCCGTTCCTGCCTGAGGCCGAGCTGCCGGCCTGCGTCCGGCTCAGCCAGGCCGGCGCCGACGACGAGGTCGCCATGGAGACGGCCGACTCAGAGCTGGCACGCGCCGTCCGCGAGAGCGCGGCGGCGGCCGCCGGCGGCGCCGGCGCCGGTACGTCCGCTGGAGCGGGCGGGAGGGCGCCGGCCTGTTTTGCTACTCGGCGGTCAGGGTCTGCTTTTTTGTGGTTTGTTGTTGTAGACTGTCGGTAGTCCACCGGTTACATTGGTGTGATTTTCTGTAGTGTTGGTCTGTTCTTTGCTGGGAAGGTTTGGAGTGAAGTATTCGTGCGCCACGTTCCCTCTGGCGGCTAGTGCTGGAAAGATTCGTGCGTTCTAGCCAGCTTTCAGGCCTTATGCGCATTGGTACGTAAGCATTGCTGGCCTGTTCTGGTGAGCAACGGTTTCCCCCTGCTAGCCCGCTAGTCCACAGCCAGCTGACAGTATCAGCTTCGACAGCTGTTCACTGGTCCGCCGGCCCTCGTCGAAGCTGGCTAGCTCGCTACGCCGGATCGGCTGCGTTTTCCAGGCGCCGGCTCGGCCCCCGCCGCGGCCGCCGCTGGCTCGGCAGTCTCCCCGCCTGGTGATGACCTTCAGCTGCGGCCCTCGGACAAGTTCACAGAGGCGGACGTGGCCGCCATCGTGAAGCTTGGCTTCCCGCGGCTGCAGGTAGATGGCGAGCCGAACGCCGGGGACCGGTGTCGTCGTGGCGCTCGCATTTTTCCGTTGGGTTGCTGTACCCGGCGGTGTGCTTAGTGCTAGTTTTGCCGTAGTCTTCTGAGTGTGTTTTGTTCTTCGGCACAGAAAAGTGCGTTTGTTGCTTGCTTTGGCGCGCTAGGCGGCTGAGTCGCTCGTGTAATAGGCAGCTTTCTGTCGGCCTTCCATGCCGGTTTCAGAGCACAAAATTTCCGCTCTGTCCGCCTACCCGCCGTCACCGGCGTAACCCTGTGCGACAGGTCGTAGCAGAGCTAAGAAGATTTGATGGCGACAGGACCCAGGCCACGGGCGCGCTGCTGGCGCGCTCGCTGAAGCTGCCGAAGCCGTGAGGCGGCGGCCGACTCGTCGGCACGCTGGTGGACGATCTCGCGGGTCCGGGTCGCGGGTCCGGGCACGGACACTGGCCTCGCCGCTTCCGTCCAGCCGCCGCGCCGGGCCGGGGCAGCGACCTCCGACCTGACCCGAGGTCACCGCCGGGGGTCGTGCCGGGGAGACGGGCCGCGAGGTCACGAGGGGCGGACGGGGCGCTGCCGCCGGCCAGTCGAGACAAGCAGGGGTGACGATCTCTTCAGCTGCCACGCGTGCATTCCGGTCGAGTGTCGGATTTTAGCGCCGCGCGTTTGCTCGTCGCGACGCCCTTATTCCTCGGTGTGACTCCACCGACGTGTTTCGTGGAAGATTGTAGACACGCCACGTGAAGGCGGGCTCATGGATGAAGAACGTGAAGGCGGACTCATGGATGAAGGTTGTTGTGAAGGTTTGCCCCTGTTCGCGAGTTACAAATAACAATACCTCGTCTTTTATCTGCCATGAGAGTGGCAAAATCCAGCACAAAGAACTGCCACGGATGTAACTGAGGTAATGGTTCGTATTGGTGAATGCACGGTGCTTGTATTTTAATAAATGTCCTTCTATTAAACGACATAGTCTGATCCGTTATACGTGGTACGAGCATGCTGAAGTTAAGCAAGGGACTAAATCTACAGGTGGCGTCGAATGAAGTCTGTTGCTCTAGGCGTTATTTTATGTTTCATTTTAGGGCCTAGGTGGGTTTCGTCGAAATGTGGAATGAACCCACTTAGCTCCATGGCTTCTGGCGGATGCCGCCTTCACTGCGAAAGTTCAGAGCGCGCAGCAAGTAACCAAACTCAAACGTTACTGCACGTTATGAGCGTTACCATTACGAGCCAACGGTAAAATGGACTGCGTGGAATAGCTTGTCTTTATTTACACCACTTCTTCACTGAAGTGTTGGCGGCACACATTTCCTGTGTGCCGCACTACAAGTTGCAACGGAATGCGATCGTTATCTTACAAAATTAAGCCTTTATGTTCGGGAACTAAGCACACAATGGCAACGGAAATCCAATAATTCGGAACTCGAGAGTTTTCGACAACTCGGTGCAGGAGCCCAAACATTTCACCGGCCACCTCTGTGATGACTGGCAGTTCAGATGCCTGACTGCCAGGGTTTGCAAACCCCACGTCGACGCTCAAAACAGCGTCACGGGCGGCTCCATCCACAGAGAACGCTACCCGAGCCGGCGATCACCGCGATCAGCCCGCTCACGGCCAGCCATGCGGCCATTGTCGCGCGCTGCTCCAGCTGCCGGGCTCTCACCAAACAAATCCGCCCGCCGGCGGTCAATAAATCACCGCAGCAACGCCTCGTCTGCCACTGACAACACACCGTCGCCGAGCCCACCTAATGGGCCGTAATAGGTGCAGCGGTGGATCCCCGTCTCGCGTCGCGCGGGCCGCCGCCGCCGCGCCGGCTGCCCGGCACGCGAGCGCGGGCGGCGACGTGTGTGTTGCTGGTCGCCGGGACGCGCCGCCGGCCCGGTAATGGGCTGGCGTGACCGGCCACCGCGCCGACGGGGCCGCGTGGCACCATCAATTCGGCCGGCAATCGCAGGGAAAAACGGCCCGCATTAGCCGATCGAACGGCGCCGCCGGCCGGCCGACGGCGCGACGCAGGTGGTGTCTGCTGCGGGGCTGAGGCGGGCACCTACAGAGCTGAGGCGGGCACCCTCAGAGCTGAGGCGGACATATACAGAGCTGAGGCGGGCACCTACAGAGCTGAGGCGGACACCTCCAAAGCTGAGGCGGACACCGTCAGAGTTGAGGCGGACATGTACAGAGCTGAGGCGGGCACCTACAGAGCTGAAGCGGACACCTACAGAGCTGAGGCGGACACCTACAGAGCTGAGGCTGACACGTACAGAGCTGAGGCGGACACGTACAGAGCTGAGGCGGACACTTACAGAGCTGAAGCGGACACCTACAGAGCTGAAGCGGACACCTACAGAGCTGAGGCGGACACCTACAGAGCTGAGGCGGGTACCTACAGAGCTGAGGGGGATACCCTCAGAGCTGAGGCGGGCACCTCCAGAGCTGAGGCGGACACGTGCAGAGCTGAGGCGGACACGTACAAAGCTGAGGCGGACACCTACAGAGCCGAGGCGGACAACAGGGCAAGAGCTAAGACGCGCACATATAGACGTGAGGTTGGCACTTGGGGAGCTATACGTGGCCCCTAAAGAGCTGGGGTGGGTTGTGGGGTGGAGCTGGAGCTGGAGCGGAGTCCTTGAATTGCGGTCGGCACCTGGAACTGGAGACCCCAGGTGTTGCAGAGAACACAAGGAGAAAGGAGAGTACCTGGAGCTTTGGCTGGTGCCTGGAACCTGGACCAGCTTCATGAGTCGGCGTTTCGGTTTTCGTAGTGCTGCAGTGGTAATGACAGTTTCGCGATCCACGGACTGGAATCCCGGAACACGAATGCATAGGAATCTGTATAGCTCTCGGAGTACCCTTTTGGGACATGGACTAGACCATGGCTAGTCCTGGTTAACCAGCTAAGGCATTCGAAAGGGAACGTGGATTTTCGGTAGGCTTGCTGTAATCTAGGACACTCATTCAGTAGTGCGACGGACCGCAACCTTTGTCTCTCCGTGCCTGGTGAGCGCAAGTCATTAGCACTTGCAACAATGGATTCAGCCGCGGAGTGCAAATGCAAGGACAGTCAATGGCGCCAAGGGCGGACCTCCAGGCTCGGCTTTCAGCGTGTGGACAGACCGGCAACAGGCCAGGCGTCCTGGCTTCCTCCAAATGGCCGCCGTCGGCGAACTTTTGTTGATCTTCAGACATCGCGGAATGCATTAGTACTTGTTTGCACGCTTGGCTGGTAACGTATGTACGCAGAACTCGGTCTGGTTTCACAAGCAGACCTCGACTGGTCGCCAGTCTGACTGCAGTGTTGTTTGCGAGTCCTGCCGTCGCCTAGTGCACAGAATTGTGACCGTGCCACAACGGTAGGGTTTTCCCGGTGTAAAACTAGCCCGTGATTTACGATTCAAAAGAAACTGCAGAGAGGCGTTTGCCAAGGCGGTGCAAGAGACGATTGCCGTTATTATCGATATTATCGGTTATTACTGGTCGTTATAGTTGCCGTCGTTGCCATTACGTGATGTCCACTATTCACTCGTGTTCAGTTGACAGATCGTTGGTCTTCTCACCTTGGCAAGACGGGTTCGAGTCACCTCGGCGTTCGATATTTGGTCCACGGATCACCTGGCAACTGGCCGACGCAGGGTGGCGCTGACTACCACACGGCCGTGTTGCACCCTTGGCGACACGTTAAACTTTCGCCACAAAATCAGCCGTTACCTGGAATTTTGCTGGTGATGATGCGTGATCGGGTGTAGTGATCGGGGTCCATGCTACAAGCTCTGCTTAGCACGACGGGCTACTGATCGCTAACATCATGTTATCAAACCACTCGGATGAAAAGTAAAAATGAAGAATTTAGGTTCAGTAGCACGCTGCACACTGAGTTCATGGTCGCAGCCCCCCCCCCCTCTCCGTTGCACACTGATGTTTAACCTGGGCAGTCATCTTCGGCTCCGAAGGGACCCTTATTCCATTTTCTGCGGTTCACCTGAGCAGTAATCTGAGGCCATCCTCCCACAGATTTTTTCCTTCATTTTCAAACGTTGGTTTGTGCCTGGTGAAGTTGCCTTCTGTCGTCAATTATTCGTCAATTGCAAGAAGTACCAAAGTAAAGCCGATAACGGTATTACAAACATTACTTTTTGAGACACAAAAATGCATGCAAAAAGTTCGAAGACAAAGGGAGTAGTTTTCAGGCTGCTGTTGACGCGAGCTGCAAGGACCGTTCCATGCTACCGTCAGAGTTACAAGTAATAATGACGATTGTGCTATGTGGAACGACGCCACTGTGGGGTCTGCAATTCTTATAACTCTGGCTTCCAGGCAACCAACTGTTTGAGCCACGTAGGAGCGCTGGAAGTGACGTCATCATTCTCGAAATCGTTGAGCCCGCAGTTTGGCAGCCAGCTTGATATCGACGGAACCTGCACGACATTCCTGCGTTGGTGTTTGACTTGGGACTGGGTGTTCTGCGCCGATGCTTCTAGAATGCTGTTTTCTTTTCAGCACTCGAAAAGCGCAGGGGATTGGAACTTGTACTTGACAGAAGCTGCTGTTGCTTAATTTAGCGCCGTCAACGGGCCTAGTGTTTCAGTGCTATGTCATGTCAGGCCACTGACCGTGCCTCTCGCATGCCAATATCAGTTTGCGCCTTGTTTTGCATGGCCCTCGGCAGAATTATTAATGCCGTTTAATCGTAATCGTTTTGACTAGAATTCCATGGAACTTTGACGACATTTGATTCATACCTCTGGCTCTGTTGCGTCCCAGAAATGACGGAATAATATAATATAATAATAATTACACCCAATGAAGATGACGGCAGTCGGGCGGCAGCGATTTTGTTACGTCAAAAGCGATCAAAATCAATTTAGGTCCGTTTCATCAAGTCTCCTGTTTTGTTTCGCTCCAATGCAGCTGGACATTTTGACGGGTTAGGGTTCCAGCAGCCCACTGTACCGAGGTTTCACCGGTGCAATGATCGCTGCACGTAATGATCTTCGGCTGTAAAGAGACAGTCCGAGAGTCAACTTATTTCTCTTCTGCCCAAAATAAAAATTTTAAACCAGAAGGAACGCAACCCATGTTCTTACGCAAACGATTACTCAGTATGAATTATTTAGTCGCTCTGTAACAGCGAAAACCAAAGAGCAGGCCATACAAGTATCTACCACTTGCCCACTCCTTCGTCTTCGCAAAGATTTCCAGCACGGTCAAAGAAGACTATATCAACATTTGGTTTCATTTTGAAGACGCTAAATCAACATTATGACTTACAACCAAAGGGTTGGATTACAAGGATGTTTTGGCTTTTGCAACCAGACAGCGCTGGCGTGACGGAAGTCCGTTTCGTCCTGCATCAGACATACGAGTATACTCTTACATGCTGCAACGGTAAAACAACGATGGCCCATTTTGCGATGCATTCTATGGCGTTGACAGCACTGGTCGTTACCGTGAACCGGTGTTTCGGTTCGGTGGAAGAAACGATGTCCCAGCGGTTTGCATAATACTTCTATGGCTGGGCTAATCGATTACATTCCGGAACAAAGCGGCGATGCTTTGTAATTAAACATGCTGGAAGTGGTAGCCAGACGCTCGATCGTCGCTCGGTTGACTGTCGCTGCATCAAACCCGGGCCGAATTTACGCCTGGCATGGGTGCTGCAATCTAATCATGGGTGATTTGGATAAAGACTGTAACTTACAGCTAAATCATCGACATCGACCCGGTTGGAACCGTGGCCTGCGGGTGGCGGCCGATCACGACTTGGGCAGGGGCGCAGTCAGGAGGAGGTGTTTTAAGGAATAAAGCCCCCACTGTGTGGTTTTCAAGGTCCCAGTAAGTCAGAGGACCGAAAAGTCCAGGCTGACATTCTTGGTATTTCTTGATCTTTCTTTGACTTTAACAACGTTAAAAGAGTCCGCCTTTAGGACAAAAAGGGCCATCATTGTCGAAAGGGACTCGCTCACTCTCTGGACAAAAATGTCCTCTTCACGGATTAACCCTATTCTCGGCAGGGGGAGGGGCTGAATCCACCCCTCTCGGGTTTTTTGCTTGCCAATTCCAGGCTTTTTAACACAGCTTCACGAAACTTGGTGACTTTTCCTAACTATTCTCTCTGCGTGCTGTGACAATATTTCAAAATTCTGTTTTCCTCAGGGGCGGAGCCAGGCAACGTTTTTGGGAGGCACCTCAGGCCATTTTTAGCCATTTTGAGGGTAAAAGGAAAATGTCTGCCAAAAACACAGTTTTTAAGATAGAACTTAAAACGTTATATGGATGTATAGCTAAATAGTTAGGCAATGTGTAGATGTAATTTTGTTTATCTGAGACCACTTTACAAGGCCAGGTCAAGGTTAAAAGTCAAAATTTGTTTTTTCGCAATAATTTCGGTGCCGTTTTTTTTTCAAATGCCAAACCCGGAATATATATGACGTAGAATGGTGCCCTCTACTTGTATACCAAGTTTCAGCTTGATATCAGGTCGGTCACGGAGCTATGACCTAAAATGTCAGTGTGCGTACTCTATATCGCAATAGCCATAAAACGAAATTTTTTTAAATAGAGTAAATTCAAATGGTTGAAAACGTTTACAGATAATATGAAATGCACACGAGATCATTCCAAGTGACTCCAAGGTCACTGGAGGTCATTTAAGGTCAAAGGTCACAAGTTGATCTGAAGAACGTGTGACCATGACAGTTGCCCCTTTTTCATGTCCCTGGCACCGCCTATGCTAACATTATACAAACATTGTTATGCGATTTGTACCTCTTTAGCATAACATGACTAGCAAAAGCCAAAAAAAAAATGTTTCTGCCTCTTTTGTTCATTCAGTTGTTAGAAAACTAATCCTCCTATTTTTAAAACCCTGTGAACACCGATGAATTTTCTCAAAATTTCAGGTTTGTGTACCCATGGTAAAAGCCCTATCCATAATCTCTCGATTCATGCCGGTTTCATTGAAATCGGTCGATAAACAAGGGAGTTATAAGAAGTCCAAAAATACCCCCCATTTTGACATTTTTGCCCCCTGTACCCACACATTCCAAAATTTTGAAAATTTCTTTTTTGTAAAAGTGTAGTTCACGTCATGGCAAATCGATTGCCGTTTGTTGCGATGAAATCAGATGTGCAGTTCTCGAGATCTCGGGGCGGGGGCGAATCGGCCCCCCTGCCGGGAATTGACCATACCGTCTAGCGCTCTCCGGGAATAGGGTTAAAAGAGGCCGTTTTTTGTTCAAGAAGGTCCATGTTTGAGAAAATAGTTTTTTCGGGCAGAAAAAGTCGAGTAAAACGAAACAAAGGCCCATTTTTGCAGAAAAAAATACATTCGGAGCTAAAAAAAAAACGTTTTTGGACCATAACGACCAATTTTGGGGCAAAAGGTCTGGCTGTTGTCAAGAAATGTCTCTTGCCATGTGGAGACCTTTTGAAAGTTAGGAAACAATATCGATATGTCTGTGGTCCTAAATTAACTAAAATCAGGATCCTTTTAAAAGCTCGGAGCCTTCTTAAGGACTGGTGGCCTTCGATGAATCGCCGTAAAGGGTCCCTGAGTTTCAACTGTTCTCCGGACAGAAGAAATTCGCCTGGTTCTAGGCCCTTTTAGAACGTTGGATGAGCCTTTGGATAGCCCAAGGATTTTTAGAATAAACATTCCTGGCGGCTAAAGCTCAAGTAATGCTGCTAGATATAATGATTATTTATTATATATCATATGATGTTTTATATGTTATATATTATGTAACATTGTATATTATATAAATCTATATTATATGACATATAATATAATCAACTTTACATATTAAATGTACAATATATATATATATATATATATATATATATATATATATATATATATATATATATATATATATATGTAATATAAAAGCCAAGGGCATCAGCATGCGCAACACCATCCCGGCTTCAAAGCTCCCGTCACGCCTTTCAAACCTGCACACCGTGCTCGATGCAGGTATGGCAACCTGGTCCAGTTCTTCCACGTCAAGACCATCAGGCAGATCAAAGGTGCTCGAGTTGAGAGCTATGTGGCTGACGATGGATAATGTGCCGACAACCTGAGCGTGGGAAGTTCTAAGCGTGATGGGTAACAATGTTAAAGCAGGGCTCGAGTTGCATGAGCCGATTTTCTTTGCTAACAACTACCGGCATTACATCGGTTTTATCGGCACTGTTATAGGCTGTATAGTTCGTGTTTCATCCGGTCTTAATGCGTTAGCCCCGAGTTGAGATTGAGCATAATAACGTGCATTATTTAAACACCACTGTTTAATCCCCCACCCATCTGGTATGTTTCCGTTACCATACAGAACTTGTCTTTTAACGCTTAGGTAATTCACCATTTATTACATGCGCTAGGAGTGAGTTTGTTTGGTGAAACAAGACGCATTTTCAAAAGGGACTGCAACGCCTTAAAATGCATCGCATGCGCTCAAAGATCGTATTGACTTATCTGCGTGTGGTACGAGTTTTCGGATCATTGATGTTTTGAACTAGGAAGTCACCTGGGTACAAAACAATGCATGTTTGCAAAATACATCCACTCTATGCATAACGTTTAGGACCGGATCTATTATAAGAGTTTTCAATCCTATCCAAAGGACGCCGAGAAAATCTTAGTCTTCACGAAGAGGCCTCTTTGGTAGTCTAAGAGAACTTTGACAAACTGTGAGGCCTACACAGGCTAGACAAAGGCTTAGCCTCCGTCACAAAATACTGGCTCCGCCCCTGGCTTCAAGGCTACGTCACGATGAGTGGTACATCCAGCACGTCCGAACCAGGTCGTTCGAGTTTAATGGGTGCCGTAATAAAAATGTGCCATGCTCGCGGGGCAGCCCAGACCAGTCGGTCGGCTCTCGGTCTGCTGACGAGTCAGCGATTAGTCACGTGACACGCTCGCTCGCGGCGCCGCGTGCGGGCGGCATTTCCGCGTTGCGTTGCGTGGTGTGGGGCGACGCAAGGCAAAGGGTGGCACCGACCACGCGCCCCCGTGCCTGTAATGGGCAGAAACACGTCACTTCGGACCCAGAAGACCATGGCTTTCTGCCGTCAGGAAGATGCAATCATGCACGGCTATATCCGGTCACAAGCATTCCAGCGTACTTGAGAGACGCAGCAGCGTTGCCTGCAGGTGCTCCGACATTGGACGTCCCCGACGCTGCAGGCGAATTCCAGCAGCATGGTGCATACTTTGTGGAAATATTCTTAGTCATTATGATTCGCAATGCTTCCGCCGATCATCGATGGAAAGAAGGAGCAAGCAAGAGAGGGAAGGGAGAGGGAGAAAGAGGGGAGGAGTAGGGAGAGATGGGGAAGCAGAATCGACTTGAACTACGTTCATTTACTTTTGACTTTAGAAAAACAGCGTTTCTTTTGCATTCCGTGTTTTTTTTAGGTGCAGCATCACACACATCGCCCACCTTCTTATTTTCGCACGGTGCCGGAAACTTCCACCTTTCACAGTATGATGACATCAACAAGTTTATTTTTTCAATCCATTGATGTGTCCTGCTTGTACTGTTATCACAGTGGTCGAGACACCGGTTTGCTGATGTGATCTCACATTAATATGCGTGCACGCACAATTTAGACACGTCACGATATATTTAGCCCTAAACACATGAGACCAAGTCGGAAAACATTTGACGGTAGACACATTTGCGCTCGGCGGGCGCATGCAGCTCGCGCGATAGTGAAAAACAACGGCCGCGTGCCGATGGGTAGCAGCGCGCTGCATGCATGCTAAATTCTTCCAAGAAACTTCGAAGAAGAGCGCTTAAGTATAGTCTAAGTGAAAAGGATATTGACGGAAACTAAGGTGGCACGATTCAATGAGGTGCGATGAAAAAGTACGACGCACTCACGTTATGAAAACAGAGATGACCATTGTTTTTGTGGTAAAGTGATCATTCTATAAATGCAATCCAGTCCAAAAGAAGTCATCCATGATTGAAACAGACCATTCCTGGATGTCACGTCATATCAATGCCAGGTCATGGAATGATAACAAACTAGATAATTGATTTATGTCCTCATTCTTTCAGCTTGCGATCTACTTTGAAAAATGTCAAAACAAACTATCCCTTGCAGTATATTTTAAATCGTCATCAATACTCAACAAACGACAAACATGGCGTTGCATACCTTTCCTGCAACAACCTGACTGTACCCAGCCCCAGGGGGTTTTGCAAAAGGTGCCAGCAGAGTGCCGAGCTGAAGAACGTGGTGCATGCATCCCAGGCCCTTCCTGACATCCTTTCTCGCACTAGATGCATGAGACGAGGGCCGGATGTTGTTAGATTTTAGGGAATCCGTCCATATTGCTCTGAAATGACAATTCTGTCTCAACTGGTCTAGGACGCCAAAGGGTCCGTGGGTAACTGAGGCCTTAGCCACGGAAATCTTACGCTGAGCGTTCATCAAGACCGAGTCTAAAGAAAAGCAATACGAGACGCAGTTCTCCAAAATGGAATGTAAAGTTTTTTTAAGCATTTCTCGCACTTTGATTGTCCATGAAATCCTCTTGCAATAAGGCCATATCGCATTTATGATGCGAATGTTTAACTAACAAAGGATAGCACAGTTCAAAGTGATCTATAAGAAACATCTGTACTAGAATGTGAGCATTAGGGGCGTGGCCAGGATTTTCTTGGGGGGAGGGGAGCTCAGTGAACTGAAATCACATGAAAACCGCCTGCCGGGAAGATGTGCGATGGTTTTTACAAAAAGATACGGGCCTAAGCGGGGGCCCGGGACCCACGGGCTCCCCTTGGCTGCGTCTATGGTGAGCGTCAAGCAAGATCTGCGCTACAGAGTTGTTTGAGAAACATGTTCAAAAGAAATGTTAGAGAAAGATCCGCAGATATTGTGTTATTTTGGGTTCGGAATAAAGGGATAAATATAGCTTGAAGGGCTTATAATGCAGCACAAAATTTCGTTCTGATGTGAGTACCAATTGGGCTTGTTTAAAAAGATTAGGGACTTTATCGTTACAAATGTGAAGGCGATTTTGGACTGGGTCTAATGCGAACGTTTGGACAATGAACTGACCCAACAAATGTACATGGCCGATTTTATTTGCCTTGAATATGTGCCGGTTCTGGGTCCTAAGAATTCACTCTATTAGTCAAAATGGCTCTAAAAAGAAATGGTCAACACAAATATAACTGCACAGAGAAACGCAGGCGCACACAACTGCAAGAAAGCACCTCTGCATTAGTGACCAAAACACATTCTTAGGACAGCTATAATTTAGAGTTATATATGACCGCACTGGCATTGTCTTTGACGGCTGAACTGTACCCATTTCAAAACCTCTTTTCGTGAAAAAAAACTTTTTAGCCCAAGTCGACGCACGAACAATCAACTTGGCTGTATTCCATACACTCACAGTAGCTTCAATGGTCCTTTGATTCGATTGCAAGGATCACAAACGCTGGCTCTTAGTGTCAACGTGAAGCGCTGGCGTCTATTGCCCCAGGGTACCATTGGTCCATGTATCTGAAATTCGTGAGCACTAAAACTGCTCCTTCCGCTGGCGCAAGGAGGCCATTTTGCAGCCCCATAGTAAGGTATATGGGCTGTACCCGGCTGGTGACACGAAGTGCTGCAAGGGAGACATTAAATGACCGCAGACAGTGCTGGTCGTGTTCTTTGCTAATGGGGTTGATCGTCTTATGTCCGTATGGGGGACGGCCAAAGTTAAACATTTGAATACATATATATAGACAAAGCTACATTTTCTGTCTCAAAAGTATGCCTAATTTCTGAGCAGGGCGCGTTCAAACAGAATTACGCTCTCTAAAAAAAGATCAGTTGTGATCTAAACATTTTCTAGTAGAGACGCTGCTATCACTGGTCAGAAATCACAAATTTCTCAGACCACGATGTGACCGGCATGCAGCTTTCGCTTCGGATTTCCCCAGCGGTGGCTGCTACGCGGATTTCCGCGTCCCATCACTTCTCCTCCCGGCGCACTTTCCACCCTGTCCCTCCGAACGGCTATTCGCCACCCGCGTCGCCTTCGTCGTTGCCGCCGTCGCCGCCTCCATCGTTGCCGCCGTCACCGCCCCCGTCGTCGCCGCCGACGACACCGCCGACGGTGTCAGCCGCACTGTCGGCGGCGCCTCTGGCAGCGTCGGCCGCGCTGTCGGCGGCGTTTTTCGCCGCGTCGGCCGCGCTCTCGGCGGCGTCTCTCGCCGCGTCGGCCGCGTTGACCATGGCGTCGTTCGCCGCCGCCGTGACGTTGCCGGCGGCGTTCGTGACGTTATCCTTGACGCCGTTGGCGGCCGAAGTAAGGCCGTTAGTGACGCCGTTGGCGGCGTCGGTGAGGCCGCCAGCGGCGTTGCCGGCGGCGCTGGAGGCGTTCTCTCTGAGCCGCTCGATGTTCGGCAGCTGGCCCATCAGACCGCCGCCGCCCCCGCCGATTGCCGGAAGACCGCCCGTGAATGGATTCCTTCCCGCTGCATCTGCGGAAGGGGAGGGATAACGTCACACGTATCCCCGGAAGCGCTGTGCAAAACTCGCCTGTCGGGGGACAATGTCCGCGTATCCGTCCGGGAAGAATCTCAGAATCGTGCTGCGAGTCTTCGGTCACTCGCACGGGGGCGGGATCTGCCGGCGTTTCCACGAACCGGGGAAAGGGTATTGATCAGAGCAAACAATGTGTCGCGTGAGCCAGCGATCCAGAGTCTGCAGCACGGTCACGGAGGTACTAAACTACCAGAAAACATGCCAGCATTTTTATGTGTTGAATACCAGGCAGAGATCAAACACGACGATTTGTTAATGTCCCCACTCCCACTTCCTGACACTAAAGACTCCTGTCGCGGAACAGTCCACAGCAAAACAAGGAAATAACGATTGTATCTACTGTGGCATCCAATCTTCTGTTATCTGTTTCAATAAATGCTAGCGACCATAAAACATCAATACGATACGTTTTCGCATTAAACAGGCACGGGCTAAGCCTTACACTTTATGATAACGAGTTCGTCGGATAAATTCGGGGCTGTCAAACATGATGACACAGAAGATAGTTTTAGCACCGTTCGATATACTCAATGACGGTGCAATCTGCGTTCGCTAATGAATGCCCCGGATATGGCACAACGCACAGTTCTTCGTTATTAACCTTCGCCGGGACGGCCTCCCGATCCGCTTTTGCTGGGCCAGGAGTTCATGAGGCCCCTCTCACCTCCCCCAAGACCTTAAGAACTAAAAGTCCAAAAGATAAAGAAAAAAAACACCATTGGAAAGCCTTTGATGAAACTAGAAGAAAGCACCTACATTTTTCAAATTAGGTTAATGCTGAGGTCACCATGCATCATCTCAGGTCAAAGTACCCTGCTCGCATTTTTGTTTGCAGAAAACTTTGAAAGCGAAGGTTTTCACCGAGGCTCCAAAGAGGTTTAGCGGTGAAAAGAAGGCCTGATTCACCAATGTGGGGCGAAAAGGATACTTGAGGTCAAATTTGGCCATTTCAAGGAAAACAAACAATAAGTGTAAAAAGCCGTCTTTTTTAGAACAGGAGTCTAGCACTTTCTGAATGCGTCAGTACATGCTTTGGCCGTAATACGCCGTAAATGTGCCTGGCACGCACATGCAGTCTGTAACTGTCATATTAAAGGCAAACGATGTCAACGAACGTCAAGGTACTGACGTTTATACGTCGGGCTTTTCTGGCGTCTGCCGTATCAACTGACACATTAGCACTCGTCGGAAAGAGTACAGCATATCGTTATATAATATCGGATGGTGTAATGTCCCTTCTGCATCAAGAAACTCGTGTCCCGAAGCATTTTATACGTAAGTAACTCAGATACTGGACGCGGGGGGGGGGGGCACGGCTGAAATATATACGCTTAAGACTTGGCGGGAAATTATTTTTATAGTGTCGAGGGTTTTTATTTCGGCAACCAAACATTACACGTTGGAGGAGAACAAACTTTATAGAAGGAAGGCATGGGCGTGGTTCTCATCATTTCTGGCGATACAAAATGTGTGCGCATTGAAAACAAACATAATATCCCAAAAGGATCAAATCGGGTCAGCCTGGATCAAATAGCATTGGTTCATTCTTGGCAAGTAAGTTCTTATCATATATTAGTGCTTCCGAAGAACACAAAGCAGTAAACATTCCAAGACTGTAAACCAAGGAACTGAGCTCGGTTGAGGGTCTCAAACTACGGTATGAAACTTGACGTGATCCCAGGTCACGGGCCAAAGGGCACAATTAGGTGTAAAAATGACGTAGGCGGCACCCGTGTGCACATGAAAATCTCAAAACTTCCAAAACTGTCCCAAAAAACAAAAGCAAACGTGAACATGCCCAAAGTTCAGTTAATCTAAGGTCAATGACCGGAAATTTCCGAAAACTTCGAGTCAGTAAAATTGTTGTACTTGCCAGGTTCTGTCGACATGTGAGTTTTCAGGGCCATCGATATATTTTACGAAATATTATGTCAGTCCATCTCTTGGAACATGGTCTTACTTGACCTGTCCTAAGTCAATGACCTGGGGTGACCCTGAGTTTTTGATGCGATGTGTAAATGCGGTGCGTAAAGATGGACCTTAAGTTTTGTATTTTCGCGCCTTATCATTTTTTGTATATCCTCGGAAAAGCGGATGAAGGTTCTTATTATTCCCCCCCCCCACCCGGCAAAGGTTAACAAGCCATACCGCTTGAATCCCTCATATGACTGAAATAATGAGCCGTTTTATTTAATCGCCGGGGAATCTAGGACGATCATCGTCGTAAATTGGCTCGCTCCTATCTGTGCAAACTTTTTCAGTTATTTGGCTTGCCTTGATGGGTCGGTCACTATCCTGACATCGTCGATACTGCACCACAAAGCCAAGAGAAACATGAACTAATACACGGCCTCCCATCTTCTTGATTCGGCGAACAAGGTGGCCTGGTTGTAGGTAAAGTTGTTCTGTGCCCTGTCCGTCGGAGCTCCACCCTGGCGCGACGGTCAGGCCGATGACTACAGGCCGCTGGGTCTGGAGGCCGATGATAGGAGGCCGCTGGGTCTGGAGGCCGATGACAGGAGGCCGCTGGGTCTGGAGGCCGATGACAGGAGGCCGTGGGGTCTGGAGGCCGATGACAGGAGGCCGCTGGGTCTGGAGGCCGATGACAGGAGGCCGCTGGGTCTGGAGGCCGATGACAGGAGGCCGTGGGGTCTGGAGGCCGATGACAGGAGGCCGCGGGTCTGGAGGCCGATGACAGGAGGCCGCTGGGTCTGGAGGCCGAGGACAGGAGGCCGCTGGGTCTGGAGGCCGAGGACAGGAGGCCGCCGGGTCTGGAGGCCGATGACAGGAGGCCACGGGGTATGAAGGTTGATGACAGGAGCCATCGGCCATAACAACGACGTCGTGAGCTCATGCCAAATCAGGAGCAAGGGAAGTAAGCGCTGCAGAAGGTCTCGGCTGCTGTCAACTGGCATAGGAATCCGCCATCAGCACCGAGCCAACTGAAGAATTCTACTGCCGGAGACTGCCGACCGAGACTGCACAATAAGTCCACTTGACGGGCCGGCTAACCGGGCCTCTGAAGAGACTTGTTGTTGTTGTTGTTGCTGTTGGTGGAGTTCGCTGCTGGAGTTCATTGGGAACTCTGCTGAGGAGACCTGCCCAAGAAGTCTTCTGCGGAGGTCAGCTCGTCTGGCTGGTTTCGTGAAGCGCTCCGATTTTTAGAGACCCTAACAGGGATTCTGCCAGCACGTCGTGCGCGCATTCCCTTCCCTGGGTCCGGAACATTTAACGCTAACGGTTGGTCATACCGCATGTGGTTGTCGGCGGTCATGTACGCCGCTCATCAACCGGCACCTTATCCTGGATTTTTCAGAATCATGCTTTTGCCAGCGTCGTTAACAACCTCAGCCTTCACAAGATCGTTGTCTAAATTACTCTCTCTTTTAGCTTATCGCATGGTCCCTTTAGTTCTAATACATTTTAGGCAGGATGTCCTATTTGTAAAATCATGGCAGTGTCTGTGTAGAGCTATTTATTCCGCTGTACTAATTATCGTGCGAGCCCTTTGTCACAAAGATTGGTAACGTGCAGCTTCTGGAGGTCTTCAACGCGCACTGACAAACTGATTATTTCGTCATGTCCTGTCTGTGCTGTTGTTTCATTGTGTTTCGCACCTCCGCTTGGTCTCAATTTCTCTTGCGTGGTGGCACAATTGTCTTACAACACAAAGAACAATATTCCCTTTGAGAAACAGCCCATATCTGAGAGGAATACGCCATATAGTGTTTCAGCTAACGCCTGATGGGCAGCTAGTTTGCTATAGGGTGGAAGGCAGTCCCAAGTATCGCTGCCAATCGATAAATGTTTTCATCATTCGCTGTTATTTTTAAGGCCGAAGGCAATGTGCAAGGTCAGCAGAATCGCGACAAGATCGACCCTAAACACGGGGTCAGGCAGTAAATATCCAATCCACACGAGGAAGTCCACTCTGCAAGACTTTGAATGTCCAACATCGACCGTAAACACTTTGGCGTGTTCACAGTGATCGTGACCCTGGGGCGAGTTAGACATCTGGCGCGATCAAAACACGCACGCTCCTCGCAAACACTGCCAACGATGTCAGAAACAACGGCCCGGCCCACCGTCACGGCCCCTCTTCCCTGTACTCGAGCTCTGCTCGGTCTCAAAGCCTGACACGCTGCTGGTCCAGCGGCTCTGCGTCCACCCACCTGCGGCAGCCTGTCGAGACCATGGCCTGACCTGCCCCGGCGACGGCCGGGCTCCCCCCCTCGCCTCGTGCATCCTGTCCTGACCGTGTGAGAACCCCGACCGAGCTCGGTGGAGCTTGCATTGGTAAGGAAACAGATTTTTAGTTGATACTCGCATTCAGCATTGCAGGTCCAGCGCACCAGGTTCGCAAAAATGGGCCGGGGTGGGGCATGACACGTCCGCGTTCTCAAGCCCTGCGCCGTCCGCGACTCATCGGTGTAGCCATGGAGGAGGCGGCCAGGGTCACTGTGGCCTCCTATGAGGCCTGAAAAGTTAAGGTTTTTACGCGCCAAAAATGAAAGCAGATAACAGTTTCCGAAAACCGCAAATAAAGCGGCCAGAAATCGGAAACATTTCCCGCTTCGAAGAGGATTAGGTCCGCCCTGGCCCCCTCCTTGGCGAATCCCGGCTGCGCTCGCGCCGTGACCTGACCTTCTGCGGCGGCGGCCGGGTCGGCGCCCTCGCCGCCGTCGGCCGAGTCCTCGGGCCGCTTGTTGGCCGGCGAGTTGGCGTCCGGGCCCGGCGAGACCACCTCGCCGCCGACACTGCTGGCGCAGACGCCCATCCTGTTCGGCTCGGCGGCGCGCGAACACTGACCCCCGCCGCTGGCCGGCGGCCGCCATCGATTCCGATGGAATGTGGCCACCACGGCAGTGGCGCCCGCAAACACAGGCCGTGAATAATGGAACTGGGGGAGGGGAGCGGAGCCCGGAGCTGCTCAGTGACCTCGGCAATCAGTCCGAGCCGGTGTCGCCGCGCGGCAGTTCGGTCTTGCTCTGCGCGCCGATACTCTGATGGCGCGCGCATTGTGATGGCATCCTGACTGCGTTTTATTCATTTTCGGCAGACCTCCAGCGCGCTGTTTAAATTTAAATTTAAATTTAAAGGACAAAGGATGCAATGTTCGGGAAGGATTTAAATTTGAAGGACAAAGGACGCAATGTTCGGGAAAGATTGAAGGCTTTTTTGGGCACCGTGACCTTTTTGTTGATCATGTTAAGGGTAACAAAAAAGACATCCGGCGCAAAAAATCGAAAGTATTATTGAACAGAGAAAAACACCAATCTTACTACGTTCAATTTTTTTTTTTAGAATCAAAGATATGTTCGGGTGTAACACCGTGCTGCTCGACATAATTGAGAGTTGCATTGTGTTCACTTTATACGCGGCCATTTTCGTTGCAAATGAACTCCGTTAATATGCGCAACGCACGTTAAAGTCCTGTATAACTTTGGCAAAAAGGGCTAAGACATAACAAAAAGTGGTTTATTTCCAACAAACACAATTCGAAGTTGTGCACGGGCAAAGGGCATTACTATTTTTGGTGTTCACTGGTCCTAACAAGAATCCTGGTAAATACCAGCCATCGTCACCACTTCGTTAAGCATTAAGGCTTCTGATTCCAATTGCACTCCTTAGTCTGCAGATATCGATTTTGTGTCACTCTACCGCTGCTATTAGTCAATAGCTCAGTCCTCGAAGCCAAGGCAATCATTTTCTTTAAACAATGCTGTGCGTTCTAGGCAACATCTGCAGTGACCTGTGTTATACCTACCCCATATGATTACGTGTTATTGCTTTCCGACAACACGTTGTCGGAAAGGTTGTCCGAAAATCGTAATGCAATGGAAATTCTTAGCGCCATTTCAATAACTATGGAAATGACACTAAGAACAAAACGGATAAAAGGCGCATTTTTCCTGTTTTTTTTTTCTGCCATCTGCATGTGGCGCGTCTGAAATGCTTTTGCTAACGCACGCTACTATGCGACGTGCTCTTTATTTTTTGTTGCGGCTGAACCACGGCAAAAAATGATCATGTTCTGTGCAGACATTGCGCGAAAGGAGGAGGCTACACGTTTTTTTTGTGTAATTTCCATATCAAAAACTCCACGGCCTAGGCACGACATCGCAGTGTAATCGTTTGTATGGGCTCAAGAATGAGTATTGGTCCCTTTTCAAGCAGCGTGGTGCCCAAAACCGTCGATACTTTGAACTACACCTTTGTGCTTTCTCCACGTCGCTATGATCTTTTTTCACCAGCACTACACCCAATCCTTGAAAACGTTCAGAATCAGCTTTGCCACATTATCATCGCTTGCGCGTGGCACGTTCCGCGCGCAGTGAAACTTGCTGTGGCTCACCACGTGACTGTCAGCTCAGTTTTCGTTGTAAGCCAGTGCGACTCGAGCAGGCACGTAACCAGGATTTCTCTCGGGGAAGGGGATAAATGCCAAATTTTGTCACATGTCACTGGCATATGACGATTCGTAAGGAATCGTCGAATTCGTATTCGTAAGGAATCGCTTTATATCTAGTATAAACCGCTTGGCTCGGGAGGGGGACGCCACGGCCCCCATGCCCCTCCCCATGGCTACGTCCCTGGACTCGAGGTGATACGACTCTTGACTGCCGATTCTATCTGCCGGAACTGAGACAATATTTGATACTGTCCGTGATTCTCGTCTTGCATGTTATCCCTGTAGGCTGGAAATCCACCCTCAAGCGCGCAGCACGCGTCAACGAAGGGTCTCGTCACTATGCAAAATAGCGGCCCGGCGTCCAGCAATGCCCAGCGTTTTCTGCTTTGAACTCAGCTTTATATCTTTATTAAATCACTTCTCAAACGCGATATTCGATCTCGGTCGAACTAAGGTCATGGTCAAAATAACTGCGGTAAATACCACTGCACCACTGACGAGGATCAGTACGGAAAATATAGCTGGGGTGTCGCTTAACCCTATTCCGTGCTCTTGCCCGGTTTACCCCATTCCATGGAGGGGAGGGGGCAGATTCTGCCCCCTCCCCTGCGATCTCGAAAACTATTGGTCCGATTTCCCAGGGAAAAACAACGTTCGATGGCCTGTAGCGAGATCCACGTTTTTAGGAAATAAATGTTGAAAATTTGCTTAGGAGGGATAGGGGTCGGCATAGGTGTATAAATACGACTTTTTATACGACCTTTCTGACCACATTTTATGACCAAATTTGTTGGACCTCATATCACTCTACTGATAATGAATAGGTTCATCACATATGATAGGAAGACGTCGATTTTGAAAATTCGTAGGCGTATCAAGGGCACAAAATGTGCACATGTTTTTTTTGGCAATGCTAATTCATGTTACAAGATATTTTGAGTCTGGCGAGTTTATTTGTGTTCGGAAAACTATCCATATGTGTTCCATGTCATATTATATACATATGACAAACGCCCGAAGGCGGACCCAGTTACCAGAAGAAACGATGTAACTTTCTATATGGTGAACTGTTGGTAACAGAAAACTATCATATTCATGCAGATTGTAAATACTGGGTTGTATTGTACTTGACGTTCGTATTTTGAGATCATAAACACATAACATTTTGAACTGATACATCACAAGCGTAACCGGGGTATATAAAAGTGGGTAATTTGGGGGAAAAATGTTAAGTGTTTTGTCATATATTCTGGATTTGGCGAGATCATGTATGCCCAGAAAACATTACGTTCTGTGTCACATGCCGTATTATGTACGCGTTGAAAATGCTCATAGATGTTTCCAGGTACCAGAACAACAGGGATAAATATAACTGCCTGGTGACAGCTGTATTTTATGTTGTAAATCGAGTCATAATATCTCAAGAATAAGAAAAAGAATTAAATGCCTCTTTTACATTACGCCGGAGCCGCCTCTGATTTTTATTTTACTGAAATATAGGGCAGTTGATCGAGATACATGTGGAACTAACAAAACCATACACACCGATCCAGATGTCTGTTTGGGCCACTGAATATGTTATTGGACAAAATATGCGTCCGAAAATCGATGGCTGGAGACGCCCAATGAGGTACGTATACGTTGATTATAGCTATGGATAAATAAAGATAAAGTTGTCTATATTACATGTCAGCTCTATTTTGTTCATACAATGAGTCATAGATTCTTACTAACAAGAAAATATATATATCCTTTTAACGTGCCCGTGGCTCCGTCATTGACTATTTCGTTCAAAACACCCGAAAATGTGCAGGGTTCAAATACGTCAGTCAGCTCAGCTGTGTCAAATGGACCAGAAAACATGCATTGCATGACAAATTACAACGGAGGTCAAATCTGACCCTGTCTGTGGCCCTGGCCTTTTATGACCTTGGTCAGTTGGCACTTGGACTGTGAGATTAAGCCTTCAGGAACACACTGCCACGCCAGCTTTAGTGTCGGTCTGCTTTTCATCATGTTCAGGCGACTCTAGAGAAAAGTGTCACTTTTTCGTGTTTGACCTGGCATATGGCGCCATCAGTAACCCAAAAGTTAAAAATATAAGCGTCGTAGGACCGCGAGACTCGGTGCTATTGATTGGCGTTCGAATCAACCAAATCGGACGATTGGTTCTCGAGACAGGAGAAAGGGGAATTAAACGACCGCTCCCCAGTCAATACAAGGTGGAGAAATACCCCAGTCAATGCCGGGTTGACCGATATTTATTTAAACAACTTTCTACTGACCCTACCAACTGAGTTCACCTCTTTACACTAATGGTCTGATCAAAGTGGTATTCGTGATGTATTCTAAGCCATTAAAAAAATAAGAAGTGGGCGGCTGACCGTCTCTAATATGTCCCTACACAGAAATATGATTAAAAAAAGAAACACCACCAAAGTTCCTCGCAGGCGTTTGACGTCAGAGCCTGTGGACGTGACGGTATAGCTTATTGGGATCGATACCTTCGCACTGCGCCACACCCGCAGACACACAATACACCCGGTATGGACTCCGGCACGCGCCATCGATTGCTTGATTACCTCCTCCCCCTCCCTTCTCACACACTGCCCCCACCGTGGACCGGGTGCCCAAGGCTGTAGCCGGATTCGTGGAAACTGACCGTTGTGCTGGTCTTCCGGGAGGTCAGTCATGCGCGGAATGTGGGCATTGTTAGTGGAAGACGAAGGCGAGGAGCGCTGCAGTATGATGAGTCATACCTTCCGGTTCAGAAGTAGGTTCACGGGACTTTCGGAAGTGCATTCCGTCCGTAAATATCCGCCGATAGTTGGCAGCCTTATTGATAATGTTCTGGGTGTGTGTATGTGTGTGTGTGTGGTCCTTGGCGTACATGTGGTGATACAGCTGACACACTTGCCACGGCAGAATCTCAGTTACGAGATCACAAATATGTCTGTCGTTCGGTGGCCTCAAATAGGTAATTTGCACGGAACACATCGAATCACCCAGTGAATCTCAGTCAAACTGCGATTGTCTGCCCATTCAGCTGCGATCTTTTGACGCAGAACGAGACACAGATATTTTCAGAACCACATTCAGTTGTGTTCGGAAAAAATGTATTCCATATTTTAAGAAACATTACATATATCAAACCTGCGGATTACATACAATAAGTCGCATACAACCAGCTCAAGTGGACCAGAGCGTTCGTATGGGCAGCGCAGTTCGACCCCGCGACACATGTATAATGCCTCTGTATCCCGTGGCAGTTGATGCCATAACAACATGAAAAACATTGGCAAGTGGAATCACGCATACAAACGAAAAAACTCTCACGCGTCGGGAAGGCACCAATATCACGCGTCAAACTAATTGGCATCGAATGGTAGGGGCAGCAGCTCTGTTTAAATCACTTAGAACCTCAGCATCGCCGTCGTTCGGTACCAGACACGTTAGTCATGCAAGTGCCCACCATGAAATTACTATGTCCGCGTTTAATTCAATGAATTTTGATACCATGGTGCATATTCAGTTTCACATTCATACCGTGACATGGCTCGCAGTGTGTAATAAAGACGTCACAAAACACTCATGCACGAGACGTCACCAAATAGCTATCCCTGCAAGAGCAAACCTGAGGGCAATGACACGCACAGACTCAACAGGCATTTTCAAAACGCGGGATTTTTAAACGCTACTCAAACCCGAAATGACCTCACAAATTTGAAAATTTAGACCTCGATTAGGATCAAATTACCTTAAGCCTTTAAACACAACAACACATCTGACGGCGTTATTTTGTTGGACTTCGTATTTGGAACTTTAAACTTGGAAACTTTGAACGTTGAACTGGGACATTTTCCAAATGTTCGAGAGCTAAAACGTTTAGGTTCTTTATTTACTTTCAGCATCATAGGTCAAAGATCCCAGGACCAAAACTATGTTCCAGAAATTCAAAATATATGAAAAAATTGAGATCATGCAGTGAGCACTCATGCCCACGTAAATAAGTACTCATACGATTTCACATGGAAGACTACAAACATCACTATCAGTCTGAGTCAACAATCACCTTTGGCAGAATGCTGATCACTGAGCCACTTCTGACGCCAGGCCGCGAGTATTCTTCAAACTCAGGGAACACCAGCCCTACATATAGGTCTCCAGGGGCGGTCCCGCGCCAGACATGCGGCGCCCGGAAGCAGCAGCTGGTCCGTTAACGTCACACCGGCTCCTGACGTCGCCTGGCGCTACGTCACCCGGCCCGTCACGCCATCTCGCTCCGGATCCAGTCCAGGTAGCTGGCGACGCGCGTGTAGAGGCCGGGGAAGTCGGGGCTGCCGCAGCCGACGCCTGCCGAAACGACGCCGATGACGGCGAACGTGCCGTCGTCGGCGGCCGCCATCAGTGGGCCGCCCGAGTCGCCCTGGCAGGCGTCGGCACCGCGGCCGCGCGGGTCCTCGGCGCACAGCTTGGTGCCGTTGAAGCCGCCCGGGAAGCTGACGTCGAAGTTTACCAGCCGGCGGTAGGCGGCCTCGCAGGCGTCGCTCTCCACCAGCCGCAGCTTCGCCTCCTGCAGCACGGGCGACGTCTCGCCGGCGAATTCCAGCCGGCCCCAGCCGGCCACGCGCACCGTGGCGCCCGCCTCCTCGGCCCGGCCCTCCTGCGGCAGGCAGATGGGCCGCACGCGCGGCCCGAACTCGGCCGGCGCCGCCAGCTCCAGCAGGGCCACGTCGTGCTGGCTCCCGCGCCGCTGGGGGTGCCTCGCCACCCGGCGCACGGCCACCTGCTGGTGCGCGCCGTCGGCGGCCGTCGTCAGGTCGTGCTCGCCGAGCCGCACCAGCAGCCGCTCGGCCGCGGCCGACACGCAGTGGGCGGCCGTCAGCACGTGCCGCGGACCCAGCAGCGCGCCACCGCACAGCCAGCGAGGGCCGGCCGGCTCGCGCATGCCGACCAGCGCCAGCCACGGCCAGCGGCCGCGCGCTGCTGTGCGCCCCATCGACACGTTGGGCACCGGCCCGCCGCCGCCGGTGGCGCCGGATACGCCGCACTGCGGCGCCGGCGGCGCGGCGGGCGCCACGCAGCAGATCTCCAGCTGGCCCCGCCGGAGGCGGCACGGCTGCACGCAGGAGGGCAGCACGGGACCCGTCACCAACGGGCAGGCGGCGGTCCGGCACGCAATGCCCCTGGCGGCCGTCCGAGGAGACGCAGATGTCGCCACCGCCGAACAGGATCGGCGTGGCGCTGACTGCCGCGGCGGTGGCCGCCGTGACGCACACGAAGAGGGGCAGAGCGAATCTCATGGCGGGACCTCTGAGGCGACTGTTGGCTGGCGGGCGGCAGCGCGCGCTTTTCACTGGCCGCCGCGGCCAGTCCGCGGAATGCGCGGGGACGGCCCAGCCTCCGCCGGCTGCGTCATTCGGCCGCCGTGACGTCACACATCGTCAAACCGGCAGAACGAGTGGGCTGCGCGGTCGTCAGCTGAACGTCATGACCTGCGAGATGGCTGCGGCACACAGCGGGGCAGAGGGTCCGACGTGGCGGTCAAAACAAAATGTAAAGATGCTTCTTCCGGCTTGGTGTTTTTTGCCTCACTTCCGCGAACAACAACGGTGTTACTTCTGCTGCACGTCCTGCAACAATAATAACACGTATTTCCTAATGGCATAAAATGTTCCGGCGTTTTCGAAATCATTTTCAGCATTGTATAACGCTGCTTATGCTGCCACCTCAATGCTCTTGCGGCCTACATATATATATATATATATATATATATATATATATATATATATATATATATATATTCCTTGACACAAGTTTTATTGAAGACTAGGGCGTACTTTGCTTTTGTTAGCTTTTTATTTGTTTTTTCGATGTCTCGAACTATATGTTCTCTAGGCTGTATGGCGGAGCGGTTATGCTACCGCAAGCCAGAGACGGATATATAAATCTAACTAAAATTGAGCTAACCGAGAGCCAGAAAAACCTCCTAAACCTTGGAATCAACTGTCATATTCAGCCGAAGTTTAACCCAATGGAAAAGAAGGCCAATTTGGAAATGCTTTACGAGGATGTTCTGAAGCTCAAGGAAGCCAACCAGATAACAGTGAACCCAGATTTGAAAGAACAATTACGTGGAGAGGCAGCAAAACGGAGAAGTTACGCAAAGAGCAGGATCCTGAATGAAAACTTGAGAGCAGCAGCCAAAGAGTTGCGGGAAAATGACAAAATCGTCGTCAGGAAAGCCGATAAGTCAGCGATTTTTGTCATCATGGAGAAAGAAGAGTACTTGAAAAAGATGCACGACATCCTCTCGGATACCTCGAAGTTCCAACGAGTACCAAGAGACTCGACAACTCAACTCAAGACAAAAGTCAACAAACTGATCGCCTCAGCCAACGCAGTCATTGGCGGAGAACATTTCAGCAAGATCACCGGCGAATTTACACCTGGATACGCATACGGCAATGTAAAAATACATAAGGTTGGGAACCCCCTACGCCCTATCATATCGCAGATCCCGACACCGACTTACCAGCTAGCGAAAAGATTGAACCAACTTCTTTCGCCATACACACCGGGTGCCTACAGCATCAAATCCACGGATCAATTCACCGACATCCTAAAAACCAACCAGCCAAAAGGGCTCTTGGCATCACTGGACGTGGAAAGCTTATTTACAAACGTTCCTGTGCAAGAAACTATCAACATCATCATCGACAACATCAGCCATCATCCTACGCTTCCACCGCTCCAGATGTCCAAACCACTGCTAGAAAAGATGTTGAACGCATGCACCAGTGAAGCATTGTTCACCGGTCCTGACGGACACCTGTACCGCCAGACCAACGGTGTAGCGATGGGCTCACCTCTCGGACCGCTGTTCGCCAACACCTACATGGGTCACCTGGAAAACGCAGTTTTAGAAGATACCTCATTGCGACCAGCGATATACTGCAGATATGTCGATGACATATTTGTCGATGTTGCAGACGAACAACACCTCCTGCGACTTCAAACATCTCTAAAAGACAACTCTGTGCTCAACTTCACCACGGAGATGAGCATCACAAATAAGATTCCGTTCATGGACGTTGACATTGATGCCGCTAATAATACATTCACAACCAAAGTCTTCCGAAAACCAACGGACGCGGGTCGGTGCCTTAACGCAACCAGTGAATGCCCCGAACGATACAAACTATCCGTCGTCAGATCCTACATCCGAAGAGCGATTAAAACCTGCTCAAACTGGAAACTAGTAGATCAGGAACTTCAACAGGTGAAACAGCTCCTGGTAAACAACGGCTACTCCAACAAGACCATTGACCAAGAGATCAAGACTTTTCTGGACAGATACCACAACAACAGACCGAACGAAGACAAGGAGACGAACACCCACCAACTATTTTACTATAATCAAATGTCATCAGCCCATAAGACAGACGAAAAAAGTCATCCGTCAAATTCTGAAAACTAACATAAAATGCAACAACACAGATCATCAACTGAAACTCACCATCTACTACAAGAACAAGAAAACCAGCCACTTCATCATGCAGAACAACACCACCATGAAACACGGACACCTCAAGCGCACCAACGTAGTCTACAAGTTTACATGCCCACATGAAGATTGTATACTTCATAACAACTCAGACTACGTTGGTGTGACTACAACAACACTCTCGAGACGTCTCACCATGCACTTGCAAGACGGAGCACCAAAGACACACATGCAGGTTACCCACGGCAGCATCATCACCAGACAGCAGCTCACAGACAACACAGAAATCATCACATCCACAACTGACCGACGCAAACTCCATATCCTTGAAGCATTATACATCAAACAATTCAGCCCAGCACTAAACAAACAAATAAACGCCGGAGTATCCCTGAAACTCTTCGGATAATTTTGCAGAAAATGCGGGCAAAAGCAGGTATGGGGTTTTTTGGCCGTTCAGAACTGCGTTGATGTGGCGTGTATATCGAAAGTGTGGCAACCGAGGAGCGAACGTATAATGTGATTTATTTCGAAACCTAAGTGTAATCAAAATGCAGTGTCGCTTTGTAATTTGAAAATGGATAGTGCTATATCCGAAACGTTAAATAAAACCGACCAAAAGTAATGTGATACTAAATGTGCTCATTCGGCTCAGTTTTACACCAACTGAATGATGAAGCAAAACATATAGTTCGAGACATCGAAAAAACAAATAAAAAGCTAACAAAAGCAAAGTACGCCCTAGTCTTCAATAAAACTTGTGTCAAGGAAAATATTCTGCCCAAGTATACCAAAATATATATATATATATATATATATATATATATATATATATATATATATATATGTGTGTATATATATATATATATATATATATATATATGCATATAGGTAGATAGATAAATAGAAGATGAAAGATAGATAAATACATCGCTTTAGACTTTACTCTTTACTTTCTGGCTATCTGTAACCTACAGTGGCCGTTCTTTTCGTTATCATTACTCATTCCCCTTTTTAAGCCGTCAAACAATATTGGGGGCCCAAACCAGTATGGGGGAGGCAAATCAACATATATACATACATATATATATAATATTTTTATCGCCTTCCATTATGACGACCTTTTCCACTGCACTGGCCCGAACTGCACCTAAATACAAACAGCGAAACACACGGCCACTCTGCTGGAACAGGCACGATCATGAGAACGGCCACGCCCCTCGGTCAGCTGTCCAGACCCCCAGACCACCCGGAGATCGTCCCAGTCAGCCAAGACCTCATGCGTAATGGTACTGAGTACAGCGGCGATGGCCGGCGCGAGTCACCGTCGCCTGCGAGTCGTTACGGCGGGACAAAGACGCCCGAGCGGTCACGGATGTGACGAACCGTCACAATGCCGAGGGGTGCGGCGAGATCCGCCGAAAGAGGCCGACCTGCCGCCGCAGTTACACCGCCTGCTGGTGTGAGTCATCACGCGTGACGGCAGGAACGTCGTGACAGGAATCGGGGAGGACGCGAGACAGCGTAATGCTCTGGGGTTTCCCTCCTTAGCGCACGATTTGCTCAATGAAGCTTACATTGCGCGGTTTGTGCACTGAAAACACATTGGAAAACTTTTTAGAAAAAAGTCCTCAGAATTCGAACAAGTGCTAATCTTGAAACCAAACGACGGTGGAATATTCTGCCACCACCTTCCTTGAAGCTCCATAGTCCTTGGAGATAGAGCTCAGTGCATTCTTGTTAGAAGAACCAATAGCGCTCCTGTTCTTCCACACGAAGAATGACAACATGTTTAGAGTTTACTGGGAAAATGCCATTAAGAACCCTAAAAGAATGTTTACAGACTGGCGGCTTACGCCGGAACAGCAAAAGAACCCACTGGTTTGAATAAAAGCCGGAGGAAGTTCTAGCTTTATGTTACAGAGCCGGTTGGGTTTCGAATTTTCACATTTCTCTCGGAATATGTGTGTAAGAACTAATAGCGCTCTTTACTCTCGGGTAGAAGACCATGTATATATGTTTATATGTACACATATAAACACTGATCGCTAAAGATCACAGCAGTTTCGTTGTTAACAACTTTGTTAACAACTTTGTTAACAACGAAACTGCTGTTATCTTTAACGACGAGTGTTTATGAAATAGTCTGCCTCCAAAATACACACAAACATATATATATATATATATATATATATATATATATATATATATGTGTGTGTGTATATGTGTATATGTGTGTGTGTGTGTGTGTATGTGTGTAGTATATATATATAAATATATGGATACTGTGTGTGTGTGTGTGTGTGTGTGTAGGTATATATTCACGAACGTTGGGTTATTCACATGAAAGCAAAACATTTGTCTGGATTTAATTTCAGCCACCAGCTGCCGACCACCTGCTGAGACGGCCCAGATCACACAGCAAGTGGTCGAAATCGGACGTAGTCTTCACTCGGTGATAACGCTTGAAATTATCCGATGGTGCAAGCATGATGCTCTCAGACGATGTCACAGCCATAGTGAGATCGTTAATGTATAACCCGAAGAAATTGAAATAATACAGTCCCATCCAGGATACCCGATGTCAGGTCTCGCCAGTCCGATGTTTCGCCGTTCACGACAATCCTTTCCTGTTTGTCGGGCAGATGAGAGACGAACCAGTAAAAAAGGGCACTTGGAAGGAATTTTTAAGGTGGAAAATCAACACTTCATGACTTACCGACTGACAATCCGTGCAGTATCGAGCTCCAAACGTAGTGCAAGTTTGTGAATAAATTTGGTACTGCGCGAACGACGTGGAAGAATGCTGTGCTGCGCCGCAGACAGAATATGGGACACTTGAAGCATCAATTCATCCTACACAACCTTCTCCAGCACCTTTCCGAACAGCGAAAGCAGGAAAACAGACCGATAACTGCGGAGTGGTGGCTTTATTATCACACCTGTTGAAAATATGGACACTATTCGCCTGCTTCCACTGTTTCGGTAAGGTGTTCCGCTGCATGGACAAAGTGCATGCTCTGACTAACGGTACGCTCATTTCGGCCGAACATGCACGAGTGATACGAGCGCTGATGTCGTCCGGACAGCAAACTTTACTCACATTAATGGAGACAAGAATAAAATGCACCTCGCCCTAAACAACACTAATACAGAAAACTTGGGTGCCCAGTCAACGATTGATGGTGGAACAACCCGAAAATACATGTAAAAAAAACTCCATTAATGAGTACTACTGTGCGAAAGTTTCCTGCCAGTACGCGATATTTCTAATATCTGCAAAAAAACTTCCCATTCTGCTTTGTCTGATTTTCTGCACAACAGTTGATTCACCCAGGACTAAAAACATTGCAAACTGCCTGAAATATTTAATGTTTTTCGTTCTACTAAACCACGAAGAGTACAAAAAGTAATCACTCAAGCGGAGAGATGCCAAGGGCAACAAAAACAATAATGCCTACTTCTTCTTCTCCTACTTCATACTTCGAGCACAATACTGCTGGGCAATCTGATATCAGCAACCAGTTTTGAGAATCTTGCGTTTCATTGCAAACGTCCGACATAATGATCTCCGTGGCCCTTTAGATTGTCCGACTTTCGTCGGTTTCACGATTACATCGTACTGACGTCGTTTTTACACGCCGTCAGAATTGCCCGCAGTCCAGCACAGTCGGATGAAGACATTAAGTGAATCCGGTCTTCTTTCCAGTCAGTGTTCACCTTTATCATCAAGATTAAATAAAGTGAAATTGCAGTACTCGGAGAACTCAAAAACTTAAATCGTTACGTCTTAGAAGCAGTGCTGAACGAAAGGGCTTGCCACTATGCAGGTAAAGTCTCCATCCTGGATTTGTTGCACTTAACATTGAATCCTAAATGGCTGCACTTCACATTCAAAATTAAATGACGTGGGAACTGAGAGTTCAAAAGCTTACATAAGCACAAATGTCATGATACTGTCTGGACAATGAAATGCTTCAAGGCTTCATGTGCGTTATTTAAATTGAAGCGTGTCTTTTTGTTCATATATCGGTCCGCAAATATGTGCTGCGATCCAGGGCCCAAACGCGTTGACGGATCGGTACGTGCCGTGCACTGTTCGAAAGGCATCGACCCCTGACGGTGCATGAACTAATTTTCGCCGCGGAGCGGCTCGTCGTTGGCGCGCGATGCGCGTTTCAGGGGGGAGGCTTTTAGTCCACAGGGATAACACGTAAAACGAGAATCACCAACGAATCAGTATCAAACATCGCCTCGGTTACAGCACGTTTTCTCGGCAACCACAAGTCGGACCGACTCGAAACGCGTCAACTTAGGAGGAGAACTAAACGGGCAACCGTGTGACCCATACAACATTTCAGAGCGTGCGGCACGTGTCTGGTGTTAGCGGTGGCAAAATGAAAAGGCCGCTTCTGAAGGTTTTCGAGGATTGAGTGGGGTGCTGGCGATCCAGAGATCGCAACGACTAAGAAAAAGCACCACGGTGTAGCTCCAAATGCCGTCTTTCGTTCGTACCGAAAGCCAAACGCCTCCGGTCCACAGTTTTGAGCTCTACGCCGCCCGGAAGCGGGTCATTCGCTCATCATCGAATCTCTTATTGATTCTTCTACAGTACCGCATAGAGACCTTTGACTTTTAGCAATGAAAATCACACCGACGTGTGGACCATTCTTCTGTGTCCCATATCAGCCCAAAAAATGCTCACATTTTACCGTGGTTCGGTTGCATTCCATATTTTCGTAGAGACCTGCAGGTACCGCACGCTCGTACATGTATATTCACGAACGTGGGTTATGCTCTCCGAGCAGTGGCTATTACGTCCCGAATCAGAAAGGGAAGCACGGGGTCACATGTCGAATACACAGTAACACATTTTAAACAGTTACAAAGACATCGGCACGATATGCAGTAAAAAATAGAAAAAAATATGTCATTCAGCCCTTGTGTAGTAGTCTTCCCTTCAGTGCACGGACGAAACACTGCTGATCTAATGTCATAAGTCCAACAGAAATACGGTATGCACATGTAAAATGTACAGGCTGGGAGCTCTGGAGCTAAAAGGCCTGTTCCCAGATTCATTCCTGGATCCGAGGGATGTGTGGCAGACTGTCGTGCCTGGCGCTCCGCTATCGTCTGGCACTATTCACTTGCGCGACAGCTGCAAGGGCTGTCTCTTACGACGTTCTGTAATCTAAGCCGTTACGTCGTTGCACGTGAATTCGCGATTCACTAGACTTCCAAACCAATCATACAGGTTGAATAACTTTATTGATACACATGTAAATTAGAGGTGCAATATTCTGGCACCACTAAATGCCGATGGTCTACGCCGATATACCGGCAGTCGATAATGCGGTGTAGGAGCAGCATTTGGGCCGGCAGTACCGGTGCTCCTTATACAACTGCCGTTTACTTATGAAGTACCGGCATTGCCGTACCAGCCACTGTTCCAGCGCAGCAGCATCCATTTTAGTGCCGGCTGCCGGTATACCGGCGCAGATTGCCCGTACACCGTGCTACTAAAATACTGCATCTCAAATCGAAATATTAGCGGACATATTAAGTGCGCAGTACGTACATTACACAAAGGCACGTTAAACTTTCGCCACAAATCAACCGTTACCTGCAACTGCACGATCGGAAACAGGGATCGAATCCATGCAAAAAGGCGTGCTTAGCACGGGCTCCGATCTCTAACAACACCCTATCAAGCGACACAGATCAAATCTTTAAAGTGAATAGCGCCAAGCGACAGCGGAGCACCAGGCACGACAGTCTGCCACACATCCCTCGATCCAGGAATGAATCTAGGAACAGGCCTTTTAGCTCCAGAGCTCCCAGCCTGTACATTTTACATATACACACTGCATTTCTGGTGGACTCATGGAACACACACACACACAAATATAATATATATATATATATATATATACATGTGCGTGCGTATGTGTGTATGTTTCGTTAAAAATGACAGCACATCTGGCATTGACTTGCTTCTTGGATAATCATGGTCGTGTCGGGCCCAGATTACATCTCCGCATTTTTTTATCCGAAACGACTACAAATCTTTTCTATATTGTTTTTATGTACAACTGTGCCTATGTTGTCTGATGATGTCGACAGAACCAATGAAATGTTACCGAACAATACAGGCACCATTCTAAGCAGTTTTTCTGACGATGGAAAACGATTGATTCGGAGCGCTGAATCATCAGCCAAGAAGCACGTCACTGGCAGATATGCTGTCATTCTTAACGAAACATGTCGAAAGAAAAATCTGCTACACACCTTCACTACTATATATATATATATATATATATATATATATATATATATATGAGTGTGCATTTTGAGCAGATTATTTAATAAACATAAAACATAAACTGTAACATAAAAGGTACACGACACTGTTACGCTTTTCCACCGCTTTCCCCAACCGTGTTTGGCTTCACTCGCAACGTCATGAACGGACAGATGCGCCGAGAAACGCCGCTCGTTGCAAATCCCGTAAACAAACGCAAGAACGCTGTTCCTGTTTGTCTTAGGAACAATGCAAAACTCAGAACAACGAAACAGTGCAAAAACAGGTCGGCTTTTTTACCCGGTCCGCGAAGCTCCCTCGGAAAAATCGTCTCCCCTAACTTTTGGAAATACCGGCACCAGCCGCCTGGGTCGCTGTTGGCTTGTTGAGGAGAGACATGCTGTTTTACGGTTTTGCTCCGATTTCTCCGCATCTGAGCCGCTTCGAGCCGGACCTAGGTTGAAATCCGCCCGAAACCCGATGATATAAATGACAGATAATGTGTTCTCCCTCGATCCATTAAAGCGCCCCATCTAGCGTTGTTTTAGGAAAATGGCAAAAAGCACCAGGAAAATTGTTCTGTTATCAGCACGTGTCGTTGTAGTCATGGTTACAGTCACGATGTCAACGACGTGTTTGTCCTACAAATTCGCCCGGTGTTTAGGGGCATCGGCCATTCGTCTGCTGAGTCCTCAGTCCAACGCACCGGGACACCATGCCTCCACGAGGTAAGCGTCCTGGTCCACGTGCGAAGACTAAATATTAGCCAGCTTTGGATTATTATTTTGGGCCGAATGGAACATGCGAAAGGAAATGTTCAAAACACGCTGCAAGCCTATAAAAGACAAATGGACTCGAACAAATCGTTTATGGCTGTTTCGCAACCTGGTTTGACACACTTTTCCTTCTTTATGCTCCTCCTCGGTGTCAGACAGGATACAGTCATAAGCTGTGGAAGGACGGACAAAAATAACGAAAATTTAATTAACGGGTGTATTCGGAGTGGCATATTTTTTAGATTTGTGCGAAAAGCGAGGGAATAAAAAGCGGCAAAACTCCGCGTTTTTTCATATTTTATCAAACAAATGCCTTGCACGGTTTGAAGAAATGAGCACTGGCCGAAAATGTTAGGGCTACTGATGCATAGGTTCTCTTGTTATCTACCTCTCTAAAGTAGACTGTGAGTTCACTGGTACCGTGCAAACCTTTAAAGCTACGAGCACCTCTTAGGCTGCGCCGGTGGAGATTTGACCCTCCCCCTTCGCAAATAGTCTGGGCCTTCCTTTGACCTCATGAGCTACAACGCAACCTTAGGCAAACTTGTGAACCAAGTGTTCCTCTGAGTTCATTACAATGTAATGTGTTGTGGCTAAAACGTAGCACGAGGAAAATCGTAACGGGAAGTCATTTGGACAGCTGCGGGGAAGGGGAACCCCGCGTAATTGTGCCGGCCGCGACAGGTCCTGCAGGAAGCGGTACACGGTTCGAGTGCCCGTATTCGGTTGCGAGCGTCGATTTATACGGCACAGAAAAAAGAACGAGGCGAACAGAGGCCCGAAATCAGAACACCTGGCCACGCGCCCACGTGGCGGACTGGGAGGCACCTGCAGCACAGCTTCTCGTAACGTACGTTGACGTCACGAGGCATTTGTCTTAATGTGTGGAAATAAGTCATTTGCGGCATAGATAACGAAACATAATACGTTCAGCCAGGAGCGATGAAAAATTCTTCGTGACATTCTGAAACTGATTTTGGCTTCCTGCGAAGACACAATCACACGCAAAGACAAAAGTAACACATCAATAAGATAAAATAGTAACGTAACGGAATTTGCTTCGCAGCACAATGTCCGAGCATGACTTTTCATCACCGTAAAACTATTGATTTCAATCATGTTAGGTACATTATTAATCATTTTCGGGAATCAAAACACCAATATCTCTATTTGTCTTGACATTCCAGTCTTGCAGCATATGTCGAATTGTCTGAATTTGGGAGACATCACCTTATTCGGTTTTTGATGGAAAATGTAGACTGAACGCATATAACTGCCTAACTAATATAGTTATTTTCTTAAAACAGTAAATCATAACGCATAACGACGTAAAAACAGGAGATAAATGACCGATGGCAAAAAGTGACTTGACCGACAGCTGTTGCCTGGTATGGACGTGGGCATGCCCGCTCCTCGTCTATATCCGATTTGGTTATTCCGGAGGTCGCATCGCCTGCATTTCATAATCAGGACATTCTGCTAGCAGTCCTAGTGTCCTTGAAGTTACTTCAGTTTAAATTCAGTGCGTACACTCCCGACATTGGGGCTTGTTGTCGGGTTGTGTTTGGAGGGTGTACCCGGCGCCGCCATACGTGCTGGGGCTCGCAGCGGGTCGGGACCAGGTCGCGGAGCCGTGACCTGTCCCGCGCTGCGACGAGACAGAGCTGCAACGGCCGAGTGGACCGCCAACCGGCGTATCAACTGGAGAAGCCAGGATCACGGCCTGCCGCCCTCCAGATGTTCAGTTTTTTCCACCTTGTCCCTGCTGCTAGTTGTGCTATTATCGGATGCTGGGACTGCACCGGTCTTTCCGCTGCCAGCGCGGACGCTGTGGGCGCCTTGTCAACCAACGGTGCTCCCTCCAGCACCACCCACAACGCTGTGCGACGGGCTCAAACTCAAGCAGCTCAAGAGAGTTGGGCGTTTCTTTGGCGCCAGAAGCTGCTACTGTGCCAACTCAGTGGCCTCATTCCAGTCGTGCCGCTTAACCCTATTCCCGGAGGGCTAGACGGTATGGTCGATTTCCCGGCATGGGGGGGGGGGGGATTCGGCTCCCCCCTGAGATCTCGAGAACTACTCGTCCGATTTCATCGCAACAAACGGCAATCGATTTCCCGTGACGTGAACTACATTTTTATAAAAAGAAAGTTTCAAAATTTTGAAATTTGTGGATACAGGGGGGCAAAAATGTCAAAATGGAGGGTACTTTTGGACCTCTTATAATTCCGTCGTTTGTCGACCGATTTCAATGAAACTGGCATGAATCGAGAGATTATGGATCGGGCTTTTACCATGGGTACACAAATCTGAAATTTTGAAAAAATCCATGGGCGTTCACAGGGTTTCAAAAATAGGAGGATTAGTTTTCCAACAACTGAATGAACAAAAAAGGTAAAAACACTTTTTTGGCTTCTGCTAGTCATGCTATGCTAAAGAAGTACAAATCGTATTGCAATGTTGGTATAATGTTAGCATAGGCGGTGCCAGGGACATGAAAAAGGGGAACTGTCATGGTCACACGTTCTTCAGATCAACTTGTGACCTTTGACCTTAAATGACCTCCAGTGACCTTGGGGTCACCTGGAATGATCTCGTGTGCATTTGATACTATCTGTAAACGTTTTCAACCATTTGAATATACTCTATTCCAAAAAATTTCATTTTATGGCTATTGCGATATAGGATACGCGCACTGACATTTTAGGTCATAGCCCCGCGACCCGACCTGATATCAAGCTGAAACTTGGTACACAAGTAGAGGACACCTTTCTATGTCATGTATATTCCAGGTTTGTCATTTCAAAAAAACGGCGCCGAAATTATTGCAAAAAAAAATTGACTTTTGACCTTGACCTGACTTTGTAAAATGACCTCAGATAAACAAAATCATGTCTGCACATTGCCCAACTATTTAGCTATACATCCATATAAAGTCTGAAGTTGTATCTCAGAAACTCTGCTTTTGGCAGACATTTTCCTTTTACCCTCAACATGGCCAAAAATGACCTGAGGTTCCTCCCAAAAACGTTGCCTGGCTCCGCTCCTGAGCAAAGTAGAATTATGAAATTTTGTCACAGGGCGTAGAAGGGATAGCTAAGAAAAGTGACCAAGTTTCGTGAAGGTGCGTCAAAAAGCCTGGAATTGGCAAGCAAAAAGCCCGAGCAGAAAAAAGCCTGCCAGAACGTGCGCAATGAGCGCAACAGGCTGCACACGCCGCGAGACATGGCGCCGGACCTGAGCCGACACGACGTGGTCGCCATGACCGAGACCTGGCCGTATTCTGACGTCGCCGACACTGAGCTGCAGCTCGCATGGGACCAACGCATCTGGCTCCGAAAGGATCGGGCCACACACGGTGGAGGCGTAGCTTGTGCTATCAGGCCTCAACTATGTCCAATCCGACGACAAGACCTGGAGCCCGACTCGGAGGTGCTGGTACTACAAATCGGAGTCAACAGCACCACATTTGTATTGGTGTGCTATCGACCTCCTGACAGTGACAGGGACATTGCTCAACTATTTGAATGTATCGCTGGACTTCGAACCACTGGCAATCCCATTATTATAGCCGGGGATTTTAACTTTGCAGAGAGCCTGGTCCAGTGGCAACGATCCTGTCGCTCTTGTCAGATCTATCTGTGCCCTGCAATTTTAAGACGGCCTGGACACTCATGGTATGACCCAGTTAGTTCAGTCTCCCACGAGAGGTGACGTCATACTTGACCTAGTTTTATTTGGTGTCAGTGTCGTCGAAACGACTGTTAGCGATGGTACCTTTGATTATGACCACCGTGAAACCTTCTCTCGCTTTCATGTGCGTGTACCTGTTGTTCCGAAAGTGTCCAGATCAATTTAATTTAATTTTTTTTTAATTATCGTGATGCGGATTTTGATGGTCTTCGTGCCGCTCTTAGATGTTTACCTCATAGTGTTTTATTTCACTTGGACGTAGACGCCGCCTTAGAAATGTTCCACGAGCTTGTAGCTGCTGCTGTCGTCCGACTGCGTGCCCGCTGTCTCCCGCTGCCGTCGATTTCTCCCCGTTGTTCGAAAGGGACGTGCAACGCGCTCTCAGGGACAAGAACACGGTACACCGTGTCAAAAAGTTCACACCTTCGCCAAAACATGACCAGGCATCCTCCAGAGCCAGATCCGACTTCAAATGCGTTGCCAACCCCAAATATCGCGAATATCTTTCGAGCCTCGTTCACGATTTTCTCGACAACCCAGAACATTTTTGGTCTTTCATCAAATCCCTTAAATCTTCCGTCACTGTCCGTCCATCCTCGTGCACAGTGGCCAGACCCTTTCGAATCCCACAGACTGTGCTAACCTTTTCAATGCAATGTTTAGCGCCAAATTTTCAGATCCGCGTGTGGACGCACTGCCTGATGTTCCTGTCTACCATCCGCCTATCCTAGAAATCTTACTCTTCCCCTGGTAAGGTCGAAATTTTGCTGTCCAGCATCGGCAAACAAAAGGCTTGCGGATCAGACGGGCTGAGTGCCCGCATTTTGTTCGAGTGTGCTTCAGAGCTGGCGATCCCACTCGAAACTATTTGCAAATGATTGGTCACTCAAGGCATTTTCCCCCAACTTTGGCAAGATGCCAACATTATTGTAGTTTACAAAAAAGGCGACAAAATGATCCTGGCAATTACCGCGACATCTCTCTTCCTCTTTCCTCCAAAACTTTGGAAAAAAGTAGTTTGCGATTCTCTTCTGGAACACTGCTTACCATCGCTTCCCGCCAAACCAGCACGGTTTTCTACCAAAAACATTCCTGTGTATCCAACCTAGCAGTTTTCCTCAAACATAGCTAGGACTCGATCCATGAGGGTGTACAGACCGATTCCATTTACAATGATTTCTCATCGGCATTTCCAAGCGTGAATCACGCGCTGCTACTTCACAAGCTCAAAACATCTTTTAACGTCAGAGGACGTGCACACTGATGGATTGAGTCTTACTTGACCAACCGCAGGCAACGAATCGTCCTTGACGGCAAGTTTTCTGACTGAATCCCAGTCAAATCCGGGGTTTCCGGAGGGCGCGTGTGTGGCCCACTCCATTTCATCTGCTTTACCTCCGATCTATTTGCCCTCATCTAGACCAACTGCATCATGTTTGCCGACGACATCAAGTTATACCACCGCATCTCGTCTCCAGCTGACGCTGACGCCCTTCAGGCCGACATTGACCGTCTCTCACCTTGGTCGCGTACATGGCACCTAAGATTAAATCCTACAAAATGCCACGTAGTATCCTCCTCACTACGTAAATCCCCAATCCTAGCCACATATACGCTGAGCGAGACCGCTCTTGTGCGTCACGCCACGACCCGGGACCTGGGTGTCCTACTAGACACAAAGTTCACTTTTGCTCACCACATCGACTCAACCATAGCCAAGGCAAATCGCATGTTTGGCCTTGTCATTCCGCAGTGCGCAGTTATCCAGACGTCACATCCGAGCCCGTCTTGATCATAAGGTTATGCTATGTGCTTTTTACGCTCATGTTCGTTCCACATTCGAGTACGGCTGTGTTGTATGGCTGGGGCTGCTGTCACCCATCTGAAACGACTTGAGCGTGTACAGCACAAGTTTCCTCATACGGCTAGCTTTTAATTCGGATAAACTTCTAGACAGCATGGACTACGTCACTCTTCTGGCCCACTTCAACGTGCGCAGTATAAAGTCTCGCTTTGTGCAATATGGCCTCATATTTCTGCACAATGTTTACCATGCGAGCCTCGACAGCCCTGAACTGTTGCCGGCATTCGGCTTGGCTGTACCGCGGCGTCCATCGCGTAGCCTTGCGCTTTGGAGCTCGGCTGAATACCGTCCAGCGTAGCCTGTTTGTTCGTATACCCATTCTGTGCAATACCTTCTTTAACTCTTTTAGGAATATCGACTTTTTTACGTCCACTACGCGCTTTTACAAATCAGACATGTACAGCTTCTCGAACTCGTTAGGGTCATATCTGTAATCTTACCCCTGTGCCATGTCTTAATGTTTATTTAATGCTACTGTGACTGAATCGTATTTTGACTCCTGCTTTTGATATTTGACTGCACCAGTAACTGGGCGACTTTGCCTGTTGGTGTCCACAATAATAGCACAATAATACAAGTCAAATGGTCCTGAATGGTCGTTCTGTGCATGCAATTGCATCATAGCCTTTCTGCCCAGTCTTCTTTGCAGGAAGGTAATAAATGATGGAGACTGAGGCTGCTCATCACATTCCCTGCTGTTGACTGCAGGTGGTTCGGGTCAGAGAGCTACAGGAAGGAACGACACCGGCCTCAAGCTTGCCAGGAGACTGTTCGTCGTCTTACTCTCCGCGGTATCAAGCGTCGCTGCGCCTATCCAGCCACTGAACTCAACGTTATCAACCAGCGGTCCACCTGCCCAGCCCCTGTACTCCACCGTGTCAACCATCACTGCAAGTGTCCCGTCCTGGCAGTCCACTTTGTCAACCACAGCTACATCTGCCCAAGCTCTGCGCTCGACTGCGTCGACCACCGCTGAGCCTCCCCAGCTTCGTCTCCAGTACAACAATACACCGCCGCATCCGTTCGACGCCGTCCCTAATTACGATACGGACCAGCCAAGCGAAATAACACGTGACACCAACAGTCGTCATGGTTACGACTTTCGGTCTGCTGATATCCGCCAGCATTCTCGTCTGCTCCAAGCCTGCCGGCGGCGGCCATCTGGCGCAACCCGCACCTCCACAGAACGTCCTACCTGTATGTGTTGGCGCTGTCGCTGATGGACTGCGGACTGGGCGCCGGCGTCGCTGTGAAGCTAATTCTGCAAGTTCTCCTGATTCTCAGCATAGGAACCGTCCCAGAAATATTCTGCATGGTCACCGACGCCTGCTGCTTTTGCTGCGTCAATGCCGTCAACCTGCTGATGCTCATGCTGGCACGAGACCGGGCGGCTTCCATGCAGCATCCTCTGCGCTACCCGCTGGAGGTCACGCACAACACCGTGCGCTGCCACGCCAAGATGGCGGTCGCGTATGGGATGATGCACGCCTTCCTGTTTTTCATCGCGAGAAGCGTGGGAAGGCAACACAGACCTTCGTCTCGACAGCTGCAGCCTGACCCAGTGGATGGTCGTCCCCGCCCCGCGAACGTTCATCGGCGTTGCCGTCACGGCCAATGTCGCTCTGGATTTCGGCACCATATTCTACAACGTCAAGGTCATGTGCTACGCCTGGAAGGTCAGACGATACAAGAAATGGACCGTCGCGCTTTGTAAAGGGCTCGGGAAGGGACTGCCATAGTTGCTTTTGGGCGTTACATCTGTTTTCTTTTCGGGAGTGGGGGGGGGGGGGCTAGGAAGCGGCGGGGCGAATGTTTTGTCTTAATTATTGGATGCCAACATAAGTGATATTTCAGTGAACTTGTCTGTAGGACTAAAACGATCAGTTTTTTCAATGCATTTGCAATAAGGATTCTCCTTCGAATGCGTCTCTTTTGGTTCAAATGTCAATGAAATGCCAAAGCTGGTGGCTTTTTGCACTCTTTTTGGTACTGTCAGGCTATTCAGGAGTTGGCTGGTACGACCTCGTTTAGTCATGAATAAACTGAGGACGATTTATTCGTTAAATTAAGTATATTTTATCGGTTATACATCTCGATACTTTGCTAATATGACTGACGTCCCAAGTGTTTACGCACCTAATCTGATTGCACATGTTACAAAGAATTCCTCTATGGGTCCCATCGTGTTGGCCATTTCTCGATGTGAATTTGCCTCAAAGATTGCTTTTTGGGCCAGGGGTAGAAATTTCTAAAGCCCTTTATGGGCGCACTCAGGCGCCAGGATTTTTGCACGGAACGATCCCAATCAACCCTAATCCGACGGAACATCAGAAACGTCTCGCGTTGCGGCCACTGTATGTCCAGATTCCGAGAATTCGCATTTTTTCATAGTTTGGCCAAAAAAGGAAACGCAAAATCTTGAAGACGTAAGGACAATCGATGCTCCTTGGATGCTCCCATAGTCACATCCATATATATATATATATATATATATATATATATATATATATATATATATATATATATATATATATATGGGTCCCTTTGTACCCTGAAAGCGTCATCCAAATATTGCGTTTGGGGTCATAAACTGTTTTTGGTTTGTGGGTGCATAAGCAATGTTTGTTGGTGCTTGTGCACCCACATAGAGAAAAAATTACACACTTGTTTGGGCTCGCCCTTTCTTCGTCGCATGGATACTCAGTGCTGTGGGAAACGTTTCTTTTTTCAGCCCACGCACATGGGCTGTACAAAACTATGAAATATTCGCCATACCATGGTTCACGACGATAGCTGATCAGGCCGCTTAAAGCAGAGACGTTTAACCTTTGCTCTATGAGTCATCACCTCATATCGGAATTACGACCACATTCGCATTGCACTAGCAAAACCGCCCGTATGAAAACCCTTTAAAAGCAGACTGATCCGAATTTGCATTAAGCCGTTTTCTCTTCTCTTCAGATCAAACACGGAAAAGTCTCGGATGAACACGCTTTTAACCACGCCAAAGAGGCAAGACTGCGCAAGAACATCAAGATCTTTCTGTTCACTTTCAAGCTGGCCTGTCTGTTCGTGGGATGCTCCATGCCGTACAAGCTGGCCATGCTGACTGTCAGTCTCGGCCGTGACTTGCCAGAAAACGTCATAACCATACTTGTTTTTATCCGCCTCCTCTACCACGTCGTGGACGGCTGGACGTTTGCCAGCAACGAAGAGTTGCTGGACGCACTCAAGACAATGTTTCGTCGGTCGACGGTGGCAGCATTATGATTCACGCGTTGGTGTTATACCATTTGCCCATTTCAACCTTTGCATTCAGGACTTCTGGTCCAGTTTGTCCCAACAGCTCGTGTTTTGTCTTTGGGTGACACATTTGCGAACGGGTTTCCTAGCGTGACTAATGACGCTAAAACGTGCTGTTTTTGATGGGCGACGCGAGCAAAACTCTTGTGGTCCCCCCACGTCGCTCTTATTTCTCATTACGGGAAGAAGAGGTTAGCTAAGGCCTGGACAGTTGCTCGTGCTTTGTGCCATTTTCTGACCTTCATTAATTCCGTATTAAGGATTCCGTTGGAAATCAAAATCTGACACCTGCAGGCCTTTATCCGCAGATGTATCCCGACAGAAACTGCAGAATATAACAAAGCTGTCATGTCCTTGTTTGTTTATACAGAGAGGTCCGTAGTTGACGTTGTAGCTAATCTTTTCCAAATGACTTAAGACCACCAAAAATTGTGCTTATAAGCATGACGAGAATATGCGACTCTATATGCGCCCATTTTCCGAATTAGCGTTGTTTCCCTCTTTTCATTTTTTGACAGCACTGCGCCTGGTGGATGGTACCTGGAGTGTTTACTTTATTCATTATCATAAAATGGCCATGATATAAAATTAAGAGAGCAGTGTTCTGTCTGCATTTTGTATTGCGACCAGTTTCCATGCGGCGACCTAGTTATTTGTTAATGTAATGACAGATACCTTGGAACTGAGTCGTTCCAAGCGGGATGTTCCGTGGAAAACAAGACCAGGAGTTAGCCAAAGCTGTTTCTCGATGTAAACATAACAATCGCGTTTTCTTTGTAAAACTGCAGTCAGAAAGAGTTCCATGAAAAGTCTACTTGCTGTAGATCCCACAAGACGGGAAGGCATGTTCAAGGTTTGTTCTCGCTCGCACCTAGATAATAACCGTGTATGTTACTGTTCTGTGTAGATTTTGGTTGATTTAACGCTACAGTTTTAACTCCATTATGTTCCTGAACGTGAAATGATCGGACATTTGTTGTTACTATAATCCTATGTTGTTGCTATAATCCTATGGCATACATCCCTGCCTTGCTCTGTTAATGGATGTAGTTTTTTTTTTAGCTTTCTGTACTCCAGCTTCCACGATTTTAGGTGGGCAACCTTTAAGTTTTTCTTATCTAACGCTAGACCATATGCAGTGGATGGTGATCTGGAGTTGCCGAGAGAATGCATAGGCGGGTGCCCTCAATTTGTTTCAAACTGAGGGCACATTCCTGGCCAAAACACGGCTTTTCTGCCTTCGCCGGGGAGGTTCCTGAGAATCCACCTCTCCGGTTTTTTGGGGGGATAGCGAGCAAACGAAAAGGCACGGAAATACAAAACTTGGGATCCTTTTTCATACATACTTTCTCATCTTGTGTGAATTCTCGAACTCGGGGTCGCTTCAGGTCACTGACCTGGGACAGGTCAAAGAGGAATTACGTGGCAGAAAATGTAGTGACATAACTCTGTTAAATGCATCCATTATCATGAAAGCTGTTATATTGACTGAACGTGACAAACACAGCAATTCATTTCAATCTTAGAGTTTTGGAAAATTCCAAAATCATTGGGTTCAGGTCATTTAAACTTCAGGCACTTTTTACGTTTGTCAGTGATATTGTGGATCTGGTTCGGCAGTTTTGAAGTCTCATTGTACTCCCTAAGTCTTCTCGGGTCCTTTGAATATGCAACTGGGCCTCTCGATCCGTGGCCTGGCGTCAGATCATCCTTTAATAGGCACAGCTTTCAGGTCTGCAACCGAATATGCTTCATTGGTTACCACCAGCGCAGCCAATGGGGTCTTGGGGGTTCAGCCCCCCCCCCCCTTTAGACCCGCATTTTTTGTGAAGATCACTGCACATCGTTTTCCCAGCAGGCGGTTTTCGTATGATTTCAATTAACGCTGAGCTCTGTCACCCTCTCCCCCCCTTTAAGAAAGTCCTTGCTGCGCCCCTGTCGGTTACAGTCATAGAATGTTCCCCTGTAATGACATACTCCTGGAATCACTAACTAAGTGGTAATAACTAATAAAAGGGTCACTGATGGGATGGACTTACTGTGGGATGGCAGCATGCTGATCTTATCCTACTTGACCCAGGCTGACCCTATTTCACCTATTAAAATATGCCGCCTGTTTTCGATACTAGCGCACTATGCATGGCCAGAAATGATGACAGCTCCTTTCGTTCTTTCTCTCTATGCAGGATGTTCTCTACCAGCCCTCTTATTTTTAGGCCGCCAAAACAAAAATCCCTTCCATCGCGGAAATCGATTTCCATGCAATACCGGGCTCCCTGCATAGCGACTGAGCCCGTCGCCTGGTGTCAAAGTGACTGAAGTGTAGAATGCTTTGAAGCACGAGTCGGATGATGTAGCAGGACTATGGACACGAACCAACGCTGGAGGATCTTACGCTGCGTCGCGTCCGACCAATGATAATGCAGCAAATGGTGGAACAGATACCAGAAACGCCCGGATTATAGACGTCAAAACTTGAACTAGGTTGACCTTGTCTGACCTGAATATGATGTTCGTAGTCTTGATATGTACGCCAAAGACATTTGCGTTGCGCTTCAGTTAAAAAACGGTCTTTACGTTCAGGAAAAAACTCCAATCCTGCCCTCAGAAAAACACCACATTTTCCCGGCATTTCCAGAATGCTCTAAAATGGCCCAATTTGGTATGACATATTTTTTGCTGCACTATTTGGACAAATCAAACCTTGTTTCACTTGCTGATCCTTTCCGAGTCCTGTTCAAAACTTGATTATTATGGTTTTTTACAGAAATCTGAAGGGGCAGTTTGATCTGAGATGGTCTCTGATGACCTCAGTATTGACGCCATTGCAACATCCTGGATGTATTATTTTAGTTTCCCCACGACCTTCCCAATGGTGTTTTTATTTTTTTGGGGGACCTATAGTTCGGGAGATTTTGGCGTGTTCTCATAAGCCCCTGGCCCTGCGAAGGTGGACCCGGAGGCCGACCCGGTGAGGGTTAACTGTATGAAACTGGGTGTAACTAAACATTTAGCTGTGGTGCGACATATAACAATCAAAGTATGTATCTAGAGCATTTCGCATCGTCTACCAATATAGCTTTTTCTAGAAACCTGAGATGTACGCAGTAATAATTCTGCCATTCTTCATTACATTCGTGTAGCTAAGGCTTCTGGGAGTGCATTTCCCATTTTCAGAGCTACTGTTATTTTGCCAAATTGCACGTTACGTAAAAAAGGACAACACATAACCGAATACGTTTAGACTTACAGAAATACTTTTACAAGCACGGTCAGTTTCCAGATACTACACACAAACGACAGGTCAAAATAAAATATACTTCATCACCCACCTTATCGCTTACGCTGTTAATCTTCGCGCATTTGGTCACCCTGCCGCTGAATGACTAAATAGCTCTAAAGTTACACACGACTTTACTTGTTTGTTCAACTCAGGCGTCTTTTCCTAATAATGATTGCCTGGAATGCCTGGAGTCAGCGTTTGTTAGAGCAGTACTTAATACCCGGGTGCTCTCGGTTAGGCCAGATCGTAGGAGGTTTTAATGGTGTGCTTGGCGTTTGTGTTGGTTTGCACTCCCTCCTGTACGTGCATGGTCATTCGTCGTGATAGTGTTGTCGTGGTCAAGCCAACGTTATTTGACCCATTGAGCTGGAAGCTTCCGCGTGGACATTTATACTCACAAACCAGATTGTTGCGTTTCAGGTTGTTTGTTTTACAGGCCATATTGTTTTGCATAATAAGACCCTCTGTCTTACTTTTGTAGTAGATGTCGAGATTTATTTCCGCATTTTTGTTCGTTAGGTTGACGTTAGTGTCAGGTTACATTTTCCTCTTTTTCGACAGGTGAAATCTGGCTCCAGGTCTGATGTCCAAAAATCTATAAAACGCGTTACATATGTCCATTTTGTTCTCGAATCCCGTGAGCGTGGCACGTGCCGTCTGCTGCTACACACGCATGATGCTGTACAATGGGGCGTTTAATTTCTTTCGAAGCGATACCCATTTCAAGTCTCTCCAACCTCGGGCTGCCGATACAATTTGCAGGAACGAATCAGTGAAGAACTGCAATATTATTTTGGCAAAAAGTAATTTTGCTGTCCTCCGGTATGTTCCGTGTTCAGGTTTCTAGGAGTGCATTCCTCCATTTCAAAGCTACTGTTGTCGAGTTGAAAATTTATGAAATTGTAAGTTAGTTACCGCCTTGAAAACAAAAAGTGGCGTTTTTTGACAAACGGGTCCCAAGTTTTGGGTCGTGCGGGCGCCAAGTAGTGTATTTCACTGAATTTGGCCAGGAACGGCAGCCAGCAAGTTATTCTTTTTTCCCGGAAATCCGCTTTAGAACGTGCGGTGCTCTACGAAAACATGAAATGTAACCGAACCATGGTAAAATGCGATCACTTTTTGGGTCAATACGGGAAGCAAAAAAATGGTCCACACGTCGATGTGATTTTCATGGCAAGAGGTCAATGAGTGCATGATCCGCTTCCGGGCGGCGTAGCGCTTAAACTGGGGACCGGAGGCGTTTGACCGTCGGTGCAAACAAAACATGATACATGGAGCTATACCGTGGTGCTTTTTCTTAGTCGTTGCGATCTCTGAATCGCCAGCACCCCACTCAATCCTCGAAAACCTTCAGAAGCGGCCTTTTCATTTTGCCACCGCTAACACCAGACACGTGCCGCACGCTCTGAAATGTTGTATGGGTCACACGGTTGCCCGTTTAGTTCTCCTCTTAAGTTGAAGCGTTTCGAGTCGGTCCGACTTGTGGTTGCCGAGAAAACGTGTTATAACCGAGGCGATGTTTGATACTGATTCTGTTGGTGATTCTCGTTTTACGTGTTATCCCTATGGACTAAAAGCCTCCCCCCTGAAGCGCTCATCGCGCGCCAACGACGAGCCGCTCCGCGGCGAAAATTAGCTCATGCACCGTCAGGGGTCGATGCCTTTCGAACAGTGCACGGCACGTACCGATCCGTCAACGCGTTTGGGCCCTGGATCGCAGCACATATTTGCGGACCGACATATAAACAAATAGACACGCTTCAATTTAAATAACGCACATGAAGCCTTGAAGTATTTCATCGTCCGGACAGTGTCTTCAGATTTGTGCTTATGTAAGTTTTCGAGCTCTCAGGTTCCACGTCATTTAATCTTAAACGTGAAGTGCAGCCATTTAGCCTTCAATGTAAATGCAACAAATCCAGGATGGAGACTTTACCTGCATAGTGGCAAGCCCTTTCATTCAGCACTGCTTCTAAAGCGTAACGATTTAAATTTTTGAGTTCTCCGAGCACTGCAATTTCACTTTAATTTTGACCATAGAGGTGAACACTGATTGGAAAAAACGGATCTGTAACTAATGCTCCCATACAAATGTACTAGATTGCGAGCAATTCTGACGGCGTGTAAAAACGACGTCGGTACGATGTGATCATGAAACCGACGAAAGTCGGACAATCTAAAGGGCCACGGAGATCATTCTGTCGGGCGTTTGCAACGGAACGCAAGATTTTCAAAACTGGTTGCTGATATCAGATTGCCCAGCTGTATTGTGTTCGAAGTACGGCATTATTGTGTTGCCCTTGGCTACTCCCCGCTTGAGTGATTACTTTTTGTACTCTTCGTGGTTTAGTAGAACGAAAAACATTAAATATTTCAGGCAGTTTGAAATGTTTTCAGTCCTGGGTGAATCACCTGTAGTGCTTAAAATCAAACAAAAATAGAATGGGGAGCTTTTTTGTAGATATTGGCAATATCGCGTAGTGACAGTAAACCTTCGCACAGAAGTACCCATTGGCGGAGTTTTTTTTACATGTATTTTCGGGTTGTTCCACCATCAATCGTTGACTGGGCACCCCAAGTTTGCTGCATCAGTGTTGATCAAAGCAAGGTGCATCTTATTCTCGCATCCATTAATGTGAGTAAGGTTCGCCGCCCCGACGACATCAGCGCTCCTATCATTCGTGAATGTTCGGCCGAACTGAGCGTACCGCTAGTCAGAGTATGCATTTTGTCCATGCAGAGGGACACCTTACCGAAACAGTGGGAGGAGGCGAATAGTGTCCAGATTTTCCACCGGGGTGATAATAAAGCCCCCACTCCACAGTTATCGGTCCGTTTTTCTGCTTTCGCTGTTCGGAAAGGTGCTGGAGAAGGTTGCGTAGGATGAATTGACGCTTCAAGTGTCCCATGTTCTGTCTGCGGCGCAGCACAGCATTCTTCCACGTCGTTCGCGCAGTACCAATTTAGTCACAAATTTGCACCACGTCTGGAGCTCGATACTGCACGGTTGTCAGACGGAAGCTATCTAAACAGGCTTTTGGGCTGCATTTTAGTCAATAAGCCTTGAACTGTTGATTTTCTACCTTAAAAATTCCTTTCATGTGTCCGACATTTCTCAACTGGTTCGTCTCTCATTTGTTCCATAGAGAGTAAAGGATTGTCGTGAACGGCAAAACATCAGACTGGCGAGAATCTGACAACGGGCATCCTGGATGGGACTGTATTAACACCTCTTTTCTTCGGGTTATATATTAACGATCTCCCTATGGGTATGACATCGTCTGGGAGCACCATGCTTGCGGATAATTTCAAGCTTTATCACCGAGTGAGGACTACGTCTGATTCCGACCACTTGCAGTGTGATCTGGACCGTCTTAGTAGGTGGTCGTCAGCTGGTGGCTGAAATTAAATCCAGACAAATGTTTTTCTGTCACGACTGCCTTGAAAACATCTCCTGTGCTGTACTCATATTCTGTTCATGGATCGGTTCTTGAGGGCGTTTCCAAAGTACGTGATTCAGGCGAGAAATTAGATACAAAATTAGCCTCCCGACACACATTCACCAAACCATTTCTAAGGGAAACAGAACTTTTGATGCCTTGATGAAGTCATTTCAGACTGGCCTTTCTCGTCAAAGATTCGTCAAGAAAGCCATGCTGGCTACGTACTTCCCAAACGTGCGATCGATTCTGGCATACAGCCGTGTTATTTGGGGTGGTGCGACCAGGCCTCATGAGGTGTAACCAGAATGTATCCAGCACAAATTTCACATTTGGATGACATCACGAGTCACTAACGTTAACCTCAAAAACATATCCCCAGGCGCTGGAGTGAGGGTTAATGCTGCGGACGTTCAGCGGACGGACAATCCACGCCAGGCGTCCGCATTGTGACACCGTATTCTTTCGCTATGTTCACCGAGGCGCTATTGATTTCCCATCTGCTCGGATGTTTTCTGCTCCACGCACTTGCACATGTCACCCGACGTCTTTCACTGTTTCATTCCACCTATGATCGTGTCAGTAATGTCTACACGCGCAGTGGAAGGGGATTTCGCGCTAACGCGCACTGGAGGGGGTCACAAAAACGCTCCCCTCCGATCTCAGGAACGGAAAGAGCTAGAGACATGGAATTTCATGATCAGGTTGGGGCTATAACCATTTACATTACGTGCAATTTTCATGACCCTAGGTCAATATCTTCAAAGTCAAATGGGATGGAAAAAGTCAAGTTTGGGCACTTCCTCGGCCCGCACAGGCCTTTCTGTGCGACTTTTTGAACGTACCGGGAAAAGGGCGTTTGTTTGAGCGTTAAAACGTGAAATAGGACAGTTTCCATTCATTTGGCGTCTTGACTGAGGATTTCGGGGCGATGTCATGTCAGGTCATTGACCTATGGCGCCATTTTTTCATCTTTTGGAGATAAGATTTCGAGCAGCATGGGATAATTTGAGTGCAAATAAAGGCGCTACAAGCATCTTTTGGCGTATTTTCAGTGAAAGTCGCCAATATCGGTACATTTCATCACTTTTAGAGTTTATTAACTTCCGCAAGATAAAAAGAAGTGAAACTAGGTCACTGACCTTGGATAAATTTAGTTTTAGCCAAAATAAGTTTTATGTCAACTGTCTGCTTTAAAGTTGTTTCGTTATAATGAACCCAGTTATACGTTTTGAAAGCTATAAAACGCAGAAATTATTTGTAGATATACATCATTGTGTATGTATGTATATAGATCTATATGTATATACATATGACTATCAATGTGTCAAACGGTTTTTTTGTGCGGTCTTTGAATACATATTTCATACAAATCGACATATTCCAAAGGAAATCTGGACCAGGTCACAAAATAGTTACTCTTGACCTTTGATGACCCTGATTCTCACTAACCCTGGTATATGTAAACGTGTCAGTGTCTGTGTGTTGTTATCAGCGTATCACGTGTTTTTATTAGGGTCTTTGAACGCATATTTCATACAAACCGACCGGTTGCAAAGCAAACCTGGATCAGGTCAAAGCTGGTTGACCTTGGCCTTTGATGACCTTGACCCTTACTGACCCTGGTTTTGGTCTTGGTACACCCATCATTTATGCCCGGATGACGTCGTCTGACTGTGTTTAAACGGTAGTCTTTGGTAGAACGGCACTCCTTTCACACAGTTCCCATGAGCCGGCAACAACCGTTATTTCGCTATATTTGCTTGACTTCAAATGCTTGGAACTTGAAAAATTTCCGGCCGATTTTCGAATTTTCTGCGTCAATCGACGAGTTATTCAACTGCCAGAACTGTTATAAAGTAGCAGCGACCAGCTCCGATTCGTTCTCGAGACTCTCAAGAAAATCAGGTGGGGGCACGAAAAGACCCCCCTTTGCAGTGAGCGTTTTAAAGTCGACGTTTTTAACCAGCTTCCTATGGAAGTGCGCAACTTGTTAGACCAATCCCCTGCTGTGACATTTTAAGTTTTAAAGCTTTCTCTTTTAAAACCCTTGTTAAAAAGTTCATCATCACAATAGCTGCAGGTCAGCATCAACAGTGATCTTTGTTTAGTAGGGATAGTGAAATATTTTCCTGTGTTTAGCGTTTAACTTGATGTGTGACCTGGTTTACTTCACTGCTATTTTTAGCATGTGTGTCATGTATGTAAAAGCTGTCATGTGTGCGACTGCCTGTTAGCGGTCGTGTATCAATAAACAACAAACAATAAACAATGTAACTGTGAATTAGTTTGATTTTTGCGCATTGTTCCGGTCGTACCTTTCGGTATGAAATTACACGAACTTCGAAAGATCCCAATATTCGTTCCGAATATGAATACTGAACATTCGAATGCGAAGTACATCAGAACTGTCTCTAGTTTGCTACCGAAATTCCCAGGCCTGAAGACGGTCTCGGGACGTAAATACTGAGAGATCCAATGCTCTCGGTACAATTAGTTAGAACGAGCCAACCTCTTAGTCGTCTTTTGGACGACCGAGACGCCAGGGCGAGACGATTTGGGTGCATGATTTTCCAGCATATGTATACGAAGACTGCTTTTTTGACACACGCGGTAAAGCTGCTGTATTGCCGCGCCGCAGGGCAGACGTAACATGTATAATGTGAGAGCGACTGGGCGTGACATACGTAGTCAGGAGTCGGCAGAATCGACAATGACACGTGCGATCAGAATAGCTTCAAAATGCGACTTCGAATGTTTGTCGAGTGCAAACGAAATGCGTCGGAGTTTAGACACACCATGTTTGATGGAAGCGCGACATGAGCGTGACATACATAGTGCACAGTCGGCAGACATGGACATGGACATAGACGGCCAGCACAACTTAAAATGTGACTTTGAATGCTTGTGGTTTCCATGCACGAAAAGTTTACAATGCGCGCTTGCCAGATTTAATGCACTCTATGGCTAGAAATCACCATTCGCCGAAGTATGTAGAACTGTATTGCTGTTCAACGGAACCAACAGTTCTTCTGACGGAAAATGAAATACGTGCCACATTTCTTTGGTAAGCACCAATTTACCTAAGCTGAAGGTGGCCGATACGACACATCACATTCAATCTAAGCTGGCAAAGCACAACAAAGGTACGCCGTGGGACGGCAACGCAACGTTCATGTCATCTACCCACAGATCATTGCTTTGAACGCCTCCAGCAGCTGGTCATTGGTCGCAAACGTCCAGCCGTCGACGATGTGGTACAGCGTGCGGATAAAGCCGAACAGCTCCATCAGGCTGGTCGACACGTCCTTGCCCAGGGCGTGCACCAGCATGGCCAGCTTGTATGGCATAGAGCACCCCACAAACATGCAGGCCAGCTTGAATGTGAACCGGAAAATCTTTACATGCTTGCGCAAATGGGCCTCTTTAGCCAGGTTAAAGATCCGTTCGTGGGAGAGATCATTATTCTTCATCTGGAAAGAGGCAATTGGTTAACGATTTCTCATGCCGACAGACGGATGTTACGCCTCCTTATGCAGCATTCTCGTACATTGCATTCACTCTAATGCCAGCGGGATTGTCCCCCTGGCCAGAAGTCCCGAGGTCACCAATCATGGCTGGTCTTCCGGTCCGTCGCCGCAGAAAGAACAGGTCGGTCACAAAGTTAAAATAATGAAACGGCTTTTCCGAAACGTTGCTGTTGCGACCGTCAGACTGGAACTGAGAAAATCACTTTCCGCGAAATTTATGCAGTGTTTATTGCCTTGTTTTTCCCCTTTTCGTTATTTGGTGAAAACGCATGGTCGCTTCTGGGCGAGGCCTCGATCTTCATCTCCCCGTCCCTCATTAGGTGTCACCACCTCACCTTCCAGGCGCAGAACAAGACCCTTCCGTTGAAACAGACGGTGGCTGCGTCCAAGACCATGTTGACCAGCACCGGCAGACCCGCCAGCACCCTGTTCTGAGGCGCCAGCAGCCACTGCGGCGTGCTGCACGTGCTCTGGTACGTGCTGAGGTGGCCCGCGCGCGCCCTCGAGACGAACAGAGCCAGCGCGTGCAGCACGCCGTAGCCGACTGCCATCTTGATGTGGCGGCGCACGGTGGCCTTCGTGCAGTTCAGCGGATAGCAGAGCGGATCCTGCACTGACTGCATCCGGTTCCGCGCCAGCATGAGCAGCATCAGGTTGACGGCGTTCATGAAGCAGACGCAGACAGCCTCGGCGAGCATGCAGACCACGGCCGGGACGGTGCCGACCGTGGGGAGCAGGAGCAGCACCGGGGCCACCTGCAGCAGGATGCCAATGCCGACGCCGCAGTCCATCAGCGACAGCGACAGCACGTACAGGTAGGAGGTCTTGTGGAGGTGCGGGTTGCGCCAGATGGTCGCCGCCGGCAGGCTCGAGCAGACGAAGATGACGAGGGCGATCAGCAGGCCGCCCAGTGCGATTTGGATGGAGTTCTTCGAGTCGCCCGGCTGCTCTGTTCCGTCTCCGCGACCAGAGTCTTCCAGGTGTAGTGACGTGTTCAGGAGCTTAACCTGCGCAGGCGCAGCGGAGGGTGATACGCCGGAGGGCAGGGAATGGACATGTGGAGCAGTGGTTGATAAAGTTGAGGCCAGCGGTTGGACGGATGGAGCGGTGGTGGATACAGTAGTGTACAGGGACTGGGCGGGTGTGGCGGTGGTTGATAAAGTTGAGTCAAGTGGCTGGACAGGCGGAACAGTGGTTGATATAGTGGAGAACAAGGGCTGGGCAGGGGTAGCGGTAGTTGATACGGAGGAGAACAATGGCTGGGTAGGTGCAGCGGCGGTTGATAAGGTGGGCAATAGGGGCTCGGCAAGTGGAGTGGTGGTTGAAATGGTGGAATGCAGGGGCTGGGCAGATGCAGCGGTCGTTGATACGTTGGAGAACAGGGGTTGAGCTGGTGGAGAGGTGGTTGACACGGTGGAGTACAGGACAATCAGCATCACAGATGTCGGAGTTAATTCTCCGCCTGCAAGATCTGGCGATGTGTTGTTCGGCTGTTGAGCATCTCGTTCTGACCAGCCTGCAAATATAAGACACCTGGTTAGCGGGAGGTCTGTCGTTTCTGCCATGAGGCTTTTAACAGGGACTGTCACTGAACTGAAAACGAAAATGGCCTGCTTCATGGCATTGCGTCATATTTATTGGAAGAATAAGATTTTGGTAGCACGCCATTGCAAGTCGGCTAGAAAACACGTCATGAACATCGCATGGACGTATCGTAATAACGACACTCATAGAAATTAGACGTATGTGCAGAATCCCACCAGTCTACGTTGTCGTCACTCGGTTGTTAACAGCGTGCCGCCCCGAGGTCGTCAAAGGCGTAGGTGCAGACCGGGCGAATCCAGTGTTCGGACGTCAGAGGACCATCGAGTATGCGCCATACCATGATGCTGCCTCTGATGCAGGATTACTCAGCGCGCTCCACCGGCATCAGGAAAGGACAGGGGTGTGAGAGAAGAGGGGAGTGGAAAAGGTCGTGAGATAAGGGAAAAGAGCGAGAAAAACAACCCAATCTAAATACCAACATTCATCTGATATTTCCATATAGGCTGGACGACGGCCTCATCATTACGAGCAAGGCCAAAGCTTAAGTTAGTCGAACTTCAGCCAGAAGGAAAATTGGGCTGCCAGACTGGCAACAGCACTTTCTGGAGGCTAATGACATGGCAACCATGGCAGCATGGCAGAAGGATGAATATCTGGTTATATTGCGAACAGCGTTTAAAAAAAGAAATGATGTACACATCAACAAAGCGAGCCTCCCACGTCGTGCGTCCTACAATGCACCTTACGAGTTTATTAAATGGATATTGGCAGGGCGCAGCCATAATTTTCTTAAATGGGGGAGGGGTGGAGCTCAGCGCCAACTGAAATCATGCGAAAACCACCTGCTGGGAAGACGATGGGCAATAGTTTTGACAAAAACATCGGGCTCAAGGGGGACTACCCGGCCCCCCTTTTGGCTGCGCCGATGGATATTGGTGTGCAAAATGGCAAAATTCGCCAATGCTTTTTGCCTTTTGTTCCAATTTTAGAACATCGAAAATGACTGCAAAATTGCAGTCACGAACGAAAAAGGTGTACACACACAGACATCATTGACTTAACCCTCGTGCTCACTTGCAATTTCGACATCATAGAACGCACTTGGGAGGCGGGGGGAAGGTTGCTACTCCCCAAGCCATTCAGTTCCTAATTGAGATAGATCCTCACGACAAAACCCTTGCTTGGAACGTGCTGAATCTAACGGCACCCATCTGACCTTTTTAGGACAAAGCTTGACCTTTGAGGCCATGTCAAACAAAAAGATTTTACTTTTTTACGCTATAAACGGAATGTCTCGCACGTTAGTTCCCATCTAGGAACGGCACAGCCATTTGCGGTGCTAAATCAGATAGAGTAGCTCTGGTCGTTCTTTTCACATGCAGTTTTACGGCCTGAGGTCATTTGATCGCATTCCAGGTCAGGTCAGCATATGCCGTTTTTGGCAGAATTTGCTCTCGACGCTACTTTGAAGGCAATTTGTTACGTATCGATGTCTATTTGTTATTAAACAGCTTGAAGTAACTTATCGAACCAGATTCATGTTCAGAGAAAAACAAATAGCTGAAGATCAGCCGAGGTTATCCGAAATGAAAGACCCCATTTCGCCCTGAACAATACGAATTTGGTATTCCCTGCAAATCCGCCTCCCTCCCAAAAAATGGCAAATGATATCGGACTGCATCTCTAACGTTAAAACACATTGACGAAAGTCAGGTGATGACCTAACATGATCTAACAGCTTGTCATGTTAGGTAATTGAAAATCGGGAGAAGTAAAATCGTGCTTTGCACGCTTTTAGCAAGAGAGACTTCATCGATGGCGGTCGCTCTGAAAAGTTCAGATCCGACCTGGCCATAACGTTTTCTGAAGGCCAATAACATGGCAACCATAGCGACATGGCAGATCGATGAATATCGGTTGGTACTGCGAGCAGCATAAAGGCCCCTTTGTTCCAATTTTAGAATATCGACATCCATTGCAGAACTGCAGTCATTGACAATAAAATATACACTCGGATCATTGGCTTCGGTAACATGAACGGTCCTAGTCATAACATGAAACATAAGCTACTAATTCGACGTTTTGAAGCAAATTTTATTGGTATATTATATTTATATTACATATTTATAATTTTCGTATACATGGCATTGGTTTATTTCGGTAATTTTGGTAGGTTGGATGCTTATAATCATTAGCCGCACGCTTCACAAATTTTCCAGCTGATTGAGCCCATGATCATTCATAACATCCAAGTTGATAATCTAAAAAGAAAAAATGCGACACTTCATGATTTTGTTTGTCTCCCGAGCAGCTGATCATGGCACTGGTGCATCTGAAAAAAGTTTTAGCATGAGTCTATATGAAAGCCAACTGAATACGTGATTGGCTTATCAGGCAGGGCCCAGTTACTGTTTTATCCCAACATGGAAAGTTTGGTCATCAACCCTATTCCCGGAGGGCTAGACGGTATGACCGATTCCCGGCAAGGGGGGAAGGGGCGGATTCGGCCTCCCCCAAGATGTCGAGAACTACTCGTTCGATTTCATCATAACAAACGGCAATCGATTTGTCATGACGTAAACTACGTTTTTATAACAAGAAGTTTTTGGAATTCCGAAAGGGTCGGATACAGGAGGCAAAAAAGTCAAAATGGGAGACATTTTTGGACTTCTTATAACTCCGTCGTTTATGGACCGATTTTGATGAAATTGGCATGAATCGAAAGATTATGAATGGGAACTTTACCATTAATCCATACATTTGAAATTTTGAGAACATTCAAAGGCATTCACGGGGTTTTGAAAATAGGAAGACTAATTTCTCAAAAACTGATCTAACAAAAAGTTAAAAGCACTTTTTTGTCTTCTACTAGTCATGCTATGCTGAAGAAGTGCAAATCGTATCACAATGTTTGTACAATGTTCACATAGGTGGCGCCAGGGACATGAAAAAGGGTGACTGTCATGGTCAAATGTTCTTCATATCAGCTGACGACATTTGACCTTAAATGACCTCCAGTGACCTTAGGGTCACATTGAATGATTTCGTGTGCATTTAACATTATAACCATTTGATTTCACTCTGTTTCTGAAATTCCATTTTACGGCTGTTGTGATATAGGGTACGCGCACCAACATTTTAAGTCATAGCTCCGAGACACGACCTGACGTCGAGCTAAAAGTTGGTACACGAGAAGAGAGCACCCGTCTACGTCATTTATATTCCGTGTTGGTCATCTGAAAAACTAGCACCTAAATTTTTGCTATTAAACCAAATTTTGACTTTTGATCTCGACCTGACCTTGTGAAGTGACTTCAGGCAAACAAAATTGTATTCGTATGTTGCCCAACTATTAAGCTATACATCGAAGTAAAGTTTTAAGTTCAGTCTTAAAAACTCTACTTTTGACAGTCATTTTCCTTTTACTCTCAACAGGGCCAAAACTGGCCTGAGGTGTCTCCCAAAAACGTTTCCTGGCCCCGTCCCTGAGCAAAAAACAACCACGACGTTTTGTCACAGCACGTAGAAATAATAGCTAGGAAAATTCACCAAGTTTCGTGAAGATGCGTCAAAAACCCTGGAATTGGCAAGCAAATCACCCGAGGGGGCGGATTCAGCCCTCCCTGCCGGGAATAAGGTTGGTTGGTTATTGGGGCTTCGGGGCGCACCGACTGCTAGGTCATTCGGCGCCCATAACTTGTTTAAGTAGCTCCATCAACAAGAGTCACGACGACTGACATGTTGCATCGGCGTAACATAACGCAGTTATGCCAAGACAAAACAGTTACCTACAAGAGCATACTCAAAACAAAACACAAGTGATTAGTAAGGTGCAAACACCGCAGGAAAAACCGATATCCGGTAGATAAAAACCGATAGAAAGCGGAACAATTGTCCCGTCTCTGTAAAATGCGGGTCATCTCCCAGCGAATCCAGCAAAGTGCGAGGTGTCGCACTGTGCCCAAAGTGCCGCATACGCTCTGAAGCCAGACCATTGCAAATGATCAGCACTTGGTGCACAGTGAGGGGCCCGCTACAGCAGGGGCACATCTCTCTATTCGCCCTTCAAAAGATGGTGATGCGTTACGTGTGTGTACCCTAGGCGCCAACGTATGTTGGCGCCTAGGGTACACACACGTAACGGCAGAGAATGACCTCTCGCCGGTTTTGACGTGAACTTAAGCCACAGGTTCCCAGGCGGGGTTTAGTAGCTTGAAGCTTATTCGGACCGAGCGCATCCCACTCACGCTGCCACAAGTCATACATATACGCCGAAAACACATGGTAAAAGTCCTTGGCAGGCAATGGCGTTCGTCGTGTTACACACATGCGTGACGCACGCTTCGCGGCTGCATTGGCCCGTTCGTTGCCAGATATCCCCACGTGGCTCGGGATCCAGCAGAACGTCACTCATTTCTAAGTCGTTCTAACGCTGTCAATCGTGTTTAAATATCTTGTATAAGGGGATGACGCGGATAAAAACACGTCAGCGTTAAAAGGCTGCTCAGCGAATCTGTAAAAAGTACGTAAAAACCATCGTCGCTAGTTTCAGTAAAACAGAGCGCCTTGCTAATAGCCACAAGCTCCGATGTGTAAACCGATGCATGGGACGGCAAAATAAATAACCAAGTGTCAGGGCCACACACGAAAGCACAGTCTCGGTTTTCGGTCCATCGGTAGTGTAGATCCATCGGTAGTGTAGATCCATAAGAAGTGATATGGACATCGTAGGATGTATGTTTCGTAGGATTGTATGATCGTAGGACCATATGTTCCAGTGCTCTGCACCGTAACTCCTGGGGGACCACATCGCGTTTCTGGTTCTGAGCCAAAAATACATCGAACGCACGAGACACGAGTTCCCAAGGAGGTATGTCGAGATGGTAAGGATGTGCCACGGACCTCAATCGCACACCGCTCTCAGCTAAGAGGTCATGGGCCCTCTTCATGTCGCAGATTTGTTCTGCGACATGTCGATTTTTATGAAATGTGCATTCAAAGACCCTACTAAAACTCGTTTGGCACACTTATCCTCACGTGTATATACATATATACATATACATACATACATAAATATAAACGCTGGAAGTGACCAAATGTACTGATGTTGGCTATCTTCACTGAAAATACGCCAAAAGATATATGTTGCGCCGTCATTTACTTTCAAACTGTCCCGTGTTGCTCGAAATCTGATCTGCTGAAAGATGAAAAAATGACGCCATAGGACAATGACCTGACATGACCTTGACCCAAAATCTTAAGTCAAGGCGCCAAATGAATGAAAGTTGCCGTATTCCACGTTTTAATGGCCAAACAAACATCCTTCTCCCGTTTCGTTGGAAACGTGTCACGGAATGGCCTGTACGGGCCGAGAAAGTGTCCAAAGTTGAGATTTTCCGCCCCATTCGACCTTGAAGATATCGACCTAGGATTATGAAAATTGCACACAATATGGACCATTATAGCCCCACCCTGTTCATAAAATTTCATGTCTCTTGCTCTTTTAGTTGCCGAGATCGGAGGGGGGCACTTCTAGACTCCCTCCTTACAGTGCGCGTTATTACAAAACCCCCTTCCACTGCGTGAGGTTAAAACACTTCTCACGCAGGGATTTAAAATGTTCCCTGTACGTCAATCGCTTGTCAAATTGAAGTCCAGGAAACCGCACTACTGGCTCCGACGGAATCAGTTTCCCGTACAGTTGCACAGATAAAGCAGGACGGCTACGTCGAGATCGGCAAAAGTGGCACGCAACTGTTTTTGAGGTCGAAAAACGGAGGCCATTGGCCAGGTTCCACTTCTCCAAGCGACCGACAACCAACTGCAACTGTCTCTCCATCGAGATAGCATTGGACGCCTTACACCATATTGCGAGGTCGTCTACGAACAGTGACCGTCCTACAGAGCGAGGCAGTCTGTCTACCACATCGGTAATCATAATGGCAAAGAGTGTCACGCTTAACACACCGCCCTGAGGCACGCCGTTCATCTGCAGAAACCGGTCAGAAAAGCGGTTTACGACACGAACACGGAAAAACGGTCATCTAAGTAGTTCTGTAAAAAGACATCCATACGACCGAGAATAACTTGCTCAAAAACCTTCAAGCGAATGCCGTGTCGCCACGTCATGTCGTATGCACTCTCAATGTCAACAAACACCTCCCACATGTCGTTCCTGAAATGACGCCATAGGACAATGACCTGACTTGACATTGACCCTGTTCCTGAAAGGCAGCACGCACTGCAGTGTCTAAGGCTAAAAGATGGTCGACAGTACTACGGTTGTTTCTGAGACCGCACTGGGCATTGTCCAACACGTTGTTCTTCTCTAAAAACCAGGTTAGACTGAGGTTAACCATTCTCCCCAAAAGTTTGCACAATAAAGATGTCACAGATAAAGGGCGACAACCAAGATGGTTTGAACCACTCTTGCCGGGCTTGGGCAGTGGGATGACGATGGCCTCTCGCTAGGCCAACGGGAACTCGCCACTAGTCCAAATCGCATTGCGCATAATCAACAATGTCTGAACCGCGCAATGTGGAAGGTATCGAAGAATAGTAGGACGATATTGCTGACCTGAGTTCAGCCATTGTGAACGGTTCGTTAAAAGCGTGCCGCTGAGTGGTACCCAAATTCACCCGCGACCGCTCACAGCGAGTTTTGTAGCGCACAAACTCAGGATCGGCGCCGCCACCCCGGCAACGCTCTGCGAGGGCGCGGCCGATCTCGTTGGCAACGTCAGCAGGCTGAAACACGTCGTGGCCGTGCACGCGCAGCACGGGCAGCGGCTTAGAGCAGTGTCGGCCAGCTATCCTCTCGATGCGGTCCCAGACCTCCGAAGTGCGGACAGAGCGGTTCAGGCCGCCCACATAGACTCGCCATGACCGCTGTTTCGCCTCTAAGATAACACGACGGGCCGAGGTCCTCGCTTGTCTGAAAACGATCAGGTCATCAAGTATACCGCAACGATCGAATGCCCTGTAAGCTCGTCTGCGTGTACGGATGACACCTCTAAACGCTTTCGTCCATCATGGGACTGGTGGGCGGCGAGGAGCACCAGATGTTTTGAGGATGCTTTGTCCGGCTGACTGCACGATAATCTCGGTAAATTCGTCCACCGACGTCGGCCGCACCTGAGGCTGACGCGAACGCAAGGCCAATTCAACCTGTTCCTCAAACTGGTCCCAGTCAACATGTCAAAGCAACCACCGTGGTGGCCTTGAGCCAAGCACGGCACCGTCCTAATAGTGGAGCCATACTGGGAAGTGATCGCTTCCACGTGGGTCATCGTCCACCGACCACGTGAAGTACTGCATCATCTGTGGGCTACAGATGCTAAGGTCTAGGGTCGATGTTTGCCCGGTAGGCAAAGTAAAATGGGTTTTGACTTCAGTGTTTAGAAGGCATAGCGATTCCTCGTTCATGAAGCGTTCTAAAAGCCGACCGCGTATGTCGGTGTTGTCACAACCCCAAATGATCTGGTGAGCATTAAAGTCACCTAAAAGGCAGGAGAGGTGGAGGCAGCTCCGCCATCAGACTCCAAAGCTCGGGCGAAGGAAAAACAGAACCAGGCGGCAAATACACCGAGCACAATGTTATTTCACGGCGTCCGAAGTGCACTCTCACTGCAACAGCCTGCAAATATGCGCGCACGTCGAGGCGCTGGGCGGGCACGCCATGGTGAACTGCTAGCAGGACTCCACTGTGCGCGACGGTGTCGACTGGCTCGTCACAACGAAATGTGCGGTATCCCTTGAGGCTAGAACAAGTGTTCGGTGCAGCTTTGTCTCCTGGAGACCAACAGCAAATGGGAAATTCCGTCTCAGAACGACCTGCAGATCAGTGGCGCTTGATGTAACACCTGTACAGTTCCACCGTAAAATGGCCTGTATAAAGTCGGGTTAAAAAGGCGTTAAATCACAGCGTCCCAGGATTTAAACGAAACATCAGCACCTGCAGGAACTCTGAAGCAGTCATTGTATGGACGGCCAAAGTGTCCAAAAATAGTGATCAGCCCTTCTCCGCGGTCATGATCCTCCCGTGAGTGGACGAGCATCCGCAAAGCTGCCGCGCACCTTGGCCCAGCCCCCGTCTGTCGGGGAGCCGGGAATAAGGTTAACGAGATAAAACGCTTTGCGGACGAAACATGCAGCCATTTTTATCCCAGTTTTCAAAGAGCGTTGGAATTGAAACACACACACGTCTGCGTATTCATTTGATTGCATGAATACAATACACGACATTTTAAATGCCGAATATGGGCGGATGCACGCCAGAGCGTAGACTGGTCCGACACCGAGTTCCACCACTGACCTGTCGGCGACATGACGAACGGCTCCTCCCGTCACAGGACGCGGCAGACGAATGGCCGAGCGTCCCGAGAGGCGTTCGATTTCCAGGCGCAGCAGGAAATTGGACTGCGTCGCCTCAATAACGCCACGCAAAAAATGCATCCTGGAACGAGATGATTGGTTGGTGCTGCGCCCGGGTGATTACTCAAGACTGTACAAGACCTTTTTGCGAGCAGAATGCCCCCTTTTGTCTGAAAGCCAATTGCGCGTTAATATCGTGCATGCTGGAACAATTCACTTGCCTGTTTTAATTCGTTTCCTACGACAAGGCCTTCTCCTGCTTAACTGAATATTATGCCAATAGTCTTGCTCAGATTAACTGCAATAAAAAGTCGTTTGCCGTTGCTCTTACGCGACCTCGACGCGTGGCGGCAGGACTCCATGGCTAATGATCACTGAACATCACGAGCCTTGTGGGGGAGAGTCAGCCGATCGTCCGGATTTGTCCTACCCGATCTTGACTTTTGGCCACCAAAGTCAAATGCTGTTTTCTCCCGATTCCCGCATTTAACTCAGCTGACTGTGCCCTCCGGCCCGGGACCGTATTTTCCACATATTCCTGTATGTATGTATGTGTTGTATGTGCCTCAGGACCAGAGACCCCAACCGGCCATTGGCCATCCCAGACAGCCGGAACGCGCTCTGGATATGCCAGATTGCTTAACATCGAAATAAGAAGAAATATCTGTCTTGGTGAAAAGGAAACTACTACGACGCGTTCCGGTAATCTCTCCATTCCCGAACGCCGACGAAGATATCATCCCGCACTGTGACTCCTAGAAAATGACCACAACACATTGGGGTAAATCTTTCTTTGCTAGAACGTGATCTAACTGTGTAGAAAACGACCGAAGACCGAAACAGTGTTGGTGAGGAACGATACTAGTAAACTAGTGTTTAGTTAATATACATGTAAGAAGAGTTTTGAATAAAGATACCACCTTTAAACTGGTGTTTTCTCACAAACACCCATGGTCTGCGCCACGGGTCCAAGCGTAGGACAGATATAGCAGGAGGGTCTTCCGGGCTTCCGGGCCTCTTTGTTTTCGGGGCTCCCTCCCTGAGACAGTATCGAAACCGTGGCGCTGGTTAAACCTATCATTCAAGCGTCAAGAATGGTTTTCGGTACTCAAACTCTCCCGAGGACAAAAACAAGATCGGAAAGGGCCCTCCTGGCGGTAGAAGGGCACGCTGTAGCGATAAAAAGTTTCCTGGAGCGGTGAGGGACCTCCTGCGATGGGGAGGGCCGCCTCTGGCGACGAGTGGTGCTCTCCTGGCGCGACAACAGGCATTCCCGTTCTAAACAAGCGTCTGTCGTCGAAAAGCATAACCTTCCCACCTTCCAGAAAGGAGGGAAATACGTCACCCTTCCCCCCATCTGTTCCGCGGTCGCTGCATACACCAGTACGACACCTATCTCAAGTGACGTGAAAGAAGTGTGGGTAACGCTGTGTATGTTTTGTACAAATATACATAACTACATCTCCGCAGCGGGCGACAGATGACATTAAATATAATAAGACTACGGACTTTGTGATATCAACATGAAAGAAAGCAATGACCTTGGGTGTTCAGACCTGCTTTTACCGGCCGTGCATACAGCTCTTTGTTGGTCCAGGTCGGAAATTTCCGACAAGGACGTTTTCGGTGAAAGCATCGCGAATTTGGAGTGCATTTTGTAAAGATAAAAACTAAAATGGGAAACTTCTTTCAAGTTAAAGCAAATGGGAATTCTTTAGAGGGTGTTTTACCTGTGAAAAGTTTGAATCGGTATCACTGGCCACACTTTCAAAATTTGACCTTGAAAATAGGTTTGAAAAATGAAAATAGGTTTCAAGTTCGAATAAAAAGCGAGCCATTTTTGAAAATACAGACAGCAAAAAGATGCAGCTTTCGTTCCCATCACAACGAAACCCAGTTTTTGAAAATGTGTTTACAGAGTACCGAATTAATCCACTTTATTTCACGAAGGGTTTGGCTAAAAGCCATCAGATTTCAAGATTTCATATAGCTCTAGCACAAAAACGGCTGGTCCGACCGAACTAAGAAGTCAAAATATGAAATCGCAGCGCCACAGATTACCCAACGGACCAAATTTCATCAAAGCTTGAGAATGTGGTGTGCTAATTTTGGTAGGTCCTGGTCGATTTGTCCTGAAACGTCTCTTAATTCAAAAGCGTTTCAAATCGAAGTTTCACATAAACGTTCCGAGTAAGACCGGGATATTGAAGATGGCCAAAAAATGTAAATGTAAAAAAATGTAAACGGTTCATAATTTGAAGAAGAATAGTCATCCCGTTCCGTGAGAACTCAACAAAGCTTGGAGAAGGTCGCCCAGGCGATGCTGAGAAGCCCAAAAGTCACTGCGTCGCAAGTCTCGGGAACTGAACTTGACGATCTCTGCAGTGCACAGAATTATGAGAGACGAACTGAAGTTGCACGTCTATCACATACAAGTTTTCAAAAACTGACAGAGATGGACAAGACGAAGCGCGTCATCATGTGCGGCTGGTTCTTAACCCTATTCCCGGCAGGGGGAGGGGCCGAATCCGCCCCCCCTGGGTTTTTTGCTTGCCAATTCTAGGCTTTTTAACGCAGCTTCACGAAACTTGGTGACTTTTCCTAGCTATTCTTTCTACGTGCTGTAACAAAATTTCAAAATTCTACTTTGCTCAGGGGCGGAGTCAGGCAACGTTTTTGGGAGGCACCTCATGCCATTTTTGGCCATGTTAGGGGTAAAAGGAAAATGTCTGCCAAAAACAGAGTTTTTAAGATAGAACTTAAAACTTTATATGGATGTATAGCTAAGTAGTTGGGCCATGTGCGGAGGAAATTTTGTTTACCTGAGGTCATTTTACAAGGTAAGGTCAAGGTCAAAAGTCAAAATTTGTTTTTTTTGTAATAATTTCGGGGCCGTTTTTTTCAAATGCCAAACCCGGAATATATATGACGTCAAAGGGTGTCTTCTACTTGTGTAGCAAGTTTCAGCTTGATATCAGGTCGGGTCACGGAGCTATGACCTAAAATGTCAGTGCGCGTACCCTATATCGCAATAGCCATAAAATAAAATTTTTGAAATAGAGTGAATTCAAATGATTGAAAACGTTTAAAGATAATATAAAATGCATAGGAGATCATTCCAAGTGACCCCAAGGTCACTGGAGGTCATTTAAGGTCAAAGGTCACAAGTTGATTTGAGAAACGTGTGACCATGACAGTTCCCCCTTTTTCATGTCCCTGGCACCGCCTATGCTAAGCTTATACAAACATTGTAATGCGATTTGTACTTCTTTAGTATAACACGACTAGCAGAAGCCAAAAAAGGGTGTTTGCCTCTTTTGTTCATCCAGTTGTTAGAAAACTAATCCTCCTATTTTTGAAACCCTGTGAACGCCCATGAATTTTCTCAAAATTTCAGATTTGCGTACCCATGGTAAAAGCCCTATCCATAATCTCCCGATTCATGCCAGCTTCATCGAAATCGGTCGATAAACAACGGAGTTATAAGAACTCCAAAAGTACCCCCCATTTTGACATTTTTGCCCCCTGTATCCACAAACTTCCAAATTTTGCGAATTTCTTTTTATAAAAATGTAGTTCACGTCACGGCAAATCGATTTCCGTTTGTTGCGATGAAATCGGACGAGTAGTTCTCGAGATCTCAGGGGGGGGGGGCCGAATCCGTCCCCCCTGCCGGGAATCGGCCATACCGTCTAGCCCTCCGGGAAGAGGGTTAAAGAAAATAGCAAAGGACCCAGAGTTCTTGAACCACGCATGGTTTTCAGATGAAGCCCACTTTCACCTAAGCGGATGCTTCAACAGGAGGAACAACATTTTCTGGGGAAACGAACGTCCTGACATAGCCATCGATAAACCACTCCGTTCTAAGAAAGTGACTGGGTGGATTCCCTTGTGAAAGTTAGGCATTATCCGACTTTTCTGGTTTGAAACTGAGAATGGGGAACATGTTACAGTCAACAGTTCTCTACACATTGGAGTTCTAATGAAGTTTTGGACAGCACTGAGAAGGAAGTCAAATGTAACGGGAGAGGAAGAATGGTTCCAACAGGATGGAGTAACACCACAAACGGCAGAAATCACAAAACAGTGGTTGTCACCCCACTTCGGGAAGTTGTCATTTCCTTAAAAAGAGAAGTCGAGTGGGCCCCTCATTCCCCTGATCTAAGTCCACTCGTCTTCTACCTGTGGAGCTACTGCAAAGACAATAGATACCTTAAAAATCCACAGACCGCCACAGAACTGAAAACAGCAGGACGTGCCCACATCAGATCCATCTCCACAGCAGAATGTAGCCGAGTGATCGACCACTTCGTACGTCGCCTCCAGATCTGCGAGCAGCGGCGTGGCTCCCATCTAGAGCACATCATATGAAGTCTAATAATCGAGCAATGAGGAAACCCACATACAAGCGTAATTTCACCCGTGATTTGAAATGGTTATGACCGCAAATGGCCTAATTTGGACATCTTGCAATAAAAGCATGTTAGTTAAACTCGTTTTTTGGGCGTTTTTTTGGAACACCCTGTGTAATGTACGAGCCTGCTCTTAAAATGCTGTTTGCAGAAAGATTGCGACCCCGAGAGTAGGTTAAGAATTCCTGCTAGGGCCTAGCAGATGAAAAGTAGCGTTCACAAAGGGTAAATGAAATTTAACATCATTCGGTCTTCATTCACTTGCTTTAAATAGGCGGAAGAAATTTCTCGCGAATATCGATTGTCGCAGCCCCCAGGGCGTCGTGGTCATCTTTTCTGAGAACTGCAAAACGAGGTGATATCTTCGTCAGTGTTTGGAAGTGGAAAAATCTCCGGAACGCGTCGTGATCGCTTTTTTTGGCCGAATTTCGACCCTTCTTGACCTTGAGACTTTGACTTGACTTTGACCAAAGTGACCTCAGATAAACAAAATTACATCTGCACGTAGCCCAACTACTTAGCTATACATCCATGTAAAGTTTTAAGTTCTATCTTAAAAACGCTGTTTTTGGGAGACATTTTCCTTTTACCCTCAACATGGCCAAAAATGGCCTTAGGTGCCTCCCAAAAACGTTGCCTGGCTCCGCCCCTGAGCAAAACAGAATTGTGAAATTTTGTCACGGCGCGTAAAAAGAATAGCTAGGAAAAGTGGCCAAGTTTCGTGAAGCTGCGTTAAAGAGCCGGGAACTGGCAAGTAAAAACCCTGAAGGGGGCGGATTCAGCCGGGATGCCGGGAATAGGGTTAAACTTGGAGATTGTTCTTAATGCCCTTTCTAACACACACTGGCATATATGCACGATCCCAGTGCTTCAAGTGGCGGCCAGTGGCGGTGAAAGCGGGGCGGGGGGGGGGGGAAACGAGGGCAAAGTATCCCCGTCCGGAGATATTGGGGACAAATATATCTTTTCCCCGCGGAAAAACGGCCGCATGCTGCGTACAAGTTTTTGGCAGCCGAATCTTGAAACAGGCAATGGTTATGGCATTACGCGATTTCAAACTTTCATTGCTTGTGCCGCTGCACCACTAAGCCCCTTGATCAATTCTGTAAACGTCTGTAAAAATAATTGGTTGTGTTTCTTTGAAGTTGATTCAAATATAAACGCATGAAAAGTTTACATATCCCGTTTTGCGTGGTTCTGTCGACTGCAGTTCAATCCAGCCGGGGACGGCGGATTGCATTTTCGGCTGGGGGAGCAAGCTCTATCAGATCAATGGCCGACCTCATTTGGTTTACTTTCTCACTCCCCCCCAAAAATAACTCAATTTCGATCTTTTTGTTGTCGCCCAGTTTTTCTATTAAACAAACAGACTTACTCCCGAGGTTTTGGCGCTGGTGCACACTTGCATTCTCTAACATGCATGGATTTTTTCAGGTCTGCACCCACTGACATTTTTCAGGTCTCTGCCCTTGGGCATCCATGTACATAATGGTGACTGATGCATACTTCTCTCTCTTATGTTGTTTGCGTTTACAACACGAATTCAACGTTATTACAACGTTTATCTGTAAACGGCTGAAAGACAGTTTCCTGACACAACATTAAATTATAAGTCGAAGCTCAGTAACAAAGCTCTGACGGACTATCACACGAGAACGCAGTCGTTATCTCAAGCACTTGCCAAAGCAGCTTTGCCCAGGGCCTCGTTAAATATGTTAACTGGGGGATTCAGACCCCGCAGTGGAGTCGCCAGCCCCCCTCCACGTCAAGGCAAAACCAGGTAACTGGGGGAGTGGGGGGCAGGTGGAATGTTCGAAATCATTATGTCTGAAACAGGTTTCTGCGGAGACGTAGCTTTTTTAAATGCGAAGTCATTGCAGAAGTGCACAATAAATACCGGGTTTTCTGTGTTCGCATAAGATTTTTCCAAATGCAGAGTCACTGCAAAACGCCTCGGCCGTCAGTTTTTTGTGCGGTTAAATCACATGCGACAGTGTGTAGAAATAACATACGCTGATACCATTGTTATGCTGCAATGGCACCGAAAGGGAAAAACCGAAAACAATGCAGTCGAGCTATGAGGAGGAAAAGGGCGGGGTAGATAGTAGGCTAGAGCTAAAAAAAAACAAGATAAAAAAACATAAGAATCCTGTACGCAGCCATATCCCGAAAACCAGCACTGCTGTAGTTCTAAGTGGTCTACTTCTGAAGAATTAACATTTCTTTTTTTAAATCATGCACTTTGCCTTGAATATGACAGTTTTTGGCAACTAGCTGCCTTCTCATGAAGCATAAGCTTGTTTTAGCCACACAGTTAATAAACCTAGAGCTCAATGAAAAAAAAACAAGAAAAAACTGAAATGCAAAATGACCTGATATTTGTGCCCTAAAATCAGCCATTTTCTTAGAAGCGGAATCAAATACGTTGGGATGACTTGTTCGATTACAGCCAACGGACCCAAAACATCGAATAAAATGAATAACGACGGGTGGAAATTTTGAACGGGAAAATACGAAATGCCGGAATCAATGTAGGAATTAGAGCGTAAAGCAATTATTTCGGCGAACAAAGCACGGAATGGGAAAACATCAAATGTAGAATGTTTAACATAAATATCGAAGTAGTATAAACACCAGCCTACCATCTACCAAATGACTGAATGGCAAAATATCGGGGTAGTGATCAATGACGCATCGCATAAATATTTAAGGGAATTATATCACAATACGGACATCTAGTAGCGCAAGGGCACCGACTTTTCCCTAAAACTGTACGGGGACATCTCAGCAGGACCTCCGGGGAATCTTGCCATGATTTACACGTAACCTTCCAAGTGTCTTCGCTGTTTAGTTAAAACTGAAATGAATATTTCGGTTGTCTCAGGGGGTTACTGAACTGAACTGACTAGACGAATACCCTGGTCGCACCCCTGGACCTGATGGTGTGGATGCAAAAATGCTGGCTTTTCATGTCATATAGGGTAGAGGGTTCGGGTCCTGGGCGTCGAAAAATTGCCCATGCTCTTTTTCCGATTGTCTTGAAGACAACCCGTCACTCCTGTTGCCAGAGATCTTTCGCCTAAAAATTTCTAGTCCACCGCATGACAGTGGACTAGAAAACGTTTCTCCAGCGTCTTGGATGTAATAATCGTAGAACATAAAGCCGATATCCAGCGACGGTCCGCGCTGATTATCGTATCTGCCAGCGACGGTCCGTTTGGAAAGAGCTTGAATCCCGTCCGTGATTTTGACAGACAGAAGTCCTGACCACCTCGCCATCAGGTTCTGACTTGGTATAATCTTCATCCTTTGAGATATCAGGCTGTTTCATATTGCCCCACTCCATGGTCTGTATTGCAAAAGTTGGCCATTCTATACCAGCCCATGTGCGATGCCCGTCCGTGATACGGTGATATTAAGTATAACCTCGTGATTATCTGTTCATCCAATATTTCGTCCCGCAATATTTTTCCGTTTCGATGAATACTGCTATTAGATATTTATCCATATTGGTCATATTGCCGTTGTAAGTTTTCCCGTTTGATGTTCATGTTTGTCGACAATTACCCTGTTCAATGCTTTGCTTCTGACATTCTGTTTTCAAGATTTGTGCACTCGATATTCCATCATACGACATTTTGTGGGGTACTGTGTCATCCCTGGTTCCGAAAATAAACGCGAGCTAGAAACCAATGATGTGTGGTAAAAGGCGTATATAAATCACATGGCACATGAAAGAAATGTGATCAGTTTTGACAGTTTTTCATCCTAACCATTGCTGACTTTTCCCGCAAATGTTCTTATGCTGTAAAGCTAAGTTTATTGATAATGAAGCGGAGTTTACATGTCTACTATTTACATGTCGTTTACGGAGTTTACATGTCATTCATCCTTTTCTTTGCAAGAACCGTGCGTTCGTTCATTGTCTTATCCTTACTGCTTTCTCATGCAGCTGTTTTAATGCTTCATATGTAAGTTCATTGGTCTTGACGCGGCATGTAGATATATACACTCTTGTACCTGCGAGTAGCAATGTTTCGTATCCCTTTACATATCACAATGCCATCATTTCAAGGGGTCCCTGTATCTCACGAAACCGCCTCCATCCTCGTAACCATTCACATATTACTTTGCAGACGCTAGCGATTTGTGAAGCTAAGAACAGATACCCGCCGATAAAAGCAAATCTACCATGGGAAAGATAGCGCGCTTGTTGTTACATACTGAGGGTCGGTCGGACAACAGAACTGTCGGTGACAGTCCTGTTCGGAAATTCTCAGCTCCTGTTCGGGACGTGGTCGCTACACACTACACAGGTCACAAAGTTCGTGACATGGAGCAAAAAAGACTGTATTAACCTACATGTACCATAGAAATGACACCAGAACATTTAAAAGTGCACTTGTGAATCATTCAGGTGTTCCTAACGTCACAAGGAACACAGCCAGCTAAGCATTGCAGCAACGTAGTGACATGTGTCATTGGCTCAGCCAGGCTGGGATCGTCCCTCCGAGTTTTGTGGAAGTTAACTTTATGACTAAAGTATTGGATTAAGAAGGCGTGGTAAAACAAAGTGCGGTAAAGTCGTGTAGTTAGTGGGGCCGATTTTGTGACGAAATTACACCATGTTCAATGATGTTATTGTGCGACACCTCTTCCTTTATGTTGCATGGGGTTATTATGTGCATTATGAAGCAACAAATTGTTACCTAGTCCACGTTCGTCTTCCGAGCTGTGCACTTACGACATCCTCCAACGGACTTGGCTCCGCTTCTGAAGAATGTTCTTGATGCATATGTGACCCGCAAAACCGCACCTTAACCGTACTCCCGGCAGGGGGGGCTGAATCCGTCCCCCTCGGGTTTTTTGCTTGCCAATTCCAGGCTTTTTAACGCAGCTTCACGAAACTTGGTCACTTTTCCTAGCTATTCTTTCTACGTGCCGTGACAAAATTTCAAAATTCCTTTTTGCTCAGGGGCGGAGCCAGGCAACGTTTTTGGGAGGCACCTCATGCCATTTTTGGCCATGTTGAGGGTAAAAGGAAAATGCCTGCCAAAAACAGAGTTTTTAAGATAGAACTTTAAACTTTATATGCATGTATAGCTTGATAGTTGGGCAGTGTGCAGATGTAGTTTTGTTTATCTGAGGTCATTTTACAAGGTCAGGTCAATGTCAAAATTTAAAATTTGTTTTTTTCGCAATAATTTAGGTGCCGTTTTTTCAAATGCCAAACCCGGAATATATATGACGTAAAAGGGTGCGTTCTACTTGTGTACCAAGTTTCAGCTTGATAGCAGGTCAGGTCTCGGAGCTATGACCTAAAATGTCCGTGCGCGTACCCTATATCGCAATAGCCATAAAATGAGATCCTTGAAATAGAGTGAATTCAAATGATTGAAAACGTTTACAGATAATGCCATCTGCACACGAGATCATTCCAAGTGACCCTGAGGTCACTGTAGGTCATTTAAGGTCAAAGGTCACAAGTTGATCTGAGAAACGTGTGACCATGACAGTTCCCCCTTTTTCATGTCCTTGGCACCGCCTATGCTAACGTTATACAAACACTGTGATGCGATTTGTACTTCCTTAGTACAACATGACTAGGAGAAGCCAAAAAGGGTGTTTTCCTCTTTTGTTCATTCAGTTGTTAGAAAACTAATCCTCCTATTTTTGAAACCCTGTGAACGCCCATGAATTTTCTCAAAATTTCAGATTTGCGGACCCATGGTAAAAGCCCTATCCATAATCTCTCGATTCGTGCCAGTTTCATTGAAATCGGTCGATAAACAACGGAGTTATAAGAAGTCCAAAAGTACCCCCCATTTTGACATTTTTACCCCCTGTATCCACAAATTTCAAAATTTTGAAAATTCGTTTTTATGAAAATGTAGTTCACGTCACGGCAAATCGATTGCGGTTTGTTGCGATGAAATCGGACGAGTAGTTCTCGAGATCTCTTGGGGGGCCGAATCCGCCCTCCCTGCCGGGAATCGACCATACCGTCTAGCCCTCCGGGAATAGGGTTAAGGTCAATGATGCCATCTGGGACAAAATACAGGGTCACTTTTGAACTGGTTGGGTCAAAACATAGGGCTGGTGTCGGTTGAACGAGGTTATGGCTCATGCAAGGTCTACAGTAGGAAAAAACTATCTTTCGCAGGGAACAAATGAATCGTTTGAAAAAGCCAGTTTCACATAGTAAACCATTGTAAACGAATACAGAAATATTGCTCCTTGGGGCTAAATTAACGTATATGCAAATTTTCCGTGATTTCATTATTTCGTTTTTACGCAACGTAGTAGGCAGGTGTTATTGAAATACCAAGTTTTCAGACCTGGTCCCCCCAGTCAAAATTCCTTAGACGAGGCCCTGGCTTTGGCTGTCTCCCCCCCCCCACACACAATGTAATGATGCCAGCATCAAACTTCTGACATGTAGGACGGAACCATCTTGCCAGAGTGTCCAAAGAATTAACAATCATTACCATGCCCAACACCACTACGCGTTGTATACAAAGACGAATCTCAACATAAATCAAGCTGAGTGACGCTAAAAACTCATAGGGCTAATGCACATTAAATATAATTTAACTTTCCTCACAGGGTTAATGTTAAATTTCCAAAAAGTGGGGCCATGGCCCCGCCCTCCCCTTCCCCCTGTTCCTATGCCCATGTACAAATGTCCACAAAAACGATTATATCCCTCTTTACTGACGTCACGTTTGGTACAAAAGGCTGCCGCGTACACTAGTACTGATTACTCCTGAAATCATCGCCAGGATGTCGCGTCTTGGAATGGGCGCTGAGTGCCATCAGATTTAATGACTACCATATCTGAAAAACCTTCAGATTTGTACTACATTTCACGAAAACAGCTATCGTCTGTCGCCCTTGCTCCGCAATGATTTTTTCTTTTCTTTTTTTAATAGCAAAAGGCTGATTTTTTACCATTTTGCTTAATGCAGTTATGAAAATTTCTGGAGGGAGGCAAAAACACAGTTTTGCCCCCCAGCCTAACGACTGGGGGATGACTACCCCTCCTTACCCCTTTTCCGCCGTCGCTGAAGCCAGCTCATTTTGTTTATAGCTAAAAACGAAATCGTTCGACGGGACTTGGTTTGAGGCACCCTCCGTTTTCGTGATTTCAAAAACGTTATAAAAAAGTGTGTAGACAGAGATGGAAAGACCAAGCAAAACAAAGACCGAAAGAGAGGCTCTGGACCTGATCAAAATCAAAACAAGATGGTTTCGTTAGTGACTGAAGCACCCGTATGCCTCCCTGTGTACAAATACTCGAGCCTTACTTTTGGTTCATATTGAAAAATGAGTTCCACGTACCCCTAGTGTTCTAACCATGGAGGCCCATAGTTTTGGCCGCCACCCCCCCCCCCCACCTTCTGGGACCCACGAAAAAAATCCGGGCTTCCCACTGACTTGAACTGTCTTGACTGATGTTCAAGATACCCCTTTGAAGTCTTGTTTTTTTGTGAAAGTCTTTGCGCTGTGTCCGACATGCATGCGAGCCCGGTAAAAGCATCTGAAACGTTTGCGGGACGTAGTCCTGCAGGATCCGGCAGGGTTTCGCAGATTCCTCATCAGCCCGGCAGGGTTTTTTCACAATGAAATTCAATCACATCTGGACGTTAAAAATCAAACATTCCTGACATTTGCATCGGTGTTCCGCATTTACCAGTTACTTGATGTTCTTTTATACAGGTTGTTGTTTTTATGTACCTTATCGGCAGCTAACTGGTCGACTCTGTTCATTCAAAAGTATTCGGGTGTTCATAGCGGGAACTGTCGTTTAGCTACTGCCATCTAGCGGTGCCTTTTCACACTTGCGATTCCAATGCCACATGATCAACCATAGCTGATGACACGTTTGGGGGCAGAATAAAGTTGATTCCTCGACTGAGGGATGGCCGACTGACGCCTGACGAGACACACGACTTAACACAAGACTAGTCGGCGTCCGATGACGACGCTTATGGTCAATCCTGACTGATGCGTCGAAAAAGAAGTCAGAAAACAAACAAACAATCCTCGTCTGAGCACCGAAGCGTTTGGGCGTGAGACGTAGAGTGGAACAAAGACAGCCAATATGAACATGAGTCACGCCTGCCCGGCTGTTGCCAACTGTCAACGCCAACCGTTCAGCGATGACGTCCCTAGTTGCATCAGGGCGTTGGTGCGAGCGATGATGTACTGACTGATCTACAAGGTCCGGTTTGAAGTAGCCATGATCATAATGATCGGGACTTCGGATATTAGAGTACTTTTTGCGTCCCTGATCTCTTAAAAGGGAAGGGGAGTCGACCTAAGTTAATGGCTTATTTTTTGTTAGCTTCCCGGCATTCAGTTATTTATATGGTTTAGTGAAGAATTACCTAGATACGAAGTTCAAAGCCCCTTTTTTGTCTAGATCCCCGTTAATCTCCTTGTAGCAATATTGCGCATAACATTAGACTGTAAGCATAACATCAGGGACGGCGAAAAGGGGGGGGGGAGAAGAGGGGCGGTCGCCCCCCGGCCTGACGGCTGGGGGCAGCAAAATCGTAAAAAACAAAATGGTAAAAAATCAACCTTATGTTATCAAAAAAAGGAAAAATGTGGGTTCATCGGCGACAGACGAGAACAATTTTCGCGAAATTTGGTACAAATCCGAAGGTTTTTCGGATATGACAGTCATTAAATCTGGTGGAACTCGGCGCACACTACAAAATGCGACGATTCTGGTGATGATTTCAGGAGCAATCAGTACAAGTGTACGAGGCGGCCTTTTGTACCAAACGTGACGTCAATAGGGAGAAATATAACCGTTTTGTGGACATTAATACATGGGAGTAGGAACAGGGGGGGGGGTAGGGCGGGGCCATGGCCCCTACTGTTTGGAAACTTAACATTAACTCTATGGGGGATATGGAGGAATATGGGGGAAATTATATGATATTTATTATATGTTAGCTCCATGTCTTTTTGGCGTCATTCAATATGACGTATGTTGAGATTCTTTTTTGTATACCATGCGTAATGGTGTTGGGAATAGTACTGATTGTTAATCCATTGGCACTTTGGCAAGATGGTCCCGTCCATTAGAGTGGCGTAACCAAGGGGGACAAAGAAACCATCCACAAAGGCAGAGGATAGTGTGAGGCGCCCGCAGGACGTCTTACACTGTCCGAAACAGACAATTAAAGTAAAATAAGAATATTTTAAGCATTAAAGAAGGCTTAGAACCTAAAGAAAACGTACTCCGAATATACAAGAATTCTCTGTGCTATGAAGAGAGGCCCGTGAAGTGAATGAGCTTTTAGGGGCCCCTGTTAGCTTGTGCGGGAGTTCACTGCTTATCCGCGGAGGGTCCCTGTCAGCCTCTGAAGGGACCTCCTCTCGGTCTGGAAGAAGGCCCCTGCCTCCAGAGGTTGACAGGGGCCCTTTACAGGCGTATAGGGTGCCCTCTACAGACAGGCAATGACCCCCTGGCCAACAGGACCCCTAAACGATCGTTCAGGGGCCCCTGCTTTCCTGTAAAGATGTCCCTGCCAACCTGTAAGAGGCACCCGCCAGTTCGACAGGATCGTCTTCACAGGAGAACGTGGTTCCCTTTACACTTCAGCGAGGCACCTTTACAAACCGACAGTAGTTTTAACCACATGGGGCCCCACTGATTACAAGGGCCTGGCGCGGATCCAAAGGGTGAGCAATTGGGGCGATCACCCTCTCCCCCTGAGGACTGAGAAGGGACCCCTGTCAGATTTAAAAGGAGCCCCGAAGGGGCCCCGTATGAGCTTCACGGGGCCTCCATAAGAACCTGACGGGATCTTGATTTAACCAGGGAGGCCTCCTGGAGGGTTAGATGACCTCTTAGACGCACAGAGGGCTCCTGAAGCTCCCCAAGGGCCCCTGAGACCACAACAGGTCCCCAACACGGCAGAGTGTCCTTGAGACCGCCAGATGGCTCATACAGGGCCCTTGAGACGGCCAAGATGAGAACTGAGTGATTAGGGGGGCCCTGTGAGTGAAGAGCTGAAGCTTCTTGATGTAGTCAGAGGGCTTCCCGAAGGGTTAATGAGACCTGACACAGTAAAATGGCCCCGAAGATAGAAAGAAGGGCCCTTGAAACTCTTCGAGGGCCCATGGGACCTCAAGGGGCCCCAAAAGGGCAAAAGGTCCATGAGACCGCTAACATTGCCAGAGAGGCACCTGAGACGGAAAGAACTTTAGATGGTGCCTGGCACGGCATAAGGAGGCTATGGCCAGCCAGAGGAGCACCCTGAACGAGGATTCGTCGGTGACTTGAATCTCGAGAGGAGCCACCAATGGGCTACATTGGCCTTTTTGAAACCTTGACGGGTTCTTGATGCTGTCAGGGGCCCCCGGGAAGGTCAGGTGGCTTCTGAGACGGCAAGATGGACCTGTACACCGCAGATGACCCCTGAGACCTCTAAAAAGGTCGCAGAGCCCCTGCGAGGCAAAGACGATAAGAGGGCCTCTGAGAAGGTATCCGGGTTTTATGGGGGCGCTGAACGGCCAGAGAGTCCCTGAGTGTAATAAGCGAGCTCCTGGCACAGGCAAGGTCCCCCTGAGACTGCCAGTGAGGCCCCTGAAGCGCCAACAACACAGCTATAGTTGTTAGGGCTAGAGAGACCCTAAAAGACTGCCAGATATACCTCCTTGCACAGAGGAAGACCCCTGATACAGCCACGTGGATCGCCGGAGACGTTCAGAGGGACTATGACAGTGCACAGAGGCCCTGAAATGCCAAAATGTCTTTTGTAACTGCCTAAGGGTCCCTGAGATGGCAAAAATGTTTCTCTGAGACGATAAGAGGGATGAGACTGCTAGAGAGGGACTTTTGAGACCGCTAACTAGAAGTCTTTAGCAATAGGGGCCACTGAGACGACAGAGTGGCCCCTGAAACTACTAGACCTTGAAACGTCCAGACTACTCCTGAAACGGCCGAAGGACCTAGAGGATTGCCAGAGACACCTCTGTCACGGCAGAGAGAGACTTATAGAGGGCCTTTTTTAGTGTCCGAAGGCTTCTTTAGACGGCAAAAACGTCCCAGAGACGACAGGAGGGAATCCGAGATGGCTTAAGGGTCCCTGAAACTGCCAGATGGGTCCCTGAGACTGTCCGAGGTCCCCCTGAAACTGCCAAAGGAGCACGTGAGACGTCCCGCGGGACACGTGGAACTGTAAAAGGAACCTGAGACCACTAGAGGGTCCTGGCACGGCAGACGGCCCGAGACCACCAAAAGTGCCCCTGTAACTGCAAGAGGGAACCTAAACTAAGCTGACAAAAAAAAAAATCCCCAGAAGCTACAGGATGGAGAGACAGACGGGCTCCTGGACCAGGTACAGACACGACATTTCAAAAGGAGGGAGTGACGGGACCGCCAAAAATCTCGCCGTTGTCATATTTCGGCCACTTTGTTCGGGAACAAAACGTAGAATTTTCTCAAATAAGGTGGCGCGTTTGAATTTTTTCGGTTATTTTATACGGCAATAAAGCAACATTACATTTCATTACATTTCATATCTGAAGGGCAAAAATGGGGACCCGTGCGTCAGAGGTTTGGTGCTGACATCGTTACATTTTGTGTGTGTGGTGGGCAGCCAAAGCTGCTTTGGCAAGTGCTTGAGATAATGATTCTCGTGTGATAGTTTGTTCCAGCTTTGTTACTGAACTTCGAGTTACAGTTTAATGTTGTGGGAGGAAATTACCTTTCAAACGCTTACAGATATACTTCATAATAATGCTGAATTCGTGATGTAAACGCAAACAACATGAGCGACATAAGTTTGCATCATTCGCCATGGATGCCCAAGGGCAAAGACCCGAAAAGTGTTAATGGGTACAGACCGGAATAAAAAAATCTACGTACTTTAGAGAACGAAAGTGTGCACTAGCGCCAAAATCTGAGAAGTTTGCTTATTTAACGCAAAACTGGGCGACAGCAAAAATAATAAAATCCAGTTATTTTTTGGGGGAGAAACTAACCCAAATGAGGTCGGCTGTTGATTCGATAGAGCTTACCCCTCCAGTCGAAAATGCAGTCTGCGGTCCATGCATAATATGCTGAATATGTATAATATGGGAACATAATACGTTGTTTTAACGTAACAATCTGCATGCAGACTTGATTTACGACCCATACAAATGTGCAGCAGGTTTCAGTCAAAACATGTTTTATACATAAGGGTGAAAAACGCGACTGCTGCCCGTACAGAAGGCGACATTTCCGTTTTATTTTCAGCCTCGTCTGAAAACGCCAGAAGTGATTTGACGTACCCTGATGATGCCCCACATAGATAAATCAGGCGTTTTATTTACCCTTTATTCTTTTGGAGCCGCGTATAAGACTTGATCATTAACCCGTCTCCGACTGGGGGGGGGCAGTTGACTGCCCCCCTGAGGTTTTTCTGGGATTGCGAGAGAACCAACAAACACAGAATCACGAAACCTTGTGTACCTTTTGATCCATCAATTTTACATCTCGTGTCAAAATTTTGACCTCAGGTCAGGTCAGGTGCCTGACCTAGGTCAGGTCAAACAGACCTATGTCAAAAAAAGTTTAGCGCCCTCTAACTTTTCCGCAAAACAAGGTATCTCAATAATACTTTCAGGGATTAGTGATCGTAATAGATGCAACAAATCTGCTTTCTCAGATTTTTCGGAATTTTCCGGGTCATTGACCTAAGGTCAAGCCTATTTTTAAGACATGTCGCCTTTTTTCGGGAATCGACGGAATATTTCATAACATTTTTAGTGTGGAGTGAAGCAGACATCTAGTTACCGTCATTGGGCAAAGTATCAATGACTTCCAGCCATTGACCTGAGGTCAGGTCACGAATAACTGTAGTGAGCCAAAATGTACCACCGTCAAAATCGACGATGAATTACTCAGAATGGGTAGAAAATGGCAGAACTAGTTTGCACAGACATAAGTAATACCAGGAATCTCAAAAAGTTTGAAAAAGTAGCATATTTTGGAAATAAACAGGCTCTCGCGAATAAAGCTCCGACAACTTTGTAGATTGGTAACGAATGAATTTTTCCAACATGTAAGCGTGAGCAACCATTACAAGAAACACAAAGATCAATAAAATTTACATAGATCGTCCTTTTTCGCGAAAATAAAGGAACGCTAAAATTAGTTCCCGTCAGCTTGTTACTGCATACGGCAGCGGCGCACACCGACAGTCGGAGGGAGAATTACCGTGTCTTTAACTCAACGTTTCGGTGTATATACTGAACAAATCTGAGGAAATTAGACGTGTATCGGCATCCGCGGACCTTTACTTATGCGCTGGTGCCTTTACCTATGCGTTATTAGTCACAGCCCTTGAGATTCAGGCCATTTCTCGGTCTCATGCGGTGGGCTATGAGAAAACATATATAGGGCGTAAATTGGCTTACATATTATCTAAAACTAAAAATGAGACCAGCTTCGAGCTCTACTCGTCGCAAGGTTTCCAACGGTGTGCTTATTTTTGTCGTGCGACCAACCGTTAGTGAGTTAGAGGGGCAGTCAACTGCCCCCGCTCCCCAGTCGCCCATGTACGAAACGGACCGACGGTCGTGCGCGGGTTAAAATGCTCTGCCATGTAGGTCATCAGGTAATTTGATCTAACACAGCCTTTGGCGACTTTAACACGGAGAAGATATCAGTGCTCTTTTCTGGCTTTGTCAAGGTTATTCCGAAGTTTTTTTGCGTTTTCTGTGGTACTTATAGTTCTTGGTTTCTGGAAGGGTCTCATAAGCTCTTCATCCGAGGCTGGCCAAAGGTGAGCCCGATCTCTCCTGCGATGAGGTTCTGTAAAAGCATTGCCTTTGACGGCCCTCCAGAACTTCGAACTGTGCCAAGGGGCCGACTCGAACTTGGCTGCATGCCACCGACGTCTGAATGACTTCGAGGAAGCCATGAGTCAGAAATAAAACCCAGTCGTAGATCCAGAGGGAAAATGGATTATCGAATAAAAGACGGGTGCGGTAAGGGGAAAAAATCCAATTCAAAATGATCATATATATTTATGTATACACATATATATATATATATATATATATATATATATATATATATATATATATATATATATATATATATGTGTGTGTGTGTGTGTGTTCAATCTTGTGTCAGAATTCATGTTTACAAAATTTCCAGCAAAAAAAGCTACGGGTTGTTGGTTTGCAATGCGTGATGACACACAAGCGATTTTGCCACTCCCATAAGGCTACCCGGATACGCCTCGAAGGGAGTCCCCGGTTTCTTAGTGAGTCGTTGCGAAAAAAAAGCACAATTGCAAGAGTCAAATGAATATGTCGACCATGAGAACCATAAACTGTCATTGACTTTAATAACTGGCGTAACGCCATTACCTGGGAAAGCAAAATTGCTCCCCCCCTCCAGCGATCTCTTGAACTTCTGCATGGATTTCATTAATCCTACGCGAACTGAGAAAACGGCGATATTTAATCTCAAGATACGAAAAAACATAAATCCAAAGCAAAAACGAGGTGACAGTTCGAGGTCGAGCCCAAAATTACTGTATTTGTAACGATTGTCGGAAGATCGCAATCCATTTCATTCACACCCAACCACAAAGAACTTGGAAGCTTGAATCATATTTCACGTACAGTTGTTCAGGTTCAGGCCACCGATCAATGTCAAATGACTTCATTATCTTGCTGTGTGTTATCTCCGGAACTACTGAAGAGATTTGATGAAATCAAGCGCCACCATTCAATGGCTCCGTATCAAGTGACCCAGCAAGAATGTAAGCGCAGTCTGCGCATGGCTGTACTGAATCGTCTTCTGGCGTAAATCGACGTCCCACTTGAAGAAATATCAATAGAGATATTTGACATGTGGTAACATAACATGTGTGGACGGTGTGATATGCTGACCTCTCAAAGTGGTATAACAACAGGTGTCACAACATACCAGTATCTTACAACTTATTTGTATAAACAAAGAACAGGCGAATTTGAGTCATACGGGGAAATCTTGAACATGGTGTCCTTATGACGTCATTTGGAGACCAGCTGAACGGTTTTGATAGCTAATTTGATACCAAAATGTACTAACCAATGCAAGAAAAGCCACTGAAGTCTCATACCGGTGCTTTTGTTAGGTTCTGTCAGTTACCATAAAATTCCATGTGGTAATTTTGCATTCTTAAGCTAATGGCTAGTTCAGTTTAATTGAATTTTAGTATTTTGCTTGTATTTAATTTTAAAGCTTTTTAACCGAATTAATTTCAGTAATTACTCTAATTTGATTTAGCCCAGTTCAATTCAGTTGATTCAATGAAGGTAGGACACTGGCATCTCAGGATCGTGGCTTTACTGAGTGTGAATGCCCATTTCTGTGGATGCCTCCTAACAATGCAACGCAGTAGTGCTGTCTATGTCGATGCGTGACGATCACAAAATGATCAGAGATGTGGGCGAAGGACTGCAGCAAATAGTGGCTTTCTTGCTGTTCCAGCCTACTTTGCCGCTTACGAAACGTCATCTGGATATCACAGATGTTTTACATGGATAGAAATGCATTAGAACTTGTGTTTATATGCAGTGTTTAGTTAGGCTTTCATTAGATGCAGTGCAACAAAAACAAGAGTGTTTGAGTCTAAACAAGGCCATTGTCTGCCGGTTTCCTCTCCTCGTTTCCTGCTAGTTGTCCACAATACATTAGTCACAAGGGCATCGAATTCTGTAAATGATTGGGGGTGGGGGGGAGGGGGGCAGCTGAGGGCCCAACAACCTAGCCTAAACTCCCGCCAAAGGTGGGTTTCTTAACTGATGTAACCCGCTTTATTTTGGCCAATGGGGATTTATAGGTTTTGCTACTGTCTATCGAATAAGAAAGTGTATATATATATATATATATATATATATATATAATTTATTTTATCCTATATATATATATATATATATATATATATATATATATATATGTACATATACAGGATAAAAACAGATATATGCATCATTTTAGCCTTAATTCTTAAGTTTCTGCCTTTCTCTTATCCATTGCGGCCATTCTTTTCGTTATTGTAGCCCATTTCCCTTTACAATCGGCAGAAAATATTGGGGGTCCAAACCAACATTGGGGGACCCAAATCTGGAATGAGGGCAGGATCCCTAACAAAAGAATACGAATCGACAACCCTGATTGGTCATGCCAAAGATCTGCTATTACCGTGCGTTGACTTTGTTGTGGCCTATTGTGTTGGGGGAGAACGCGGGGGGTGGCTTTGCTTAAAATAGTTGGCTGTCTCGAGTACTCCTGCCCAAAATTTGTTCCTTTCTGCCGGTTCTACTGAATCGCGGGCTTTGACATTAGGAGCCATCACCAAATTGATGGACGAGTCTCCAGCTGTGGTAATAAGCAAAACGCGTCGTGGGTGACAAAATCCGCTTTCGGCGTACCAGGGAGGTGACCGGCACCCGAGCGCTGGGGCGCGCGGTTGGCTCGGGTCGCTCCAGTCCCGCTTCGACGCCTGCCGGGACCCGGCCGTCGCCGCCGACGCCGCCGACGTCCCAGCGCCCATACCCAGTGAGCCGGCGTCGGCCGGCCGCGACGGACGACGCCGGGGCACGCCAGCAGTCAGGGGCGCTCGCGGGCGCGTGGTTTGGCCGCCAGGTGGGCAGCGGGAGCGAGGATTCGGGCCGTTCCTGGGACTGAGGCGGCGGTGTGCAGAGCCCGGGCGTTGCGGCGGAGTGTCGGACGGTGGAGAAGACGGACGGAGGCTCCGTGATCTTGAATGATAGGTCAGGGACGGCGTCCCTGACTCGGCGGTGAATGTGGCGGTCTTGGACGGTTGAAGAGAGCTGATATGCGACCGGACAAGGAATACCCTTCCGCAGACTGATGAGCGGAACGCCAGAGATACGCCGTGGCTGGACCTTGGAAGCTGATGCTATCAACAGTCTCGCAGTCTGACGACGTCGCTGCAGCCAAGTTCAGTGGCAAAATAATATAATATCTGGAGGATCAGAAGGCATCGAAGGGTGGTCGCAGGATCGGAAGGAATTTCGAATGCTGGAAGGAGGGTCTGTGCACCATGAGCGCATTGGATGGAGCACAGAGAAACAAACCGCTCGAACACTTTTGGCGCGAAATATAACTGACACGTAGTTTGCGTTGCTGACAAACTCTGCGGCCGTATTATCTGTCAAGTGCGTCCTCGGAGGTAGAACACTTGGGACTTGCTGCTGGTTCGATCTTTGGGATTAATTTAACAGGTAAGTTGAGGCGTCTCATCTGGTCGTGATGACTGATAGCTAGCTTTGGGAGCGCTTCTGAAAAGTCTTTTCTGGCACAAAATGTCTACAATATTTACGCTGCTTCCATATGTTTACGGCACTTATTTTACCACGTATATGTGTCTTCTAAATGCGTCTTTTTTTAAGCATGTGTAACTACCGTGAAAAATCTGTGTCAAGGAAGCGTAAGCTCTCTAAATTATATTAGCTTATATTTTGGGTCCTTAGCTTCCAAGCAGACCAGGGACATGCTTTGTATTTGCTCTGTTAATGTTTGGGCGAATTTCCATTTCTTTTGGTAAGTATGTGGTTTTCAAACATGCAGCCTGTGCAATACAGTACCATAGCACTTTTTCTCGAAGCTGCTAAAATGACGTAGCGTGTTCTTCCCGCGGTCCTACAAGCCGTTTTTAGTGTTTTCTTTCCAGCAGCTGTAATCCCATCTGGGCATACGTACGGTTTAGATTTTGGAACATTATTTCTCGCCTGGTATCTCGAGACAGAGGCATGCAATTAAGGAAAGTTAGTTTTTTTGTCCCTCACATCTTTTCCGAAACCGAAGTGCGTGTAGGTCAGCTTCCAATCATTCTGCAGACTAGATCGCAGTAAATTCTGCACATTTCAAAAAGGATGCTTGAGATGCATTTGTAGGTCCCCTTGGACAAACACGCAAAAAATAAAGGACGACACCGTACTGTTCGTGGTCAGAATAAACCGTCTGACTCAGAGTGGTTCATTCAAAACGAACTGTTCCCTTAAATTAGATTATTATTTTGTACTACCTAAAGTATGATATATTATGATATAGCATTAGAAGCACATTAAAATTATAATGTACAAAAAAATCAACTATTATAAAGAATATTCTTAAATTAAATTATTAAATAAAAAACAGCCGTCGGTATTCCTCCAAAACATTCATTTGTATTCCAAATGACACTGGCATCCTGAGGTCACGGCAGCTATACATTGCCGTGCTCGGCGGTCAGCCAGACTCTGTGGAACGGTTCGCTGAGTTTGGCGCTGATGCCCTGGCGGTCCCGGGAATGGCGGCGTGGCATGGAGAGAATGCATTCTGATTAAATGAGTGAACTTAACGCGTGTGTTACGGGTAGTTTGCCGCTTGGACGCGTAGATGAACCACCTACGGCAGTATATGACGTGCCGTGCTCAAAGCCTTGGGTCCTCTTCGGTTTTATGCCATAAGACCGAAGCAAGATGAAGACCACAATGTTTTCGTTCCTCTTGCTGGTTCAGACGTCAACAGGCAAAAATATTTTGCGCATTTCAAGAGGTGTGTATGTTCGACTGCAGGTGGTGAACAGGCCACATGACTTCAGCCGACAATATTCTGAATCGAATCTATTGGCATCTTTAACAGGTGCACTGGCGAAAGGAAGGAGCAAAATTTGCTTCCCCCTCTCGTTTTTGGCATGTAACTTCGGCAATAGGCATACCTTATCCGTCACAACTTTAACATAGGTCCGTAACTGTTTCCACTACGGTCCGCCAGAGCTGTGATACCAGTCTCACGGCTCATCTGCCGTCGACGTTTGGCTCGGAATGCCACGTGCCTATCCGGCCGTAGGACGGGCACTACGGTGCACGTTGAATAGCTGTTGTGTTAAGAATAGTAGATTCTGACTGCATGATGAACACGGATTCCCCACTGCACGGGCAAGCTGGGTCAGTTGTATCGAGGTCACCCAGAGTTAGTAAACAAACAACATTTTGTCTTTTTCCGAATGTCTACCCAGTTTTTTCAACTGAATCACGAAGGAACAAAACTGCGATGGTAGCATCTGACAGGAATCTACAGCGCACCGCAGCGTTGTTTCCCACTGGCTTACTCGACTGCGGCAGGTCAAACGATCTGCCGCAGTCGGGTCCGCGAATCCCGCTTCATGACGTTATGAAGCGGGACTATAGCACTTATCCAGCTTCTCGACGTTATGAACTCTCGGACTATTGCACGTTGTTACCTTGATTAAGTGGACAAAAAGTGGCGGACTTCGGTGGTGTTGTCCCCGTATATGTAACGCACGGCCAGCCCTCCCCCAATTGTCGACCGTGCATGGTGTCGACGAAAGCCGGCGTTGAGCGGCTTTCGTGCGGTGTGCGCAGCCGCCCTAACTGGGTATCCGCAGGGATTCGCAGACAAAGCGATCATATGCGCCTGCTTGAGTTCCATTACCGACCTCTCGCTACACGATAAACGCATCTCTGCTGTATTCGGATGACTAACGCACATTATCTATGCTTTGTGGAGAGCTGTGCGGACCCATTTCATCCGGTCGGTGGCGCACGACGAAGATATGGTGGACTGCCATTTGCGGCTTCTTCGGTGCACTCTGCATTCTTGTTTTCCTTTACCGCCTACAATCCAAGCCATGTTCGTATTATTCCTCTTAATATTTATAAGGGCCGAGTTTGCATCTAAGCGTTTCTCTTTTTCGTAGTTGCGCCGTGGCAGTTCTGGCTCCACTACATTTCTTCTCCGTGAATGCGTCCGTTCTTCGAAGCATGAGGTGTCAGTTTTTTCTACACACAGCTGTACATGACGCGGGCACCACTGGAACGACACTTGACACGGTATTCAATTGGATGTTTCGACACCTGTTGACGGTTGAGTCGCGTCTAACGCTTCCTCCTCATCCACATCGAGACCCAATCGCTCGACGAAACTAATTCAATCGAAACTTAATTGTCCTGAACCCTGTGTTTTCTTTCCTGGTAAAATGCAGCTTTTCTCAACTGATAGCGTCGCAAAGCATATCGACCCCGCCGAGGCCTTTATTATAGTGCTGCGGTAAAAATAGTGCAATGGTACGCTAAGCGGCATGTTGCAGCCAGCTTGTCAGATTATTGTCTATTGCAACCTTACCAAACTTCATCGAAGGTCCAAGTCATAGTGTAATTGTCAGGCTTGTTCATGCAATGCTGTTTCCTGGCCGAAAATCCTCCATTGGCCCAGGGCTGGGACCGCTGTCCAATAAACGTTTATTATTTCTTTGTATCTATTTTTACCATCCGCAGTAGACAAAAATCCAATTAGATGGCGATGTTTGGACAAAGTGTGATTTTTTAATGTTACCTCTTGTTTATTCTGGACTCTGGATTCGTAACTCTGTCCATGTCCGGTGATGTCCAAGTATCATTTCTTTCGGCTCCTTTCTTATTTGTTTTTCAGCCGTATTCAAAATGATCTGGGCTGAGGGTAAATTGGCGTACTCTGTGTTTCCTAGTGACTTTAAATGTAATCATGACATTGAAACAAGGAACTGTTGTTATACGGAGCAATTTGATCAAAGAATAAACAAACAACAGCTGAACGTTCAATCGTAAAGAACGGTTTTATCAGTACGCCATTTTTCCAAATGAGGACCAAATGAGGGAGCGAGCGACCGAACACAGTCCTAGTGGCGGCGGCAGTTTGGATTTATGCATGCTTGTTAGTTGCTTGCTTTCTTGGGTTTCAAAGATTTCTGCCGGACTGCTATAAAAGGCAGGCCAAACTGGGCACCAAATTTTGCTTCAGCACCAAATTCCTTTTTGCTAAGGCTTCCTGACGACGGTGATATATGCTAATGAAAAGTGCGCGCAGATAGGTGTCTGGCGCTCTGTTCTTGAAATATCTATGCAAAAACGCCCACATTCTGGTGGATGACGTACGCCAATGAGTTTTTCTTTCTTAAGGCAAGAATCCCTTCGTTAAGGCCAGAATAAACAATGCCTGTGAATCACAGCAGTAGCCAGCCAAAAGTTTCAGGTTCGCAGACGCATATCCGAAGGGGAGGAGGGACCGTGAGGGTCGCAGTCTTTTAGTATGCGTTAACGTGTGATACAATTTAACAAAATTAGACAAAACATATGAAGGCAGTAACAAGGGAAAGAGGAAGTCCGATTCCCCACTGCGTCCCTTCCGAGCCGTGCGCTCCTCGGTATTTCCGAATCCACTCCCTATTATGATCATGATCATGAGGATCATATGCTCATGAGCATATGACCATGAGCAATGGTCATATGCTCATGACCCATGAACGGTGGGTCATGGCCGTTCAAATGTTGAAACGCTATAAAATGTGATTTGGCATGCTCCTTTACCCCCCAAATATATAGATTCACTGACTAATCCACCATGACCTGTTTTCTTGTCCTGTGGGAAAGGCCCTTGGCTGCGCCAGCTTTAGGTGAGTAATCATATACTACCGTAAATAAAGCAGAGGGCACTAATCTCCGTACATGTTCTTAACTGCTACTCCTAACCACCACCAGTAGGCAGATCCAAGTATTTACATGTCCAATGTACAATGAAATCCATAAAAAGCTGGAATCATTCAGCAGAATTTCAGCTATTCACTTCACTTGGGGTATTCATTGTCCTCATATTTTCACTTCATTTCGCTATACATATAAACATCACCATTCCGTCCAAAAACATCATGAACTTTGTTCCTTCAGTTTAGAAACAATTTCGAGCCGGGTCGCACGTTTTCTGATTTGCGACCCTGGCACGAGATTTCGCCCACTAACGTCATCAGCTGACCACCTGCAGTAACGCTTTTCGCCAACACATAGGTGAGTCGTCAGCACACAGATGCGCGGCCCAGAAAATTCTCCAGATTTCCAAGTAAACGTTTTCATTTCTGGTTATAATTTTCGAAGGGATTTACGAAATTGGTGACAGCTTTTAGGAGATTTCGTTATTGACGACCCTTACTGATGAAAGCCAAGTAGATTCTCCTCCGCTCGAAAAGGTTGCGACATGCGACCCAAGCAATCCTTTGAATATTGGAGTGCTTTGTACAGAGCAGGGTAGGAAACGTGTAATTTCAATCATTGTTTCCTGCCCCGTAAATAACTGTTCTAAACGATTCACACATTTGGAGCGATTAGCTCGTGTTGTGTTGTTAGACATGTTAGACATTGTGCGATGGTATTACAGTTAGATCTGTTGTATGTTACGCATGTATACGGTGGACGTAAACGTGAACCTCGGACGTGAATACTTTCAGACTGAGTTTTTAATTTCTTCATTTTATCACGTTGGGCTATCAATGAAGTTTTATATGCTTAGCTTTAAATTCATTACTTCCACGTCACGTCATAGACATGAAGTCACTGCTTCGTGAATCTGGGAGTGCGCCTGCAACATCAACGAGCGTTATGTCACTCAGGGTTACGGTGATAAGCGTGCAGGGACAGAAAGCAGGGAACCGCACGAAGGCAGCAACAGTAACTGTTAGCAGCTGCCTTGTTCAGACGCCTCCCCAGGCTCTGATTGAAAAAGTAACCATTGCTGTTTTGCAGCCAGAAAAGCCATCACTTTGCTCAGACCTTATGCCATTAGGCCGGCTATGCCAGAAAATTGACTGACTGATAATGATGAGGTCTGGCTTCTGTACAAGAGTACCATTGGTCACCAAAGTTCTGCCAGGTGTGGCAGTAGTGTTCTCCCAGCAATTGTACGCTGAATCATGAGCATTTTTCTTCGGGAGTTTCACGCATTTTCGGGAGACGGACAGTGACGACATTGGTGATGTAAAAGTGAATCTCTCTATTCCTCCTTTCCCCCTTCTCTCTCTCTTTCTCACCCTCTCTTCCTCCCCCACTGCCTCCTTCCCCCCCCTCTCTCTCTCTCTCTCTCTCTCTCTCTCTCTCTCTCTCTTTCGTTTTCTCCTGCCATGCCATCCTGGAACTCCCGTCACGGTTCGATTCGAGGAGCCCGGACGGCTGGTCGGCCGGCGTCACGCCGACATCGAATCCAAGTTTATAACCTCGCGCTAACCGGCCGATCCGAGCACTTTATTGCATGGCCGAAACGTCCCTCCGCAGAGCCGCCGGTGAATTATTGGACGGCCGAACTGTGGCATATTGCCGCGAGCGCCGCCGTCACGCTGGCTCTTGTCCGGATCCCGACATCAGCGCAGCCTGACAGCGTGACGGACACCTGAAAATGGAAACGACAAGTGCTAGACCCGGTGTAAGCCTTTCCGACATTGTAGCCATGGTCTGAAGGTGTTTTTCGTTAAGCGGGCTTTTTGAAAATGGTCCATACAAATAGGATCCAATGTACGCAGCATCGGTCCAAGTGCGGAGAACTCCTTCCGTTTTTGGAGCATCAAACTACTTTTGTCATAAAGTGTCAGTCCTTCACGGTGCTTTTAGTGATCGGATCGGAAGAACATGAATATTAGTTTATTACATTTCCAACAGATAAAACTTCCATGGCCTTTGCGTCCGGGGCTCCGCCACGTCATTTTGATTGGAGGGTGCAGCAAAGGTGGCCCCAGACAGGGGCGGATCCAGCGGCATGGTTTGGGGGGAGCCAAACCGGAATTTGCTGGTTATGGATGGAAGGTAAACGAGTGAACGACCGAGTGCACGGGGTGGAAGACGCTGGCCTTGGGTTAGGAGTGCATAGCGATTTCAAACTCTGGTTGTGTAGTAAAAGCCACGTTTCTGGAGGGCCAAGTGGCTATCTGCGCCCTATCGCGGTCAGGGGCGGGGGAGGCGTGACCGAGATGGCCCCCTCTGGACCCACCAGTGGCCTCATAAACCAATTCAGCGAACTAGAAAAGCACAGAATTTCGGTCAAAACTCATCGGATTTGTGTTTTTACATGCATCAGGTCGTTTTTACAGTTCAGCAAGGATAAAATGCGCATATATTTCGATAAAGATGCAATGTAACTTCCCTTGTGCTTCAAACATATACATATTTATATACATATAATACACCGAATATAGAGTCATTTTGCACCAGGCGCAGAACCAGATGACACTGGAGGACCTTTACCGAGTCGTCCAACTCTATGCCGCTGCCGGCCCGTGTTTGGCAGACCCTTCCGGTCTCTGGCGAAATACAGGTGCTCGTTCTGGATCTTGAGCCCAGTTACGGCTACGCATCGGAACTGTTTCCGGCTCCTCATCCATCAGGCTACCGTGGCGCTTGACCCAACCCTACGCCAAAAGAGAACTGGATTCGGGGGCGAATAGGCGAGGGCATCACGTTATGCCCTCGCCTATTCGATTTCGGAAATTACAGATTAAACAAGTTTGCCAATGTCATTCGTGTATTCGTCCTGCATCATCTGTATAACGGAAACGACAGAACATCGCGCAATTCCAACTCATCACAATTCCAACTCATCACAAAATGCTAAGAACTGTCTCCAGATTTCGAACGTCGTCTCCAAATTGCAAACCCTTCCCACCATTGTCCCAACGAGATTTCACCAAAATCTGCCATAGTCAGAGTCTGGGGTCAGACAAACGCTAACTTTCAACTCATTCTCACTATGCAGTGCCATACAGGGTTAATGCTAAAATTCTTGAACTGTTAGAAGACAAGATCACCGAAGCCAGTATTACACGAGTTGGCTTCTCCTCACCAAAGCAAAACGTCACCTGATGGTGGCGTTACCAACGACAGCTGAGAAAGCCACCACTCGCTAACCTCGTTACGGACAATCTGTGCTGGTAGCTTCAAAAGTTATATTTAGACCTAATAATGCCTTACCTGACCAACCTAACCTGCCCTACGCCTACTGCTACATCCACTCCTGTTCCTACGTTGAAGTTTTCCGACAGCTGAGCTTTCGTTTTGGAAAATGACGAAGGTTTGACCGCCAAGATGAATTTACTGCAGTTTCGTTCAAGATTGGTTGCGTCGTCTGTTCTTGTGGTGTCACTGTCCCGGACAATGATCTTGAATGGTTAGGTGATGCCAACTCGTAAATTACACCGAAACCTGGCCCTTGGCTTCGTCAGTGCCTTACTGTCCCATCTTTAGCAAACGATAGAAAAATTAGAACACGAACCTCCGTATTTTACACCATTTCAATTTATTAATATTGCATAACACACAAAATACGAATACGTTCGAATTGAAGACATCTCTTACGTCCATCCTCATCCTGTAGCCGTCGCACAAAGGCTAGTATGCAGCTGCCCATGCTTACCCCTTGCTTGCATTGCATCGTTTTTGAGTATCGATATGGGTTGCCTTTTACTACTAGATTCAATGGCATGAAGGGAAAACGCCAAACAGAGCATGTGTTTATTCTTGTAATATCTAGCAAATGCAGCATATGCTTTTCGGGTATAGATATTGGAACCTACCTTCAGCACTTATTGGAGGCTATAATCCCCCAATCAGATGGATGGATGGGACGCATCCTCCGTCCCCTCCCTGTGATGGAAGCCATGCTTTGCGTCATACCTGATTGTCATAAACTGCTTTGTCAAACGATGGCTGTAGTTAACGTCGCTGGATAACAAAAAAAAAAAAACAGCTATATCTACAGTCCACTGACGAGCATTTTATGAAAGCAGCCTTCGTAGCTCATTTCATTTCATGCTCCTCAGCGAAAGTCTGCAGCGGTGGGCTGCATCATAAACGGACCACAAAGGAATGGCAGCCAAACTAAGTTGCACAAACAGAAGCTAGCGCTGACTACCGGCGAGTTTTGTAGTTACCAAGAGCTTGTGACAGCGATCGGCTCTTGGTTTTCGCGCAGTGTCCAATGCTGTGTGGCGTGCTTTGACCTATTGCTCAGCTCTTCTCAGCCAGGTTTGACGCCTGCATTGTTATTCTGTTCCGTCAATCACTGAAGTTTTCGTGGCTTGGACGTCGTATTCGGATTATTCAAATAGAAAATGCTCTTCAGAAGCCAATACTCGGTGGGTTTGAAGTAAGCCAGTTTTTTACTCAAGGTATTTCCGCATATTCGAATACCTAGCCAGGTGCGTAGCCAGGATTTGCCCCAGGGAGGGCTAAATGTCAAATTTTGCCATATACCACTGCCATATGACGAAGTTTATAAGAAAAAGCAGGAATTTTACATAGCTGACCTAATTTTTAACCCACTGGAATACATATGATGTTTGTTTTTGCAACACATATATGATCACCATTCCGTATTCGTGCGAAATCGCCATGTATCTAGTGTAGACCGCTTGGCTCAGGGGGCGTGGCCCCCATGGCCCCCCTCGGCTACGTTCCATTGCCCAGCGGACATTAGGATATTCAATCCCGTGATGTCAGCAGGTGACTAAAGGCTTATAAAAATCAGACTGTGGTACACGTAACTGAGTCTTTCATTAGCGTGTCCCTTGACCCTTGTTTAATTCTCAGATGTGGGACTGTTGTTTTGTAGCGGTGTCACAGTTACGTCAGAGACATGTCCGTCCCCACACCAGAGTAGATTGGCAGCACAGGTTTGTTCCGAGCCGTGGTTAATGTATTAGAATCAAGGTCCTCATCCCTATGGCAGTAATGAGTCTCCCCCATTTCAAATGTAACTGAAGCTAGATCCACTCCATAAAAACACAGTTAAGATGTGTCGAGTTGCAGCGACCCTGTGGTTTATAAGAGATTTCACGCTGCGTTTTGTTTTGACGTGAGCGCCAGTCTGAGCAGTCTGTGCAGCTGATAGCTCACAGCCCTCTTGCCGTCCGTCAACGCGTGGCTGCGCCGGACCGAGAACCTCCGGCGGGAGCAACTTGCGCAACTTCGCCACGCAAGTACCAGTCTGTGTAAACTTTAAAGACTGTTCCAACCCCGCTTCTGTGTGCAGGTTACATCAGCCTCAGTGTTGTCCGTCTTTTGTGTGTACAAACCCGAACGGCAAGCGCGGCAAAAGCGCATCGTTACTGCGTCCAGCCGCCCGAGGCCGCGAGCCGTATTGATGTTCTCGTAACGAGCGGAATGTTCGGCCGACGCGGCATCCGGGCGGCTCCAGGATAGAGCGGCATTTCTGCTGCGTCTCGGCCAGTCGGTCTGCCGGCGGAAAAAGCCGGCTGATGACGATCGGCCGCCCGGCCGCCGGCTTTTCCCGGCAAATTACCGGAAAGGGGAGGGACTCTGGTCGCTGTTACTGCCGAGGACAAAACTGGCCGATAAAGGCCATGTGTTTGATGAGCGGGCGGCGGGAGCGACTGACAGAGACTCAGCTACGCTGTGCGCAGCCGGATAGGACGTCAACCCTATTCCGTGCTCCTGCCCGGAACGTGCATTCCATGCTGGGGGGGGGGGAGACCCAAACCCCTTGCGATCTCGAAAACTGTTTATCTGATTTCCCAGCGGTAAAGGCGTTTGATAGCCTGTAGCAAGGTCCACATTCCTGAGGAAGAAGTGTTGAAAATTTTTAAGTAGGAAGGGATTGGGGGTCAAAATGAGAGTATAAGTAAGTGTTTCCTTATGCAAGCTCTCCGACTACATTTTAGGACCGATTTTTCATGTCATTCCATCGACATTTGATTGTTTTTTTGCATATGTTGGAAAGAGATCGATTTTCAAAATGTTTAGGCGTATCCAGGGCACATAAAAAGGTTATACGTTTTTATGAAAAGTTAATTCATTCGATAGCATATTTTGAGTTTAGAGAGCTTCTCTGTGTTCGGGCAGCATTTCCATATGTGTTGCATGCCATATTATATGCATATAGCAAATGCCCACAGGCGGATCCAGTTACCAGAAAAAGTGGAGTAACTTTCTACATGATGAATTATTGGCAACTGGCTATCATATTCAAGCATATAGCGAATACCATTTTGGATTGTGCTTAAAGTTCGCATTCTGGCACCAGAAGTGCGTCATGTTTTGAAGAATAAAACCATAGGGGCAACCAAGGCACATAAATGGGATAACGTTTTGGGAAAATGTCAAGTTTTTCATATATTCTAAATTTGGTAAGATTATGTTAGGTACGTAGCCAAGGAGGGCCGTGGAAGCCGTGCCCGCCTTCCCCTGAGCAGCCTTTAGTAGATATTTGGAGATTTTGCAGGAATACAGATAAGTGATCTTGTATATGCCACACAAACATGGTATGTTTTTCCCGTGCATTAAACATGAGGTTAATTGAATAAAACTGTTGCTTTTCCGTACAAATATTGTCATATGTCAGTGGTATATGTCGAATTTTGGCATTCCCCCCGAGTAAAATGCTGGCTACGTGTCTGGATTATGTGTGTCGTGAAAGCATTTCCGTATGTGTCACATGCCATATTATATACACAATGCAAAGGCTCAAAGGCGGATCCAGATGCGAGAAAAACAGGGGTCAAGAATTACATGGTGATAGCAGTGTTTTCTCCGCAAATCGAACCATGATTTTTCAGGAATAAGCAGAAATAAAATCGCCCACTTTGCATTACCCTGGATCCACATCTGATTTGCATTTTCACTGAAATATACGCTATTTGATCATAATATATGTGGAGCCAACAAAACCAGTCACACAGATCCAGATGTCTGTTACGCCACTGAACATGTACGAAATGCGTCGGAAAACCGATACCTGGGGACGCCCCTGGCAGTATATGTAGATGAATTCTATGCGTTAAGCAGGATCAAGATGTCTATATCACATGTTAACTTTGTTTTATTCGCTCAGTGACTCTTAAATTTTTGGCAATAAGAAAATTTTACACGACCCTGGATCCACCATCGACCAACATTTTTCTTAAAAATATCTGGAATATTCAGGTTACAAACGTTTCGATCATTTGAACTGTCTGCGACATTACAAAAGACATCAAAATAGCACATGACCGCGTCGAAGTGCGTTATCTTTAGAAAGCGCGATATGCCTCAACGATGCCTTTTAAAAACGTGTCCTGGAATCGCCTCGAGAGGAGGCTCTTGACATTTCGTCATACCATGTCAAAAACATATTTAAGGAAAGTCACGAGGTTTCGTAAAGCAGCTCCCAAAAGCCCGGGAAATGCGAGCGAAAAACCGGAGCAGACGGAATCTGCCCCTCCTCCGCCCCTCTCGGAGGGAACAGGAATGACTGATATTCGGCATATGTCTAGCGGGCAGCAGACGAAAAAGAGAACATTATGGTCACTGCGAGAATGAAATAGTGAAAGTATGCGGCCTTCTGCGTAACGCGAACGTATTGTGTGTGTGTGTGTGTGTGTGTGTGTGTGTGTGTGTGTGTTTTTTTTTTTTTTTTTTTTTTTTTTTTTTTTTTTTTTTTTTTTTTTTTTTTTTTTTTTTTTTTTTTTTTTTTTTTTTTTTTTTTTTTTTTTTTTTTTTTTTTTTTTTTTTTTTTTTTTTTTTTTTTTTTTTTTTTTTTTTTTTTTTTTTTTTTTTTTTTTTTTTTTTTTTTTTTTTTTTTTTTTTTTTTTTTTTTTTTTTTTTTTTTTTTTTTTTTTTTTTTTTTTTTTTTTTTTTTTTTTTTTTTTTTTTTTTTTTTTTTTGTGTGTGTGTGTGTGTGGTGGTGGTGGTGGTGGTGGTGGTGGTGGTGGTGGTGGTGGTGGTGGTGGTGGTGGTGGTGGTGGTGGTGGTATGATCCCCGGCGATTTCCACACGGTGCGTCCTAGAACGTCGCGAAAAAACAGCGTGCTGCGCGTGACGAGATCTCGCAACTGGTACCTCTTTTTAAGATCTCAGTTCAACGTATGATCTTCCAGGTCGCGCCAAAGGTCAAAAATTAGAAAAAGTGTTATTTTTCGTGTTTAGGCGCAAATGGACGCCAAAGAATAAATGATGATAAATAGACAGAGCAAAAGTCAGGCGTTCGCTGCATTACCCCTCTTTTGATAAAATAAAAGATAAATTGCACCAAATTTACGTCATTCGACTCCTTGTACCGTAAGCAATCCGGATATGTAGCTTGTTTTGCGATATGGCCACGAGCTGGACCCAGGACTTTGGTTAACTGTTAGGCTCTGGTGGGGTGCATTCGACGTCTCATCATGCACGGTAATAACCTAATCGAATAATGCTGTCATGTCCCGAGATATATGCTAAATACAGTGGAGGTAATCATCATTGGTGCAACACCCCACACGGCTGGCAGGGCGGCAACTCCTAATCTTCAAGAACATAACCCGCAAGGCGTTGCAAGGAAAAAAAAACAGTGAAGGCGAACCACTAAGTCGTTGAAGCGATGCGCCCCCCACCCCCCTGTTTTAACGCTAAAATTCAACATAAACCCTGTGGCGATGGCTACGGAAAATACGCCACGCAAACAATTAATGCATATTAAATCGTATGCATTGGTATATATGACTTATTCATATGGTAACAACACTATTGGTATTAAATCAACAAGCCAAATGTAAAAAATAAACGAAGCATAAAGAAATGACTTATAGTGGCCTGCAGCCCCCTACTCCCACTCCCATCCCTTTACACCCAGACGTTCTGCCGCCTATGAAAATAAATCGTCTTGAAATGGATCCAATATGGCCCAACGAACTTTAATAGTGCCATTTTGGTGGCACATCCACCAGGTACTAAGTACATCATACCAATGACTCGCGATATTTCTCTGTCGTGTATTTGTCTATGTAATGACAAAACCACGACCCTGTGTTCCCCGCGATCGCTTTTGCATCGAATCATTCCTGGACTTGTGTTTCTTATTTCTGTATTACTATCAGGAGCAAAATTAATACTGGGGCGTTCAAGCGAAACAAGCTGCTCAAGGCGTAATGAAAGACTACTGCGAAACATCTCATGAACCCGTCCACGACTGGGGGGCAGTTGACTGCCCCCCCTGAGGTTTTTCTGAGATTGCCAGAGAACCAACAAACACAGAGTCACCAAACTTTGTGTACCTTTTGCTCCACTAATGCTACATCTGGTGTCAAAATTTTGACCTCAGGTCATGTCCGGTGCCTGACCTAAGTCAGGCCAAATGGACCTATGTCCAAAAAAGTTTTGCGCCCTGTAACTTTTTCGCAAAACAAGATATCTCAATAATACTTTCAGGGATTAGTGATCGTGATAGATGCAATAAATTTGCTATCTCAGATTTTTCGGAATTTTCCGGGTCATTGACCTAAGGTCAAGCCCATTTTTAAGACATGTCGCCGTTTTTTCGGAAATCGACGGAATATTTCATAACATTTTTAGTGTGGAGTGAAGCAGACATCTAGTTAACATCATTGGGCAAAGTATTAATGACTTCCAGCCATTGGCCTGAGGTCAGGTCACGAAGAACTGTAGTGAGCCAAAATGTACCACCGTCAAAATCGACGATGAATTACTCAGAATGGGTAGAAAATGGCAGAACTAGCTTGCTCAGACGTAAGTAATACCAGGAACCTCAAAAGGTCTGAAAAGTAGCATATTTTGGAAATAAACAGGCTCTCGCGAATAAACCTCCGCCAATTTTGTAGATTGGTAACCAATTAATTTTTCCAAAATTTAAGCACGAGAAACCGTCACAAGAACCACAAAGATCAATAAATTATGCATAGATCGTCTTTTTTTGCGAAGATAAAGGAACACTAAAATTAGTGCCCGTCAATTGGGTGCCGCATACGGCAGCGGCGCACACCGACAGCGGGCGGGAGAATTGCCGTGTCTTTAACTCAACGTTTCGGCGTATATATTGAACAAATCTGGGGAAATTAGACGTGTATCGGCATCCGCGGACCTCTACTTGTGCGCTGGTGCCTTTACCTATGCGTTATTAGTGACAGCCCTTGAGATTCAGGTCATTTCTCGGTCTCATGCAGTCGGCTATGAGAAAACATATATAGGGTGTAAATTGGGTTACATATTATCTAAAACTAAAAACGAGACCAGTTTCGAGCTCTACTCGTCACAAGGTTTCCAACGGTGTGCTTATTTTTATCGTGCGACCAACCGTTCGTGAGTTAGAGGGACCAATCGTTCGTGAGTCAACTGCCCCCCCCCCCAGTCGCCGATGTTCGAAACGGACCGACGGTTGTGCGCGGGTTAAATGCAAATGTTGATGATAGACCTTTTTTCCCGAATATATGCCTAACTCTATTTTTTTCGTAAGACATGGCTCGCAACAATTTTCTGTTCTTTGAGACAGTTGCAAGACTTCACGCCGCCTGCAAATGCATGCATAAGATCGCATGCATGTCGAATTCTCATACGTATTTCTACGTTTTTATTCAACTGTTCAGTGCTTTAAACCAAGTCTTTATAGGCCATCAAAGGTTAGTTACTTCCATACCATGCTCCTATGCGTTGAATTACAAAACTTTTATTGGAATGTTGTCAACAGGCGGAAACTGTTACTTTCATTGATCTTATCCGCATATTAAATTGTATGAACGCTTTTATAAATGGCGCGGTAGAACATTCTTCGCAAAAGTGTCTTGTTTTTGTTTTTATTTGCCCTAGCTATGCGGAACAGGACAGCGTTGGGATCAGCGTGAACAATAAGCCGAGGTTTCTGGAAGGCAATGACATGGCGACACGCAGCGAAGCACTTACACACGGAGCTCCCAGTTAAAACCGTCCTGCCAATCATCATGTACCAGCCCGGAATGAAAATGGTAACTCAGAACAAAAAGCTAGTTCATCGCAAAAGTCGAAACCTCGCGACTAACACCAGTTTGCCAGCAAAAATAGCCGAAATGTTCTGTTTAATGTACCCTCTAGGCCAACAACCTTGCTCGTTCGCCCTGGAAACAGCCAGTCTGGGCTGTGATTTCGCGCAGGACAGTGATCAGGACAACACCCACTACTGGCCCAGCGCTTGTTAGTCTCAGTGCCGGCATTGGACACCTGAGACGAGGTCTGGGACTGAATGGGGCGGCTCTGCTGCGTCACAGCACAGGACCGCACAGGGCGGAGGTCGGGACGCGGCGGGTTTTACGGGAGCTCGAGGCTGGGGAGGCGGCCGGTGGCACAGCCCTGGTCCCGGATTGCGAGGGGGCATCGGCGGCGTGCCGAGCGGCGACAGAACGCGAAACAACTGTTCCACGAACACCTCGCGGCCGTCCGCGCCCGTAATTATGACCATTGTGCGCGCCTCGCGTCGTTGGACCTTCTAATGTCGCCATAACCCGGCGGAAAAGAGTCCGCTTCGGGGCCGCGCCTCACGATTCCGGAATCGCCCGGTGGTGGATGGCGGGGAATCACGACGCTTTTAGTGACGGTGGCGGACCATCCAGTGAGTCGTGACGGCGACTACTGCTGCGCCAACCTGCCAGTGAATATTATAAATACCAGAGACCGTGGTCGGTAACTCAATCGATAGAGCGCTGGTCTCCCTTCTTGGCAAGACGGGTTCGAGTCGTTTCGTAGCTCGATATCTGGCCCGCGGGTCAGCCGTCAGCTGTCCAATTTCGGGTCAAGCTGACTACCACACGTTCGTGTCGCACCCTTGGTGGTACGTTGAATTTTCGCCACAAAATCAGCCGTTACCTGGAATTACGCGATAGGGTGCAGGGGTCGAAGCCTGCAATAAGCTCTGCTTATCAAGGGTTCTGAACACTAGCATCGCCCTGCCAAACCAATCGGATCAAATAGAAAATAGAAAATGTGAGCATGGGAGGATGGATTTTGTCTCGGCTGCAGGACGCACTAAACAGCATGTGCGCATGACGTACATTTATCACGGCGATGTTATGGGATATCGTGTCATGGATGGATGCCGAGTTGCTTACCGAGTCGTATCGTTCGCCCCTTTTAATGCCTTTTTGCCTACGGTACAGTCCAACAGATTTTGTTTTCGGTGTGTGCACGTGAATGAAAAGTTTCCAGGTAGAATCGACAGAATAGTTTTTTGCGAAGACAGAGGAAGACGGGCCTCCTGCGCGCTAGAATTTCCAGTGTTAAGCTTTTCCTGCCTTATACGGTCATAACGAGTGTAGTGTTCTTCTAAAATGATTCAGAACCACAGTTTGATACTCACTGCAAGAATCTTGTCCAGCCGATGTAAGGTTGCTAACTGATATTACGTTTTTTGTCTGTGGCGTCAAAGTAGCTTTATGAGATTGGAAATTAACTGGAATGGTGTATTTTTGGGTTATAGTAGCGTGCTGCTGAGGTGTAGGTGCACTATAATCTACGTAGTTTGACCATCAGTTCTTTATAGAATGTTTCGAAGAAAGTGCAGCTGTGCTCCTCAATGAGTAAGCCCGACTGTTTTGGATAAGACATTTTGGCTACCTAAACCCGCGCCTGACTGGCAGTCGGCGCCGATCACACTCGACTGGGGGGGGGTTAACCGCCCCCTCTAACTTACGAACGGCTAGCAGTACGATAAAAATAAGCGTATCGTTGCTAAGTTCGTGACAAGTAGAGCTCGAAACTGGTCTCATTTTTATTTTGGATGATACGAAAACCATTTGCTCCCTATCTTTTTTTCTCACAGCCGACTGCATGAAACCGAGAAGCGGCCTGGATCTCAAAGGCTGTGATGAATAAAGTCTAGGAGGTAAAGGCCCCAATGATCGTGTAAAAGTGCGCAGCTGCTGATACATGCCTAATTTCTCTGATTTGTTTAATATATGCGTCGAAACGTTGAGTTAAAGACAGTGATTTTCGCACCGACTGCCGGCGGATGCCGTAACCGAACGCGTTATGAAATTAATGGGAACTGTTTTTGGCGTATCTTTAAATTCAAGATATAGGTCTTTCCATGAAACATTTCTGAATTCACATATCTTGTGATGATTTCTCATGCTTAGATTTTGGAAAAAAGTTGAGTAGCTGTCAGTCAATTGGCGGAACTTTATTTACAAGGGCCTGTTTATTTTCAAAATATGCAGTTTTTTAAACTTTTTGAGTTTCTTGGTATTACTCCCATCTGTGCGACCTAATTCCACCATTTTCTACCCGTTCCGAATAATTCACCGCATTTTGGCTCGTAACAGTTATTCGTGGCCTGGCCTCAGGCCAACGGCTGGAAGTCATTCATGCTTTGTTCATCGACGATAAAAGGATGTCTGTATCACCTCATACTAAAAATGCTATAAAAAAAAATTGCGTCGAATTCCAAAACGGCGACGTCAGGTCTCGGAAATGAAATTGAACTTAGGTTACTGACCCAGAAAATTTAAAAAAATCTGAGATAGCAGATTTGTTGCATTTTCCAATGTGTCAATTCCATGAAACCTTTATTGAGGCACCATGTTTTCCAAAATAGTAACGGGGAGCTAAACTTTTTTGAACATAGGTCCATTTGACCTGGCCTAGGTCAGACGCCTGACTTCGGTCGAGATCAAAACCTTGACACAACGTGCAAAAATAATTAATCAAAAGGTACACAAAGTTTCGTGGCGCTGCGTTCGTTTGCTCCCTCGCAATCCTGGAGAAACCTCAGGGGAGCGGTAATCGCCCCGTGGTCCGGGGCAGGTTAAGCTATTCGTAAAAAATCGGTCAAAGTGGGACATTCCCTATAACGGCTGTCAAGCAGGTCAGATGGAAAATGCATACATAGTCCTTGAGTTTCGTGGCGTGACGCCTGGCGATTTATGTTCCTGCGAGAAGTGATTTACCAACCCGTAAAACTGGTATCTTTGGGCATTAGCTCAAGCAATTCGTTAACGTTTTCAGTTCCGAGACAGTATCGAACCATATTACTTCACAGATGCTTGAGGCGAATCGTTCACTGGGCGAATGGCACCTGATGAGTTTCGTTTTATGACGTCCTCATGGTTCATTGACACATTTGTCCTGGTGAAGGATGGCCATTATTGCAGTGCTTATACATATCATCACGGAGCCAATGCGGGCGAGAAAGTTGTGGGCCGGAGAGCGTAAATGACCGATGTTTTGTCAAGCAGTCGGATATTTTTTGCATTTCACTTGTTACAGGTTAGCGCTGAGGGCGTTTTACCAAGACTTATTGTGTGTTATATGTTCACGGGAATGCAGTTACCGCGCTCCTCGTTAAGGAAAACCCCGTTCATTTTGACACACATTCCAACCTCGGCAAGTTCCCTCGACCACTCAGCTACATGTTTATAGTCAATAACTTCCAGCAACGTAGTAACAACAACGTGGATTTGTAGCATTCCAGTTTTGCAGCGATATGACTCCTCTCTCGGCCACGTATGAAAGCGACAGCACGGCTGCGTAGTCGCGTGCCATTCTCAAACCTGGGCTTTAATGCTCGGAAAATTGATGTCAGTCTTACCTTCCACTGGTTCGTTTTCCAGCGAAGCCAGCCTGCGCATTCAAAAACAACTATCGATGAACCATTCAGACTCATTAAAGGGAACGGCCTGTACTAAACATCCTATACCAGGTCAACATGTTATTGAGACAGTAATATATGCATTTGTGTTAACTGACTGCTGGACACACACAACTTTTGCATTTCCGAAGGACTCACGGCTACTGGAAACAAACAGATCGCCGTTATTTACACTTATGGTTGTTTCATAACTTTGTTGCCACCCATCACAGTCCACCACCACGGCGGTCAAATGGCAAAATTACCGTGTCGGACCGGGAGTTTGCCGTAATGACCGGCACAGGGTTCGGGTTCCCAGAGGGGCGTGATTACCGGGCCGAAAACCAGGAACGTCCGACGATCACTGTGCGGCAATGAGATGAAGTTCCTCAATCCAAAAAGGTTGTCCGGCGCCATTTGGGTCGCATCCTGAGACAAAATCACCCACGTACTGACCAGTGGAATATGGATTTAGAGTCCGCGCAGCACGTTAGCCGCTGCATGTATTTTGTTCAGTCCCCCCCCCCCCCAACAGCATCGGCGGAATAAAAAGTAAGCATTTCGCGAATGGTCAAAGTCTATACGCATTTATCCTGATTCACCTTCGCTTGAGTTTACCGCGGATTATTGCAATGATGCCATGACTTAGTGGTGTCAAAAAGTCTCAAAGTAGTTGTTCCCAACGAATCGGTCATGCCGGCCAGCGGCATCTCATCACGGGTTCCACTGGGTGGGAGATCGTCCGGCCGGGGAGCCGGGCCTGTACCTTCCGGCGCGTCGGACCTTGGGGCCAGGTTCGGCGTCTTCCGGTGCGGCGGCCCCCGCCAGCCGCGCCTCCCGCAAAGAAAAATGTTCCGGTGCCCATACGTGTGGCCGGCCGGCCGGCACTGTGACGAGCCAACCGGCAGGCAGTTGTGCAGCCGGGCGGGAGGGTCACCAGAGCGAGGCCCCTCTCCCGTCACCTGTGCGCTCAGATATAGCGTCGTTGGAAGCCTGCGTCTTTGTCGGCATACGAGACATGCAGGTGGCAACTGGCGACGGAACAGTAGTGTTGTATTTATGAATCATTTATTGCCGTCCGTTTAGTCAAAGCGATGCTTTTCTGCTTCTAGAAATTCTGATAGATGAATAATTATTGGGCTCCTTCTGATTTGGTGGAGGAAACAAACACAAAACAATTTGACTATGCGGACAAGGTGAATCTGTTCTGCTAGGTGCTGGTCTGTGCATGGTTATTAGAAACGCATTTACGGCGCCGTAGGGTTCCCTGAAAGCTTACGAACATGAAGAGATATTTTTATATGAAATTTAGAAGGGAGGAAAACCAATGGCGCAGGAAAGATGCTGAAGTCGGGGGAGCGTGATTCATCTCCCCTTCGCTACGGCCAAATCTACTCGTATTCTGTGTACTCTATGTTTGGCTTGCGATTGTTTCCTTTTTTTTCTCGGAGTTAGCCATCTTTATTAAGCTTGTTGTTCACGCTGGGAGGGCTCTGCCCCAGCTAAAATGCTGGCAAGGGCATCGGCCCCCTGTCGCAATGTCCCCCAGAAAGACGAAATTGGGTATGTCTTATCGATGCAGTGTGGGCTGCAAACGCAGGGGATGTGATCCCACCATTTGTATACGCCTGCATGTCATGATTCACCCAAGCATAAAAAGTGGGGAGAGGGAGGAGAACGTATGAAAGAGCACGTGTAACGGATGGAACTAGGGAACTCGGAAGGGATCAGGCTTCGTGCAGCCAGGGATCAGGTCTTTAGAAAAGACTTCAGTCATGATGCAAAGTTTCACTCATGGACTTGCCTATACGTTATTTAACTGTGCATCATCAAGTAAATGGAAAAAAACTCAACAGTTCCAGGCAACAATAAGTCTTCATTTTGTCCAGCTCCCGTCCCAAACTGGATGTTTTACGCCTGGGACAGAGTCTGACGTCTGGCCCTCTCGAGCCCACGTACTGATCATGCAGACAGTCAGCAGAAAAGCTGCGAAGCCTTGCTTTCTACCCGTTTCTGTTTGGTGCGCCTGCACTTGTCATTCGCATACCTGTGGCCCAGTTCAACCCAATGTCGGGCACATTTTTGGGCATCAAATGCCTCTCCGCTCGGGTCACTGATGCGTGCGAACAACAGGCAGTTCACCGTCTACGTTAACAAGCAGTTTCGTGTCGTTGTAGAATTGGCATTTACAGCCGAAAATCCACGGTTGTATGAATGCAAACGAGGATTCCGGACGGGTAGTTTGAGGTTCTTGAGCCGACCGGTCCGCCTCGCCGCCGCTACAACCTGACTCCCGGCCGGCGACAAGAGAGACGAAATTCTCCAGTTCTCTTCTGCTCTTTCCAGAAAATCTAAAATGGAGAACGACGATGTTGAAGGGGAAATTCCCTCCTTCCCTCCTTTAAAAAGTATACCCTGCGCACATGTAGAGCTTATGCGGTGCGGAGTATGAAAAACAAAATAAAAATGTCTTTATTGCTGTAAAAAACGGTGCAAAGCGAGATCGCAACAGCGTGAATCACGATCTATGACAGACCGTTACAGAACAGATCATTAAAGCGCATTGATTGGCCCGATTTGTCTTCGTAACTTCTATTTCCTTTTTTACAGGTTAACAATGGTCACGTTCAGACAGCTGGCAATGCTTCCGATGTTGTTGGCCACCCTGGTCCTAAAACAGGCAGGTGAGAGCCGCCGGCACGACGACTTTGCATTACACCCCAAAACTCACGCAGGATGAACTGGTGAGGCCAGTCATGACGACTTTCTAAGAGCGGCACGAGTACATCCTTAAACCTGAACACAGTCTCAGCCGTTTTTCTCAGATTTCGCATTTCGGGTTCATTCTGATTCGCTCTCCGGTGTTTCTGAAGATGGACTATCAAAAGAACGGTCGATTTTTGTTTTAGGTTTCACAGCCGTAGAATAATTGAGACGTGTTCATTTGATCCACAATATCCGATGTAAACATTAGCATTTGACGTGCAATCCAATGCCTAACAAATTTCGATTTCTTCTTGAGCTCATGCATACTTATCTCTGCCCGGGCGGGAGTACGTGGGAAAAATGACTGTATTAGCTTTTTTTCGAAAATTCACACATATTCCATACATGGCTGTCAGGCAAGCCGTGCAGACGCAGATGGAAGAACTGTTTCTGGCCACTTACAATTTTACCCACGCTGTTCACGCAGTAACGGTATTGCGGCATGGCGTGGTTGGTCTCCGCTTCAAAGTCTCGGCTATTCCCTGTGATCTTTTCAGTTCCAGTGAGTTTCGTCTACACATGACCGTGGTACACGAGTGAGGCTTAGTAAGGGAAAACTTTTAAGCATATGGGTTCAGTAATGTTGCAACTTGGGAAGCAAGTGGCTCCCTTTTGAACAGAACTACTCAAGCATGAATGGAAAGTGAATTTTTTAGTATAAAAGTTTGTCGCGTCAGATGCAACTACACGTCATGTCCTCTGACTACAATAGTTGACTTAGGGTAAAAGCGAATCATCTTAACCTTGTGGCATCTGCTTATGCAAGAATTTCTAACCTCTCCCGGCTCTAAATCAAAACCCTGATGATGTAAACTCGCTTTCCTAAAACGTCCTTATGCTGCTACCGTATGTATCATGCCACCGTATGCCTACAGTCCCTTGACCTCTGACGTTGCTCCTCTGCTTGAAGTGCTTCAAAGTTCATTATACATGGAGGACGGTAAAGTTCTTGGCAGCACTGAAAACTTCGGTCGACGTGCCATCCAAGGCACGTAGCCAAGGGGCCACGCCCCCCCCCCCGAGCCAAGCGGTCTGCACTAGATGTTTGGCGATTTCGAAGGAATACGGAGTAGCGATCATATCATATTGATACACAAAAACAAACATTACATATCTTTCCTTTTCGTTAAATATGAGGTCAAGTGCATAAAATTGCTGCTCTTTCCTATAATTTTGTCATATGACAGTGGCATATGATAAAATTTGGCATGTGCCCCCCCCCCCCCAGAGGAAAATCCTGGCTACGTGCTTTTTTCCATCCCATGCAGCCTGCGTTCCGTGACGGACGTGACGCGTGTTTCGCAGCAGCCTCGAGCCGTGCCCTCGGGCGGGAGGGGGCCGATTCAGTCTGGACGGGTGCCCGGAGAGGTCTGAGGCAAGTGGCCGCCGACATGACCTTCAGCAACGCCACCGCCCAGCTGGGCGCTTCAGCCTTCCTGCGCTGCCGGCAGCCGGACGACGACCGGCCGACGGAGGTGAGGTCTGGCGCAGAGGATGGTGGCGGCTTCGTTGGCTTTCCCTGAGCTTATTTCCTCTGGACTGACCTCTGTCCGGTCTTTCCTGGACTGGCATTGCTTGGCCTGACTTCCCGTGGACTGGCAAGTCCTGAACTGGCTTGCTCTGAACTGATTTGCCATGGGCTGGCTCACGCCCGAAACTGACCTGTCCTGCACTGACTTCCCCTGGAATGGTTCCCCATGCACTGGTATGTTCTGCTCCAGCCATTCAAGAGTGGCTTCTGGGCTGGCGTTTGTTGGAAAACCGTGTTCCGCGTTTCTCGGCTGTGGAGGCTATAACCTCTGCCACCATAAAATTCTTCTATTCTGTCTTTCTTTATGCTGGAATTATACCGCTCTGACTCTCAAGCCTCCGTCGATTGTATCAGCCTTACATCAGCCAGTTCTCGAAATCCCAAGGCGATATGAAACTCTCCGATTGGTCAGAATGTTGTGTTTGGCAACCACTTCCGTTTGTAGGCCGTATAAATAGCGCGCCGCGCTTTCTCTCTCTCTCTCTCTCTCTCTCTCTCTCTCTCTCTCTCTCTCTCTCTCATACTCTGCGAAGCTGTGTTTTGGTGTGACTGGGCGAGTGCTGCAAGTGGCAATACAGTGCGGACTGTAAAGCAACAATTCTGAACAACTGAGGAAGGACTGAAAGACTTCCAATCTGGCACAAACGAGGTCGCCAACGGGCAGAAATATCATGCCAAGCAGAAAAAAAACACCGCTACAGAGGCTGACTGACGTCCCGGGCCAGTCCCATGCACGCAGCCAGGACGTGATCCACGGGATCGCTAACGATCCACCCAATGGTCTCTCTCCTCTTGACACCAACAAGAGTACGGTCATCGGTGCAGGCGCGACTAATGAAACGAGCATGCGTCGTCGCCTCCTCCGCTGCCTCGTCTGCCGCCTCTCCACCTCGCCTGCCGACCGGTCGGGCGGAAGAGCGAACCGCCTCGCCGGCCGGCACGCGGGGACTGCACGCCCGACCGAGCGCGCCCGTGCAATCCCCCGGCGCCCGGACGGCTGGCGGCCAACTTTCTGTCGACGACTTTGCACGGCGCGCCGGCGGCGGGCGCGCCGCGAAGTTGGCCGCGCGCCGCGCCGACGGCCGAGTTTTCCGCCGCCTGGGGCCGAGCCGCTCGGCGCTGGCGCCGCGCTTTGGGCCGCCATGGCGAGGATGAAATGTACACGCCTTCGACCGTGCGCCAGACTTTGAAGCCGCGGATGAATGCGTCATGGCGTGCTCCTCTGCGGATCGCCGCCCAGAAACACTGCAACTATCCTGAAGTTACAGGGCAAACTGTTGTAAGCTGGGCCCGACCGGGTCATTTCGTGGTACTGGTGCTGCTCTACCGTGACTTCTTCAAAAAGAATATTAATTAACCGACGGCTTAGCACTTCTCCTGGATTTTCTTTCCTACCGCTATCTCGTGTCGTTTGCGTAATAACGCGCTTGGCAGTGGGCATATGAGGTACTGGTGGACGTCGTAATTAATCGTTAAAAAGGAACTGTCCTTTGCATTGTTAAATGTGTCACAAAAAAACGTGAGACTGAAGTAATTTTAGCTTCACTGCCAAGACAGTAAATTGAAGGAAGATCCGTTGTTTGCTGTCAGTTTTTTTTGTGGGGTTTTATGGACGCGCGGACTGTATGTGCATATGAGGTCCAACTTTTTATTATGTGTACTCACTATAAACACATTTCAATAGACGTCTGTAAATTTTGCTAAAATCGTCAAAAACGAATTAGAGTTGCTTCATAGGATTAAGGGCTTCATACCAATGCTGTTAGTTGTCACAATGAGTATACACGATGTATCACAAGAGTATGAATGGTAGTTACGTGACCGCGCTGCAAAGGTATCCACCTCGCTCGTAATATTCGCGAAGCGTTTCCTTGCAATACTGACGCGATTATCGACACCATCTTTGCAAGCGCTCATTTTACGAAGGCTGACCTTCGCGTTGTTTGCCTGGATAACGAACGTAACTTGCGCCCTAGTCAAGCAACGTAGAGATGCAGATTAGTACCGGTATTCCATTGACCAGGAGTATCATCGCCATGGCATAACAGGACCATCTGCAGTCTGATGTTGCTAATGCAACACCAATATCATAATGAGCTTTAAAGTTAGGCCTATGACAATACACAAGACTTAATAAAGATGCCATAAGTCCCCGGGTCTTGAGCATGATCGCAGAGAAAAGAGTTGACACCAATGACTCTGATTTGCGGAGTCAATCAAAATTAGACGACATCCATGGGACACGGATTCGTGGAGCACGCTGCACCAAACCAGCTCGCTGTTGATTCTCCTGTGACGCTATCGGAAGTCTCGTGTTACGCCCTCCTGACACTTTCTTAAGACGACTCTGACGCCAGCAAGATCTTTATGACATAGCGATTATGCAATGAAGATCTCCCCAGGCTTCTGCGACACCGTGAAGACGCCCTATCAAAGTACTTCATCACTCCCGCCTAACATCGCTGGAATCTTTCCTGACACCGGAAGAATTCCACGGCAACGTCGCACATATCTCGAAGCATTCTTTCGTTACATCCCTGGAATTTTTCCGTATCTTTGTCAATAAGCTTACTTGATTCCACTGGAACCGATGCTCCTCCACGGTGCTTTAAGCTACTAAAAACTCAATGACTCTTTTTTGTCGATTTTATTGAAGAATGCGGACTCTCAGTGTAAACTAACATCGGCAACGCAACCCAAACAACCTCTCGATGATTCTCGTTGGCTTAACAGCACTATTTCACTGCGGATACGATCCATCACCTTTTTAGCCGATATGCGTGTCTCAACAGTTAGGTCTAGCCAGGCAGAGACCATTATTCCTTGCTGTGCCGTACCTCTGGTTGAAAACACAGAGCGCCACCGCCCACAGCAGCAGCGCCTCATCTTTGCTATCGCATATGGCGATGGCGATCCCTTCGGCGTACACGGTCGACGGCACGACACACGGCCAAGCTGCAGTACTGCTGAGAAAGACGCGGTCGCCGCGACCAAAAACACTTCGGTGTTTTTGGTTGTGCGACCTAAATGGAGACCCCGTCAGACATGGTTCAGTTAGATTCATGACGTTAAATATTATCCAGTCACCCAGTGGGTGGCCAGTTACTCCTGCGGTTGGACGTAGTGGATACGATGGTAAGCATTAATGTCAAATGGGAAAAATTTCGAGACAGGCACCCAGCTCATTCCTAGGCATCAATACTTTTAACAGGCCCCCAGCCAACATACTCCGCATTGGGAATATTGAAGAAAACAGCCAAATACCACTCCATGTACATTGGCCTAGGCCGGTGGGCTCAGAAGGAATAGTTGCAATACGTAGTACAACGACTGCGTATTAGCTTTGGCACCACTAGCACATATCGTCTCAATGCAACCTGCGAAAATAATACAGAATTTATCTTGGCGGTCTGCACTACAAGTTATTTCAATTTCAAAAACGTCCATGTATAATGCTACACCTTGTGATAACATTATTTACATGAAATGTTCCTATAGAACATTTTGTGTGAAAGTATTATCAAACGATTGCGATTTACGTACACACATACGCATTTACGCACACCACGCACATTTGCTATTTCTGTCCCACTGGCCTACGATGCAAGGATACATGCGTTTGACATCTAGAAAACGGTGAAATGCTCCCAGCTCAAACCGCTGCATTATCTGTAGCCCCTGATCCAAAATTCTTATCTCTAGGGCATCCAGTGATGACAATGACGCCATCAAGCAGCTTGACCATCGTAACAGTTCCCGAGCCTCGAATAGTCGCACTGAGAAATGTGTGTATGTATATTGAGAAATGTATGTAGTATATATGATTGCTTATAGTTTTTACTGAGAGATGTTAAGTTCAAAGTCCGTAATAAAACCTTCGAAAATGATTGTATATGAACTATACATATATATTCATGTACATGTACATATTTTGAGTTTTAATCGTACACATACATATATATATATATATATATATATATATATATCACTTAAACCGATTGCGTTTTGCCTTTCAACGACTCGCTTGGAAGTCGCCTGATGATGGGTCGAAAGCCAACACTCCAGCGGCTTTCCTTTTGATTTATCCCAAAAATAAAACGAGAGTCTCAACCCTTATCTTAGCAAAGATTCATACCATGGACCCAACAATAACATAGGGATGGGCGATGCCACTGATACCAGAGCTGAACTCGGAAAGCAGCAGAGGAAGGCTCGGAAGACAGCGCATGTTACAAAATCAGACATGTGTGTTTTCTGATACAAAGTGCCAGTTAACATGCACGAAAGACATCTTGGGTCATACGATGAAGCAATTATCCATTATTCAATGCACATAACTACGTACGAGTTTAATGCCTTCACTTGCACGCACAGTCGCCATCCACCTCAGCACGCTGCTGAGTTCACAATGGCGTCCGCACGCCGTGCCAACGGTCAAAATTGGCGGGCTTCTGACCACCTTAACACCTTCGGCGCACCCATGAAATCCTCGGCAGCACCACCCTGACTCTAAAGCTACCAGGTGCCGAGTCAAAATAGGTGATGACACCATTTCAGTACCTACTTTTTGGCAGGAGTTTCAGTGGCTTCAGACGCCTCCTTCACACGACGGAAACTTTCGTCCCAACAGTCCTGGATCAACGCTCTGTACCTGAAAAAACGCAGCAACAACGCACGTAATATGAACTTAACATTTCAAATATCACAGATCGGCCATATGTACTTTGCTGAGATACAAATAAAGGCGGGGTGCATCTATGGTGTCAAGGCAGGATTCTGACACCATTAAAGCGCTGTGGTGACACCATTTTGATATTAACGTGCAACTTCATTGTGGTGACTGGGTCCCGAAACACCGTCAGAACACTGCAAACACGCATACAAAACGCTGCTGCGTGTGAGCAAAGAGCATTGATGGTGTTCTTTGGGAACTCAACCAGCGCTGCTGCCGAGCATGCTACTCCAGCCTGCGGTGTCGGGAAGGGCTGACTTACCACCGGGAGTAAATGGAGTGCTTAAATTTTCCTTTGTGATTACGAAAATAGACAGTTTTCTTTATGCCAGGAGAAACTTGGGTTTACTTGCAATATATATATATATATATATATATATATATATATATATATATATATACATGTGTGTGTGTCGGCATCATTCATTCATATTCCACGCAGGGGCTTTGAGTTTTATCGCAGCTTTCCATGTGTAATATTTATGATTTCGGCATCAGTTAACACCTCAGCATGAGGTGTTAACAGCATCAGCACCTCAGCATAGCACCTTAGAGACCAACTGGGGGATGCCCGGTCTTAAAAAGGCAGGACGAGGCATACCTCATAGCACCACGACACCAGGGTTATCCCGGTGCTACACGGGACAGGCGGCGCCTTCTGCCCGGTCAGATGGAACCGGGGAGACCCCTCCCCGCCCTGACCGGGTTGTTTCCAGCACCGAACACGCCTTGACCCCGGCCACCCGGGCCGAGCGCAGCCTGAACAAAGCCGGGCTCGACGACCCGAGGAGACCAGCCACTTCCGCATGGGGCCGCACGGACCCGCCCGCCGCTCCGGGGTATCAGGAACAAAGAGACCAGCTGGGTCCCCGCCACGGCTGGCACCGTGCGGCGAGGGGCATCAGCCTCCAGGTCCTCGTCGACCCGGGGGGGGGGGGGGGGAGGGAGCATCCATTCAGCTAAAACCGAGACCTGGCAGGCTGGCCTGAGCAGTCAGGGGAAGCTGGACTGCTTGGTGCTTTCTAGCAGAGGGTCGCGGGAAATAAGGGACGTAGCATGAGGCAAACGTCAGCGAGGACACGAAATGCCAGGATGGGGAGACGTCCAAGGAATCTCTTGGCTGGAACTCGGGGGTTTGCCAGGCCCCACACCAGTAACCTGATGTTCCTGCGGGGAAGCTGGGGACCGAGAGGCGCTGCACCCCTACGCTGACAGAATCCAGTGTCCTTCGGCCGGACACCCTGTCATGCTCCTTCCCTTTGGCCGAAATGGAAGCTCGCCGAACAGCCCTGACCGCCCACCGGATCACTGGAGCACACGATCCCCTCCCCCCACGCAAAGGTGGGGGAGTCTCCCATTGGGAAGGGGAAGTAGATCCGTATACATTGGGATGCTAATGTGACGCGAACATTACTGATATTACTTGTCTCACGAGAAACGGCCAGCTGTGCGCAGAGGAGACCAGTATTGTGTTTTTCGTTTATGCCGTGGTGAAGTTACGGTACTGTTTGTTTACGCCATAGTCGTCACGGGGTAATACTTTTGCACTGCATCGACGGAGAAGAAAAAATGGTTTGAATGTTGCTGCATGAACATAAAAAACAGTTTTTGCTAAGTATTTCGCCTGTCGCGAACAACGTCTTGGCCTATAGCCGCTGGTGATATCAACTGACGTCATTGCCTCGACCTCGCCCCGCCTCCAGGTGTCCTGGCTGCGCCGTCGGGACTGGCACCTGCTCACCACCGGCAAGGCGGTGTTCACCAGCGACAAGCGGTTCCACATCTTCCACGAGGCGGGCAGCGCCGACTGGGTGCTCAAGATCAGCTTCGTCCAGCTGCGCGATCGCGGCGTGTACGAGTGTCAGGTGAGTCTGGGCGTCGGACGCCGCAGAGGCCACGAAGCCGCTGAATGTTCTTCCGAGACCCCCGAGGTTACTGGGGGTTCAGGGGGTTTCAGGACGCGCAGGAGTAGGTGTAAGGTTTTGGAAACGATGGAGGGCTTTGGCAAAGTGGAGCGTTGTATTGAGCCCGCGATCGTAAGCGGAATCTCATTTTCGAGAATGCTGCCACAGGATCGTGCGTCGACCGTGTGTAGTATATCACTACCTAGACTGTGTGCCACCTTACCACCCGCGCACATTCCGTCCCGGAAAATGGCGTTCTCGCCCGTTTGTGCGAGTTGATCAGGGCCGGAAAATTCTCGGAGTTCTCGCGAGCGCGGCGTTAAGCCTGATTGGCGCTCGTGCAGCAGCGCTACAAATCGGCTCACGCGCCAGTCTAGCATGCACTAGTTGGCCGGTCTGTTTTGAAAATTCGTCTTGTCGATATTAAAATTTTACATGACCGAAAGCACCGGCGGCATCCAGGACTGCGGCGGAAGTTCAAGCACAGGTTCTGATCTCTGTCTTAAGATGTTGCTTTCGTGGGTATCATGAGTTCCTCCGTCACAACACTTCATGTGCCTCTGGGAGCGTCCGGGTACGCGTTTCTCGCAGATGGGAATTTGAACGCCGCAGAGGGCTGTTAGGCAGGCGACGATGCGTGCTGTCCGAAGAGCTTGATGACTCATGTTGGACGGAATTTATGCGAAATAGTGTGTCAGTCAGGTAAGTGGCGCTGATTCGTGAATGCCGACAACCCGACCAAATTTCGGTATTTCTTTAGCAAATGCAGGAGCACCAGGGCGTACGTTGCTTGTTCCATGGCGATAGTTCATCCTAGCCAAATATTGCCGTTACGCCAGCACATAACATTCAGCACATAGCACATTCAGGACATCCTTTGCTCGTTCCATGGCGGTGACTGGTAGAAATAGTCGAACAGCTAGCGACAATCATTCTTGTAGCATAGAGTGCAAGTTTTCTCCTGAAGGGAAAACATTCAGGAAAACATGTTATTTCAGCAACGTTCACGACCTACCATTTAGCACGCCGGTGCGACCACGTTGTTTGTAATGCCACAAAACCATTCTGTTTTAACATGTTAACTGTGGGGCAATGCCCACCAGTGACCGCCAAACCCCTCCCCCAGTACACAAAAAATTCCCCCAGTGAAAACGTTGTTTTGCCAGTAACGCACTCCCGTCCAGGTCTTCGAAACGCTTCAGGCAGGAACTGTGAACAGCATATATCTACGGTGAGGCAGCTATTCGTAAATAAAAGGGAAGAAAACGGAAAATGAGCACCCTGCTGTTTTTCCCTTTAACGTTAGACATATTTCAAATTTTGTCAGCTACAATTTGATTGGCGTAGATGAGTGCAAAGATTAGCGCAAGGATATCACCATTATGTGCTCTTTATGCGTGTCACGATTCTGCCGAATTCCATTCTGATTGGTTCAGTCTCATGAACTGCTGCGATCCAAGCGAGATAAACAGAGTACGCAAAAATACGGCGAGTCTGGCTGGAGGGCCCATAGATAAAGACGGCCTCTGGCCGGTTTGCTCCCGCCCATGTAACTCTCAAAATGTGATCCCCTCGGTCGCAAGTACACCGCAAGGCGCATGCGTTTCTCGGACGCACCGGTTGGTTTTTCGGCCACTTGCCACGCCGCACATTTGCAAGTACGAATTTTGCATTCGGATCAAGTTTCGGTCGAAAAACTGACTGAATTGATCCGAACCCTCCCAGGATCGCATTGCACTCTTTACTGCCAACAGACGGCTTCTGTTTGTCGAGCCAAACATCGGCAGCTTGTTCTCCGCAAAATTATCACATCAGCACCCCAGGACCGTTTCAAAATCGCGCTGCGCTCTTTAGTTTGGTTCCTGTTACACGACTGATGAAATTGACCACAATACTGTGCTACAACCGCGCTGCGGGCTTTCATGGAAAGAGACAGCCTCCGTCTGCGTGGCTTGCGCGTATGTCAGTTGCATGATTTTGAAACTCAAACGTTTTACAAACCGCATGGGCAACACGTCAGCCTGCGGAGCGGGTGGCCGGTGCATACGCGCCTTTAAAATAAAATACGCTAAAATAAAATAAGTAAATAAAAATAAATACATATACACAAACATAACATATAGCATAACACAAATAAATAAATAAAAATAATAAATAAATAAATAAATAAATAAATAAATAAATAAGATAGAAAAAATTGATGCGACTGGTGTGCCGCTGCTGAGCATCATCAACACCTGCCCTGGCACTGATGATTTCCCGGACGCCTGGAAACATTCCCTCGTTCATCCTATCCACAAAACCGGTCCTCATTCCGACCTTGCCAGCATCCGACCCACCTCCTTAGTCCCTGTCATTGCCAAGGCTGTTGAACGGATAGTGAAGCGTCACCTTTAGGCCTATCTTTCTCACAACAATCTTTTTTCTCCTGCTCCGCAAGATTTTAGGCCACGTCACTCGACCGAGACCGTGCTGATCAGCATCTCACCAGATGTTCTCTTCGACTGACAGGGGAACGGTCACTCTCTTCTTTCTGATCGATTTAGGCAGATGTTTCGACATAATTGACCATTCTAAGCTTCTGACTCAACTACAGCTGCATAGAGTAAACAATGAATGGTTCCGCTCTTACCTCAGTGGCCATGCCCAGAGCGTTTCTGTCGCGGAGCCTTCCCCGGGCGCAAGTACCTGTCTCGGCCGTTGCAGAACAACATTGACGTTCACCGGGTTCTGCCCTGGGACGATTACTGCACACTGTGTTTGTCAACGGCCTGAACTACTCTACGCTCGAGGCCCATGCCATCCAGTATGCCGATGACACTCAAAATTTAGTGTTCGGTAGAAAAGACTACACTGCTGCCCTGATTGACCGCTCTGACTGTTGTCTTTCCTCTCTGGACGTTTGGTTCCAAGCAAACTCTCTGAAGCTGAACGCAGCGAAAACCCAGCTGATGGTGTTTGGCTGTCGCCAGCCCGTGTAGTACGCATCACACATCAAGGTTTCAGGCTACTGGTTGGAGTCAGGCACACACATCATTACCTACCACAGAATATCATAGCCACCATCGTGCATGGCCTAGACCTCTCACACGTACGATACTGTATTTTTGTATTTGGCAGTTGTTCTGATAAAAACCCTAAGCAGCTTCATAAGGTAATCAATTTTTGTTCAAGGGTGGTGTCTGGAAGACGAAATTCGACGACATATCGCACGTTTTGAAAAGACCCGGCTAGCGTACCTCCAGAAAATTGGCTGCATACCATTGTCTTCCCCTCATCTATAGCATTCGCAAGTGGCGAAAACCATCGTCTTTGGCGTCTTTCTTCAACCTAAATTCAAAATGTCGCTCTAGACATACACGACAGGATGGCCATCATCACCCGCCATGCACGCGAATGGAGGCTGGCATGCGACAGGTCGTCTACCGAGCTTCTGGTTAACTGAGCCGAGCTTCTATATAACCGACTGCCGTCAGATTTAAAAAGCCTTAAACACGACTCATTTAAAAGGAATCTGAAAAAGTTTTTCAAACAGCGCAACGTGACATAGTACGTTATTTCGAATGATGTTCCGTGTTTGTCTTTACTCTTGTTTTTCTTTACCCTTTTTACTTTTCTTTACTCTTGATGCGTGAAACTGTGTGGCTTATAGTACATTGTATTCCAAGCGTCTTTAAAATATCTGTATGAATGAAATCGCTGCCTATGCCATGCTCTTGACGCTGGGCTGAGAACAGCCACATTTTATGTGGATTGTCCAATGTGGCGTACATACATAATAAATGAATAAATATGTCCTCGCAATTCGCGCTCGGACGCACGTTTGCTTTCAGCACGGTGCATCACTATCTGTTTGAAATGTCATGTACAAGACCGCAGTGCCCTTCAGTCGGAATCTCGCTCCTCCAATCTCCGTCAGTCTCTGCCGGTCTCCTTGGTGTCCCTTCATCTCCTTCACATTCACTCTGTCACTTTTTGTTCCCTCACATTCATTCCCGTTTCTGTCTGTCTGTCTGTTTTTCTGTATTTGTCTCATTCCCTGTATCTTTCTCTGTCTACCAACATTTGCCCGTCTGTGTGTAGCCCTGTTTGTGTTTGCCCATCTGCATTTGTATCTGACCGAACCTTTATGACTAAAGCAGCGACATTTTTTAGCCCTGCAACGTATTTAGAATCCCAAAATTGGAGGTCGCGTCATTGTGAAATGGAGCTGGAAGGAATAATACAGTTTAAGTTATTGCATCATTTTATTTAGTATTACTGTATTACTGTATTATATGTATTGTATATGCACTGCATTACTGTATTTTATATAAATATACATCTCAATGCCCATATAGAGAGGGGGGACGATGCAATTCCCCGTGAGGTTTTCCGAGGACAACTTCCGAATGGTTCGTTTGATCTATCTGAAACTTGGTGTACCTTCTGGGGCATTCTTTCCGCATCTTATGGTGGACACTTTTTTCCTTCTAGGTTGCCATGGTAACGGGCTATGACGTCATAATGGAAACCACGTCAGCCGTTTTCGCGCGCCGACGCGGCCGGTTTACAACGGTCTCAGTTATGTCTCACCATAAGGCGCTTAGAGGACATATTATCGAGGGTGTAAACTAGTCATGAACTACGGCGGAAAACACGTCACTTTTGATCTTTGGGAATGTGGCAGGTAATAGGCACCGCAAAACAACGTATATATTCGGATTGCTTGAGATCTAAGGAATCGGATGACATAAATTTAGTGCAATCTATCTTTTATTTCATCAAAAGAGGGCGCAAATACAGCGAACGCCTGACTTTTGCTCCGACGGACGGAGCGGCGTCGGCCGCGGAGTGATGAGTCTTCAATTCCACGGCATGCCTAAAATAAGATTTTTTCTTGGATATTAACTCCAAAAACGCTTTTAAGGCATCTAAGTTACGATTTTTAGCTAATCCAAGGTCATTCTAGGTCACTGACTTTGGATAACTTCGGATAACATAACATGACTTTGGTATGTTATCCGACAACAGTGCTTGTCAATTGAGATACTATATTTGACTTCAGCATCTAACGTTATCTACATATATGCTTCTGCAGCTCCGAGAACACATTTACGGCGACAAGCCCGCGTGACAAGGATTGACCTAGCATGGCCTGGACCGGACTCCATAAGTAAAATACAGTCACGTGGTGTACAGATAGACTTATAATTGATCGACGGACACTATGATATCCGTTTCGTTTCATAACCATTTATTCTTTTGCGTTCATTTACCCTTAAAACCAAAAAAGTACCGTTTTCTGCCAATTTTTGACCTTTGACCAGACCTGGAAAGTCACTCATTGACCTAAGACCTGAAAAAGAGACACCAGTCGCGAGACATCGTCACGCGCAACGCGCTGTTTTTTCCGCGATGCTCTAGGAACGCATGGTGTGGAAATGGCCGGGGGTTCGTACCAACACCCCTAAACGTTCGCGTTACGCAGAAAGCCCTATACGGCCGAGGGTTGAGAACAAGAGAAGCTGATTTTCGATCGCGATCGGCGAAGAAGTGCACGCAAAACGCGACACGCAGACCTTTTTTGTACGCTTCCATTTGAACCGACCACGAGACACACCAGATCCCTTATATTGGCGTGTTGACAATCAACTGAGGAACATAACGGTAGTATTTGCAACGGTGGCATCGCCTCAATCTTCAGTCGAACACAGATACCTCGAAGTACATCATGTACCAGCTTACCTGGTGCGTCATAACAGTTAAAGTTAAGTGCGTCGTAGTAGTCAAAGTTAAGTGCGTCATAGCAGTCAAAGTTAAGTCAAAACTTTTATTATTTTATGGCAGCGTCAGAACGTCGGCAACCCGTTCGTTTCAGTGGTGTTAATTTTGCCAGCAATCTAATTCACCATGCAATCGCAATCGCACCGTAAACACAAAGGACCCTAAAACCGAAATTCTCCCACTCTGATCACGTGCAGCGGCTAGCCCATTGGGCGGACGAGGTCGCCCTTATGTGATGATATGTACTCTGTACCTTGTGGAATGGGGCTACACATTCACCGAGCCGTTATAGCTGAAGGCTGAATTTAGTTCTACCCTGTTTTGAAAAACTTGTAAAACGGCCTTTTCAATGTTCCCGTGGCTAGGATGTGTCAAGTGCTGGCTCCCGCATGCGGTGTTTTACATGATACTGTTCTCCGATCGATGTGGTGTCGAATGGGCCAGGCTTCTTCTCGGTGCGACCCACGGCTGGCGAGATGAAGCGCTGGGAAGGACGCCGTGTCGTCGGATGGCTACTGTCTCGAGCTCACGTGAAAATGGACGAAATCGCCTCCAGCGTCAGTTCACGTGGTGTTGCTTGGCCCGAACGGCCGCGGCGCACCTGATAAGTGATTCTCAAACGGCAAAAAAAAGAAACAGGTTTTCCGTTGGTACCAATATGCTGCTAGACATTAACGCCTTTGCATTCGAAGCCTCAGTATAAGCCATTTTAAGCGAGCGTCGCGGCTGCCTGGTCCGGCGGAACAGATCGACTAAAGAAATGATTTCTTTTCCGTACCTTGCTATGGTTGGTCATCGTGTCCTGCGGTTCGTATCTTTAACGGTTACCGAGATCGTGACCCCATTTTGAAACCTTGCAGAACACGCATTTTTCGTGTTCCCGTGGTCAGCACGCGCTACGTGCCAGTCCCGGCTCGGGACCTTCTCTTTGATGCCATGCTCCAATCGATTCGTTGCCGACCCGGTTTTGTGTCGGTGCGACCCGCTGTTTCCGAGCCCGAGCGCCCGGAAGCGGCGCGCGTCAAGATTTTCGAAAATGTGCCGGAATTTACCCAAAATACATGCGAACTCTATGGGCACTTCGAGCACGTAGTCCACACGCAGTCCCAGAAACCCGAAAATCCAGCGTAATACATTGTGCCACCAAACCTCTGAGACAACCAACTTTCAGCCAAATGCCACCGTTAGTCTCTCCACATCAGTCAGTCAAAGCCGAACTCCGACAAGATTAGACAAAACAAATTTTGCGAAATACCCAGGTTTTGTTTTATAGGGGCGTATTATTTTGCCTCACATAAAGTATTGGAGGGAATCCACTAATTTCAAAGAATCTTGACTAAACTGTATGGCTCACGAAATCGTTTTAGAGTGCACAAAATCATAGAATAATCCGCTAAATGTATTTCAAGGCCTGCCATAGCTCCTGTAAAAATGCCAGGAGTGTAATCATTCCAAACTGGGGATCTTTGCAGTAAATAAATGAGTTTCAAGCAAATCACTCAATCAAATTATGCCTCATGTTTACGAGTTGCGCGACTTAATGATGAGAGGGGGGACGGGGTTACCATGAAGCGTTCCCAGATTATCCCATTCGGCGTATCCGGATTAGATATGACACTTTTTTGAATGAGAATACATACCTACGTTTCGATGTACATTGTATTACCCATACGCAACCCGCAGAGATATTTTTGATTTTTGAAGACAATACCCACAACTATCAAACGTACACAACACTGCCAACACTATAGCTCAGTTCTCAGAACCCGCAGTTACTAGCCTGAAAGCCCGCGGAAGCTCACAAAATATGCTGATGTGCGGCATTTTTTCCGGCTAGAATAGCCTAGCACTTCATTTGAACTGAAAGTTACGACTATGTAGAGGTTTCGTAGAGTTTTAGTGACGTGTCGTTTCAGTAAGTAAGATATTTAAAAAACAAGTGAATCATTGTATTTAGTGGACAAATAAACGAAAGTAGTGATTTTATGGGAAATAGTGAATTTTCCATTTATGCTATGAATTCCTGCACATTTTAGTGAGAATTTTAGATTTAGTGGACATTTTTAAATGTAGTGAGCTAAATAATGCCGCCCGCTTTTGTATTAGCCACAATTCGACTGGCTGAAATCTCCCCCCCCAGCGATTTGATCTTGAAACAGGCTCGCACGAAAACGTAACAAAAAACGGGATGTAATGATAAATACGGTATCGCGTTGCATTTAAAATACTTTACGCGTCAAAGAACGAATTTTTATTTTGGGTGAAACCGAAACAGCTAATGATATGAAATCAGTAAATGTGAAGGCAAAAAGGAGTCAATGAACATGCGTCATATGGCGACGTGGTGGCTAAGTGTATGTATGCACCCGCTCATTCCCGTACCGTCGCAGTATGGTCAGCTGAACACTGGCGGCTTTGAAAAGGAGACAGTCCGCATTACACAGTTTTTTTTCAGTCAGCGAACAGATAGCTTCAACGTTAACATATCGTGGAGTTTAGAAAGGGTTCAGACTTGCCCCTTGACAACTTACCCTTACAGTTCATCCAAACCTTGGGGTTTCCAGCCATGGACTGCTTGTGGAATGGACTGGATGTCCGATTATAGGGTTAAAAATGGTACCTTCTGCTCGGGATCTTGACGTCAGGAATAAAAACATCAGAATTGCCCCTGGTTCACATTCATGGGGTTTTGGTGATTTTCGAACTTACCCCTTGGGGGTTTCGTGCTGAGGTAAACGTAAAAGTCTAAAATGTTCAGGAACAGTAAGCAATACGTATGAGGGCTTTCAGCTGGGCAAGTATGCTACCACTGTTTCGTTATAGGGGCAATCCACGTGAGATCAACTAGAGGGTAACACAATGCATTCCCAAATTGTGGTGAAATTTTGTCCTGTGGGTAATCTGAGGCTGGCATGTCAGATTTTTACGTTTCCAGTTTTGTCTGCCGAGCGTTTTTTGCGCCAGAGAAATTTGATTTTTTTTATTTTAGTGGTTTTTGGGAAAACCTTTGGTGAGGTAATAGCCGTTTTCACGATGGCTAATGATGCGTTGGTACCCTCTAAAAACTACCAAAATTCCATAGGGAGCAAAAGTAGCCTATTTTTTAGTTTACTGGTAGTCTTTTATGGGTTACTCGACACATGCTAGATGTCAGAACTGAACATTACTAAAAGTAATTTTTAGACCCAATAAAGCATTTGCATGTGGATTTCGGAGCCATATTTGTCTGTCTGTTGCACGAAATCATATTTGGTATCCTACTATACGTTTGTAATTTGGCACCTGAAAGTGTAACACAGTGATGACGCAAGCGATTCTGGCGATGTGTGCGAGGCGGGCGACGTGAAAACCGGAAAGAAGATCGAGGGTGAATCCAGGCAACTGTTTCGTGAAGTTCGATTTGCACATCATGATGCAGTCTGCGCAGAAAGCCTCAGAATGAGGTGCAAATAATTATAAAATTCATTCTCATTAACATCACAGCATGAAAACGTTCAAGACATTAGACCTGTCCGTACTCCTGACCCCTTTCTCTACGTCAGTGTGCTAATGCAGAAGACCAAAAGATGAGTACACATCCAAAATCTTTAAGACTGGCTTCGTAATACTTCTGGTTTTTAGACATGGTATGTGTGATATTTTGCTATATATGAAAAAACATGTTTTGCATTGAACAATATACATAAGGATATGGGCAGTAGCAGTGAAACCTCTGTGGAGATGGGGGAAGGAGGGGGCAAACATGCCTTTTAACGGCATTTCTTTCCATGCACCACCATAGGGCTGTTGCTTAATCTTGTCCAAAGTTGGGGGCAGGTGCCCCCCCCCCCCCCGCCTGGGTCCCACTGTCCCTGGATATTGGTATATATGAGATAAATATGAGTTCCATGCGCTTTTGATCTGTGACTGATTTATATAACAAAACGTCTCCTGGTATATGAAAGGCCGTAAATTAATTGAATATATACGACTAAAACACAAGCAGTTATGAGCTTCTGCATCAATCTGACACTAACCAGTGTCAGCGGCGGATAAACCACGCTACTCGCACAAAATACCACATTACATACCGATACTTCCCAGCCATATCTCCCATCATCTTCTATGAACTTCTCCACGAAGCCAGAGTGCAAAACCCGGGATGACTCTACATAACTCAAGGCCGGGAAGCCCAAAGCCCCTAGCTTTTCGCTAGTCAGACTTTCGGAGTCCTTATAAATCTAAGCTCTGATTGGTCGAAATTCGGCGGTGACAACAGCATTAACAGGCTCTAAGGTGAACCCAACGAACGATCAGCGGCTTCATAACCGGGACGCTGACGCATTTCATTGGAAGCAAGCTGCCAGATCAGATTTGGTCCAACTCGGCGAGTGGGACCAAACACGTTGTACCCGCGAACTTCAAATGTAGCATATGGACAATGCACAAAACAACGGTCTTCTAGTGTTGAATTTGCCGAATAATTTGATGGTTCCGAGGACTTAGCAATGATTTATCTCCAGTTTAGCGGACTTTCCATGCGTTTTCAGTTAGGTCCATGAGGACCTCATGGGCGATACTTTCCGAAATGAAGTATCGTGAATACGGCTAATATGTATTATTTCAGTAACCAATGATCACATTTTCGAAAACCGGATATCGTTGTGATGAGGATGGATATTTGAAGGCGTGGCCAGTGATTCCGATTAAAATTGCGAACAGGTGAAATGCTTTCCGAAAGGCTTTCATTCGTTTTAGGTAGAAGAAAGTTCCCCATTTTCATGTTTAAAACTATTAATAGACGTAATTCACGGCATATTGGCTAAAAATATCGTCCTTGAGCATTTACTCTTTCGTTACCGGGAAAATGGCATAAAAATTACAGGTATAAATGGTTTATGGGGTGCGTGTCGGCTAATCACACGATGTTATGCACAGACATTGAATACAAATGTAGGTACAGGAAACAATCGGTATCGTTTGCAACGGAATCGACCACAAACTTAAAAAAATCCAAGTATTCAGGCGATGTCGTAACAGACTTGGCAGTGGGCAGACGGTGCGGAGAGTCCAACCGGTTTGGGTGCCAAAATGGACAGAGAAGTGTGGAAATGAAAGTAATTGATATGCCTCTCGCCATAGCATCACTGAAATATTTTTTTTTAACTAATATGACGATTGTGTTTTGCATCGTAGCTTGAGACCTGTAGCCATTTGTTTCGAAAATACTGCAGGCAACACATATTGAGCTGTGGGCAGCTTCTGACTCAGGATGATATCAGTGCTTTCCAAGGCATACGGAAATAACTTACGTGGCCTTCTGGGACATTTCTTAGCTCCCTCACTAGGGAGGCCAATTTTTTATGCTCTTCCCGGCAGTTAAGAACGCGTCTTTGACGCTGCTGATGTGTTTGGACACATTCCTCAGGTTTTTCAGAATTGCGAGAAAACGGCGGTGCGTAGCGCTGCCAAACTTTTAGTAACTTTTTCACATCCATTGTGCACATTTTTGGCAAACATTAATTTTGGGTCGGGTCAGATCACTGATCTATGCCCGGTTAAAGCGACTCATGTTAAAAATCGTTTAGACTGCAATATCATTAAGAAACTGAAATATAGTGAGTTGATTTTTGGTACATGACCCTATCTTGCCAACGGCCTTAAAATGTTTATCTTAGAATTTCCCGAAAGGCAATGTTATTAACCTAAATTCTGAGGTCAAGGAAAGTTTTAACCATTTTCGGCAAATTTTGTTTTCTGTATTTTTTTCTACTTTAAAATCTGCATTTCGGGGATAGAGAGTTTTAGCATAGCATCATGAGCATAAACAAAGAAATGGGTGACCTTAATCAATGCTTTGGAAGTAAGGCCGAGATCAAAGTTATTTTACATTTTTCAATATCGCTTCTAAGCTAACTGTAAGCATTCTGGGACAGCTTTGTTTAGTTTTATGCATAAATTGACTTTTCCACCCCAAATAGTCCTGATATGTATCACTTATCGTCAAGATAGGGAGTCAAGATAACTTGAGGTCATTAAAAATCATCTGGATTCAAGGACCTATTTGAGCCTAAAAAGTCTGGTTTGTTGGTTTAAAATGAATGGAAAATGTTTTCCTAATATTTTGGCACATTTTGGGATATAAGTGTACCAATTTGGTGATGCTGGTGCTCCAAGCCCCGTGCATTACAAGGCACATGTGTCAAATACAGCGCCGTCGTGTCTTCTTGCAAATTATGTTCATAACTATGTTAAAAAACGTAATAGAAAAAAATTTTTTTTTTTTTTTTTTTTTTTTTTTTTTTTAGGTGGGGGGGGGGGGGGGGTGGTGTTTTTTTGGGTTTTTTTCCCGCGCGGGGGAAAAAATTTTTAAAAAAAAAAAATTTTTTTTTTTTTTTAAATAAAAAATTTTTTTTTATATTTTTTTTTTTTTTTTTTTTTGTTTAAATTTTTTTTTTTTTCCTTGTAACAATGTTTTTCCCCTGGCCCGGTTCGCGAGTGAAATCGAATAAGTCCATCGGAACAAAAAAGGCATCATGACACATTCTTGTTCGTCTTCCTCCGTCAGCCATCGCCTGCTTCTGGATTCCGCGAATGTGAGTCCTCCCTGCCTTCGATAATCCTGCCTTATCGAAGGCAATAGCCCCTTCAACGTTCGTCTCTCCTCTCACAAAAAAATCAGATCACTGCCGATTTCCGGCCAGCCGGATAAAGATGTGTACAATCTGCTGGAAAGGCCGTGTCGTTTATCGCTCGCTGACGACGATTCCGGCGTGCCGGGACAACAGCTGACTGCTGCCGCCACCTATCGAGCGCATGAGGAGTGTCCTCCGATGACGGGAGACAGCTGTTCTGAGCCGCGACAAACTGGAACGGAACCAGGACATTCAGAGGCAAAGAGATGTCTGAATGGTGCGAATCTTGTTTCATTTTGAAACCGGCGGCGTTCAAATTAGACGTAATGAAGCACTGGATGGAACGCGCATTTATTAGTATACCTTTAAAACCGCATAAAACTGACTGCGAGCAGGGCCGACTGCCCAGTGGGTTTAATTTTCACTAACAGAAGAAACAGAACAGAAGAAACCTCTTGTTTCCTCCTGACAGAAGAAACTCCAACAGAAGAAACTTAAAGAAGCAACCGGCCGCCTGGTCTGGCCATAACGCTTTCTGGATACAAAAAAACTTCACAACCAGTGGGCACCGAACCATGAAGCTTCCAAAGAATGTAGCTCAGTTCTTTAGATTTTGTGATTCTGCATTGCCAATGCATTAGCCTGCAAGCTCTTTCTTCACATTGGTATTCCGGGAATAATGTATTCGCTCTTATACCTATTTCAGCACTTTTTAACCGCTCAGTGACGGCAGCGAACAATATGGTGAACGCATGGGGCATTTGAACTCCAAAATTCTTCGGATGCAAAATGCTAAAATAGATCGATAAATACATATTTCTGTGTTGCAAAATATATAAAAGGAAAGCAATGATGGAAGCAGCAGCGAAGTAGGCTTCACTTGTCATGCACCCCACAAGACGTTTTTAAACTATTTGTTCTTATATCTTATAGGGGAGTCCGGGGTTACTTTGTATGAAACTTCGGTAATGATCAACGTCTCGCTGGGAAAGAGGTGGAAAACAGGGTGGCACTCAAATGATACATGATTTTCAAGAACAGGCGATGGCAATTACCTTTGGATGAATTTCTTCCCTGTTTTCTAGTAGAAAGAGAAATGTTACACATCACTTGTATCATATTACCCTGAAGCGGTGGCTACTACATTATAGCTGTTGCTGGTGAATGAACCTGGTGGCAAGTAAAGCTTAAAACCTAACAAATACAGCCCTGCCAAGTTGAGGCGAATTAATGGAGAAAAGGACAGTGATGCACTTAAATAACCATGCTGTGATATGTGCAAGTGGAGCTTGCCTTTGAATGTGATGCACAGGGCCTGACCCTTTTCCAAGAAAGTTCCCCATTCGCGGCATTATTTGGCGAGAACGGCTCCCAAGTTGCCTAAAAACCGATCCAGAAGTCAAACAAAACCTCAAGTTATTGAAAAGTTTTCACGTTTTCAGAGGTATTACGAGCCAAAGTTAGATATGAAGCATTGCTCAACGCAAGTCATTTCAACCGACTACAGTATTCGCATTAAATTAGTAATACACGTTCGTGTCATCTTCGCATTAGACCATTGTCAACAGGGTGTAGCTAGCTTGGTGAGGACAGTAAAATATTAGGTACTGCCTCAAAATATTTGTGTGACGTATACGTGTCATTGATAACCGTGTCATAGATTTCGATTCTGAAGGTATTCGTATTTAAGCATAGCATCCATGTTTCTCTGAACTGGTCTGTTTCAAGCTGCAGATGGTAGCGATGTCGTAGCCAGGAGGACTGGGTCCCAAAACCTAAATTTTGGGGTCCGTAAAGGTGAAGTAATTTAAATCCTAAAGACTGAATCCAAGGTTGATACAGCCTGTATCAAGGTGTCTCATACGTCTTCGGTTGCCTGTCCGAACATATTGAGCTACATGGCGATCACGCTGTCGTACTAAAAGTCGAAATAATTCGGCGTTGCTGAGCAAACAAAAACTGAAGTAAGCGTGGATTACCTAGATATGATATCTCCACAGGTCAGCGATAAAAACGTATTCCAAGGCAGCATGTGGGCGCCAAATTTTTTCCCAGGGGAAAGAACTTGTAAAGTAGGGAGCACTAGAAGAAGATACGTAGTTTTCAAGCTATATTTCAAAATATATTCCAGTTTCAAATTCAGCTCATAATCTGACTGAAGCTAGCCATCTCTTGTGGATTACTTCCTGATTCAATGGCCAACCTAAAAGGAAGTCTTGCTCTGTTTTTTTTTTATCTGACTACTTAATAAATGCTTCTCAACTGGCATTGTTTACCGTCGGAATCAATTCTCTTCCCAGAACCAGAGAAACCAGGCATCAAATCCACCATAACGTCCACGAATTTAGCCTCACATTTGGCGCTGACGTATCGTTGTAACACGAGCATGAAATCCGCTCTCGCAGGTGTCGACGAGCACTGGGAAGCTGTCGCATCTGGTGCACCTGCACGTGGTCCAGCCGAAGGCCTCTATCCAGGGCGCGGGTGTCTACCACGTGGAGCGCGGCTCCACGGTCAGTCTGGTGTGCGCCGTCAGACAGGTGAGCGAGTCGCCGCGCTCCTGCGGGCGGCTTTGTCGACTTGATGTCGAAGCCGATACCGCCACAGCGAGGTAATGTTTCCGGTCATGACTGAAATTGTCATCGCCATGATCAATGACGCCTTGAATCTCATGTAAGTCTGTACGGCTTGGTTGTTATTTAATGGCGTTTGTGTGCCACGATTGTCAGCGGCTTCTGGTGGTCGGGTGAACAAAGGCGGTCAGGGAGTGTGTAGATGTTGCCATGATAACGACACTCTGCGCTATGTAACCGGCGTGTTGCGAATTTTTGAACAGTTTAGGTGGTACTGTCTGCCATTCAACAGGCCGTCACGCGATGAAATCTGGTCCGTACTTTATATACACCGTCACGCATTGATGCATGCCATCATAGCAAAATTATGGTTGCAAAGGGTTTGTGAGCCTTCTTAAATGTGCCGCGGTAACGAATAATGCATAGGGTCCATGGTTTTTACAGATACCCGGCAGACATTAACACTAACTCTGGCTAGATTCAGTCAGATATCTGAACAGGACACTGCTGTTTTGGATTGCCACCACACCCACTGGCGTATGCAAACAATGTGGCCAAAGGGATGGGAGGAGGATGAGGGCAAACCTGTGTCCATTTTACGTAACATGCCTCCAAATTTTGATTTTTCCCCTGATTTTGGTCATTTTGGCTGGCCATTTTTGGGGATTAACATATACTATGTAAACCATTTTCCGCCAGAAAACAAAATATCTACAATTTCACGTTTTCTGAAAAGGTTGCCTGACGATCAAAATGTCGTCTTCTTCAGCTGATGGTAGTTTGCCTGTTTGCCGTCTAGTTTGGCTTGAGGCTTTTAGAAGAGCTGAGGAGTTAGCGGACGTTGCGGCCATGGGCCCTCTTCAGTGCTGATTCAGCGATCAAGAAGCACTGGAGGGCCCCATAGGCGAAACGTCTGCCAACTCCCGGCTCTTCTAAGATCCACAAGCCACACTGTGCGGAATACAGGCCAACAAGTCCAAGAATGCTATACACCATCATCCAGTGGAATTTTCGAAAACTCATCCTGTTATCTTCTTCATGATGTTTTGTTCTGATCAAGCACAAAAGCCTACGTCAGGCATCTTCCTATTTGTCTATAGGTGAAAAGTTTTCATCCTCGCCGGTACGTGCAGTTGATGCGCTTCCCCTGAAATCCCGCGAAAGCTGCCCAGAAACACTGCTTCCAATGCTCCGCAATTTTGCTAAGCTAAGTTTAGAATCTTGCTAACTATTCTCAGGAAATTTTAATTAAATACCGTAAGAGGTCACTGATCCATGACCATTCCTTCGAAAGCATGTGGCGTTGAAATCACGATACGATGATTGTTGTAATCGAATAACAAACGCTGAAATGTTTCGCGGTGGTCATTCTCATCAGACTCACGCATGAGTGTTACCCACAGTGACAGTGAACTGTGCACTTTATTCCGTATTTTGGTCGTTATCATCTTAGGTCAGAATCGTGAAATGATATAACTGGCCTTTTTACCTTTTATTGGTCTGGAGGGATCATGCAGTAATTGGGAATGCCGGGTTGCATTGCATCAACATTTTGACCTCCTGTTCCTCGCTGAATATCGTTTGACCTCTCAAAAACTCCCTGCAAGTTAAATCACGCAGAATCTAATGGAAACCGGAATTCACCGGCGTGACTTCCTTTGAGGTCGCCTGTAAGGTCAGTGAGTGAGGTTACTGGATGAAACTGGGTATCATGGTTATCCAAAGACCAGTCTCAGATTGGTCTTTGTGATACGAGGGTGTGACACCAACGTTTTTGCTTCGCTTCCTTACCATATCCAGTTTTGGGAATGGTTTGGGACCTGGATCGACCTGTATAGAACCCTCCCCAAATGGTCGAAAGTAAAGAATTAGTTGGGTAGGGTTAACCATTCGTTGGCTAGGGTTAACCATTTACTTTGCCATTCAGTTTCTGGACAACTTTTAAGGCTCTCCAGTGCGACATTCGAAGGCAGACTTCCTGGGAATTTGCCGGCTTCGGTGTCACCAGAAGCACCTTTTCATTGAGCTCATTTAACGCCGGCTTGTGGCAGCATGACATTTACATCGGATCTACGCTGAATCGGTTGTCAGTCTCTACGGCAATCAACCATGCATTTCCTCCTTTCATCCGAACTTGGAGCAGTCGCTCCAGAATGGACGACCTTATCCGACGCGTTTCTCCGTGTTTCAGTGTTACTGACAACGTTTATTGAGGCTGATTTTGCGAAGAAAGTGACGGCTGGGGACGGTAAGATTACAGTTTTAGATGACGTATCAATCTGTGGTTTTATCACGCCTGTTTTACTGGCCCCCTTTTTCCAGACGCTGACGCCTCCCGCTTATGTTGTGTGGTACCACAACAAAGTACCATTCGACCCGTATAGACTGCGTAGCGACATGCAGGTAAACTTGGACATCTGGCACATGCATTTTTAGTGAATACAAAACATTGAACACATATATAAGTAAAGACGCAGTTGCATTGAAGGTAACATGAATAGTTATTTATTTCTGGGACGATTAGTCACGGGGCCAGTGCAATGCCCTTCTCCTTTCCTCCTTGTCACTACAGGATTATTTCTGATCAACGCATGGTCTACAGATTGCTCGTAACTTTAGTTATATTTTCTAAAGTGAACTTGTAAGTGTAAGTGGAAGCATTAGTAGGTGATGGTAAAGTGAGCGATACTTATATTGTCCTAGCTTTACAATGGCTCACATAAGTCGAGCTCCCTGCCTATATTATGCCCATGGAATCCCAAGTCCGTGCTGCGCCTGCCTCTCTCCGTATCTCTTTCATTCCGCTCATCCCTCTGATTCTCTTCCGTCTCCACTGATCCCGATGCGTTTCCTCAGTCTCCACCGACCGCTAAATATTTGCTCCATCTCCGCTGGTCCCCATGTGTTCCAACGTCTCCGCCGATCCCTCAATGTTCCGCCAACTCCACTGATCTTTCCGTTTCCACCTGGTCCTCTGATCCCTCTGTATTTCCTGCAGTTCCGCCGATCCCCTTGTGTTTCGCCGTCCGCTGACCCTTGCGTTCGCCCACCAGGTGAGTCTGCAGCGCAGAGACCGGGAGACGACCAGCGTGCTGAAGATCACCGACGTCCGACTGTCGGACAGCGGCAGCTACACCTGCTCGGCGGACACCGCCCGCGCCGCCAGCGTCTCCGTCTTCGTCTCCGAGGGTGAGAGGAACACAGCTGTCCATGCCGAGCTAGGCGTTTCCCTAGAACCAGTGTCCCACCCGTAATAAAACTGCTCTTTTTTGCAGGAAGCTAAGTAACAGATTTATATCATTTTACTGTTTCGTTTCTCCCATTCTCGCTTTTCCGGAGAATTTCAGCACAATTCTTGGCCACATTCGAACGCCTAGTTGTGATGTCAGTCGATGACGTCGGCCCGTCCTACGGGTTACCATTGTAAGGACGCGCCTCATTGTCGACTGACGTCAGCTGGTCGCGCTTGAGGTTCGTGATGCCTTCCGGTCATGCTTGCGCCGAAAAAACACGTCGACGCTGCTTGATGTTTTGGCCGTCGCATGACATCGCCCTTTCCACGCCAGGGGACAAAATGGCGGCCATCCAGCGGCGGAAAGGCGGCAGCTCGGCCGGCTGCCCCGGCGGCGGAACCCTGCCGGTTGTGGCGCTGTCTGCCCTGCTCTACAGCATCGCCAGCTGAAGTCCGCCCTGGTCTTCGTCACCGCCAGCTGGGGTCCCTCCCGCTGTTTGTCGCCGACGGACGGGGTCGGCGCCTCGCGCGGGATCCCTCTCAGGAGGCCTGGCTGCTAGTGAGGTCCCCCACGCGCTGGGTGAACTTAACGTGGACGTCGACAGTCGTCTTTTGAAGTGGACGGGGCCGCTGCGGCTCCGCCCCAGGGCGCCGACCGAGTCGACGGCCGGCGCGGACCGAGACCGCGGAGCTGCGGAGTCGCGGCACGCTCGACGGCGGCCGACGCGGCGCGAGCGGTGGCCGTGCCGTCCGCAGCCGGCGGTCGGCACCGAGACGTGCCGTAGCGGGACGCAATCGGCGACGGCTCGGACCGCACCGGAGGCGGTCATCCTCGCGCGGCGTCGGCGCCAGCGCCGCTCGCGGGGCGCCAGCTCCCGCCGCAAATGGCCTGCCTGACGGCCGCCGTCGGGCCCGTCGGAGGAGCTCGCGAAAACGATTACCGCGGCGGCGTTCCAGTGAGGCATAAACCGGGGCGATTTTCGTGATGTTTATTGGTGCCTGACATGAGAACTTTGGCCATTTTTCAACGCGGCCCGACCCGTAAATCTCTTAAAGCGCCTCCTAATGAGACAGGCGGAGATCGCCTGGAATGATACTTTGTAAAACCCGGCCGATGCGTTCACGTGATAGCCCCGAGTTGTGGTCACCCCCGTCGGGAACGGTGTAAAGTGGTGCCCTCCAAAGACGTCTTCGTGTCATCGATTCCTTTAGGCATCCGGCACCGGAAAGCCACATGGTAAAGGGGGAAAACAAAAGAGGACGGAAGAGCTGTACGGCGTCGAGGTTGCGTCGCGGTGGCGTGTTTGCTGTAATTTATTTGGTTATTTATTAAGATAAGTTGTGACGTCTCTGATTGTCATTCGTTGTTTACCTTCCCGATGTCTGTTGGGCACGATGCGACCGAGAGGTGGCGTTGTATCAGGTGTTTGCCCTAAAAACGTGCGAATGCGACGCTTTATGTACTGACGCATTGTTCGAGAACATTGATTTTGTTGTTTACACTGAAGTTTTTTTCTCATGGGAAACATCTTTACATCCTTTTATAAAAGTGTACTGGGAAGAGAAGTTTTCATTCCATTGTCACTGAGGACCGAACTTGATCTTCGTTTGTTACGCATTTGCATCAATGCATCATACCGCATTTCTATCGTTGTAAAGTTCTACCCTCTCGCGTAACGCTATTGGCATCATTATAGCATGTTCATAGTCGTGAGAGGTGTGTGCATCAGTAATTATTTATACACCGGAGAAACGGTGAAATGTTTGACAGGCTGTGTCATGGTGCATGTTTTAAATTAAGAACGGTGTATGACATGCTCTGGTCAGGTCAAATGGAGGGCCCTAATAAATTTGGGAGACGTGAGAAACTCAAATGCATTTCGTGTCCAGGTAGCATTTGTCCATGAGCGACATTGCTAATTAGGGCAGCATTTGAGCTCGCATGCAAGCCGTCGCGGAATCCGCCAATGTCATGTTTTGATAGATGGGGAAAATGAAACCACAAATGTCCATTATACGCCACAGTTTTTGTGTGTGCCGTGGCAACCTTCCGTTACGACGGTGGATTTGAAAAGTGGCTTAAGAGTTTCGGTGTAACTGTTTTCAAGAACCTTATGTCCTTTAACCTGCACCCTCTGTCGGTCGGCGCCATGTACACCCGACTGGGGGGGGGGCTGACCACCCCCTCTAATTCATGAACGGTTGGACACACGATGAAAGATAATCACACCGTGCGAAAGCTCGTGACGAAGATAGTTCGAAATCGATCTCATTTATGGTTACGCCCTACATATGTTTTGTGATAGACGCCTGCACGACGCAGAGAAGCGGTCTGGATCTCAAGGAGGGTGACTAATGAAGTCATGATGAAGGCACCGGCGGGCAGACGAAAGTCCGCAAATGCCGATATATGTCAAATTTCTCTGCTTTGTTAAATATGTACGCGGAAACGTTGAGTTAATGACACGGCGATTTTCGCACCGCTGCACGGTGAGCGCCACAGACGAACGCGGTATGAAATTCACGGGTACTAATTTTAGCGCTCTTTTATTTTCGCGAAATATGCCATTCCAAGTGCTGTTTCTTGATCCCAATGGTTCTTGGGATGATTTCTCATGCTTATATTTGGGGAAAATTCGGTAGTTAACAATTTACACAATTGGCAGAGCTTTGTTCGCGAAAGTCTGTTTATTTCCAAAATATGCCAATTTTTTTAACTTTTCGAACTTCTTGGTATTAGTCGCAACTGTGCAAGCCAGCTCTGCCATTTTCTACCCGATATGAGCCATTCATCGCCGATTTTGAAGACAGTGCATTTTGACTAATAACAGTTATTCGTGACCTGTCCTCAGATCAGTGGTCGGAGGTCATTGAAACTTTCGACATTGACGGGAACTGGATGGCGGATGGCGGATGGCGGAACTGGATCTCCCCGCATTCAAATCGTTTTAGCAAAATTCCGTCAATTTTCGAAAATTCCGAAAATTTTCGAAAAAAACTTCTTAGACTTCTGTGAAACGACTAAGACGACTTATGTTAAAACGGGCTTTTCCTTGGGTCAACGACCCTGGCATTTAGGAAAGTCTGAGACAGTAGATTTGTTGCATTCATCAAAATCTCTAACCCTTGATAGTTTTATTCTGGCATCATGTTTTGCGAAAAAGTTACAAGGTGCTAAACTTTTTGGACATAGGCCCATTTGACCTGACCTAGGTCAGACACCTTACTTGACCTGAGGCCAAAAATTTGATACAAGGTGTAAAAACTTCAGGGGGGTGGGCAATCGCCCCCCCAGTCGGGGGCGGGTTAATAGTTACAGCGGGAAACGGAGACCCGTGCCTACCTGACAAATGTTTCCTTATATCGTTTGTCGTTCTTGTCGACTTCGTTCAGACCACTGAATCCAAATTCAGCTTCACTGAATGCAATGACACTTTCCCGGTTTACAGAAAGAGAAGAAAAGCAGCCGAAAATTGTGTAGCAGTGGCTCCTGCATCTGCTAAATCCTGTGCACAGCCACGAGTTCCACCAGTGGCCGCGGACCGCGGAATAAGCAACCGTTCTCTGCCGCTTGCGCTTCCGGCTCCTCGTTTACAATGAGGTGTATGCCACCTTCGGAATTTCCTCCCTTGACGTATCCAGTTCGCCCATGGCTGGCTCGACTGATGTTCGGTAAGGACCCCGTAGCCGCCGGGGGATAGCCAGGTCCGGCCCGGAGTATCCGGCGCGGATCCAGCGGTCCCGGGCATGAGACGCCGTGTTCGGGAGCGAGCGTCCGGCGTGGATCCGGCGGTCTCCGGTCCAGACGTGATCCGGGGTCCCGGCGGGACACACTGGGTCCGGCGGGGAATACCGGGTCCCGACCGGAGTGCCCGGCGTGGATCCGGCGGTCTCCGGCGGGACACACCTGGTTGTGACCGGTGCGGCAAAAGGTCGGACCGCGGCCCCGGCGAGACACTGCTGGGCTTCCCACCAGGAAAAGCTTGGTTCTATTGGCGTCGCTGAGACGAGCCATCACGCAGTGGGGCCAATTCTTTTGCGTCACAAATGAATAGATGAATAAATTGACTACCAAGCCGACTACGGAGGAGATATGCGTAGACGAGACCTGCTTCATGCATACTGGGTGATTCTTAGGGCATCGATTTGCATCAAAGCAATCATCCGTTATGGCTGCAAGGCGCACCGCTCGCTGGAGCAGGGCTGTGCGACCTGAGCGATTTAGCTGTGGTGCCTTGTCAGCCCATACTTGGGTTGCTGCTACATTCCAGCGACGCAGATAATCGATTGCAAAGTTGATAGCCGGTCTAAGTGTCTTGACTGCATACCACGGCTGGATACTTTTCTCGCCAGGAAGCTTGTTTTAAGTCATTGACGGGGAAATTGTCTGAGTCTTAGCTCTAAAAGCCTGCCATTTAACATTTAACATTACGGAGGAACTGAAATATTAGAAAGGAATGAACAAAAACCCCGTTAAGCTGACAGTCGTTTTACCATTGTTCTGCGTACTCTGCCGTGTATCATACGTGACCAGCGGAAGAGAAGATGGGGGTCGCCAAGTCAATCTCTAGAGTCTTCAGACTCAACTGCGATTGTATCATTTGTGGCGGATTCCGCATTCGGCAGAAATCCGGCTTTCATCGGTCTCATAAAGGGACTTAAGCTGAAACGAAGTTGAAAATGTCGTGGATATCTTCAAACCCTGCGACTTGTGGCCCGACGATAACGTTTGTGGCAGTACTCTTTGAAAGGCATGACCATCCAACCCGATGAGAAGACGACCAACGACTCAGGGGAGAGACGATATCATCATGTACTCGTAATGTGGTATGCCGCGGAAAAATCAACACCCCGGAGGTGGTACAACTTAAAGTCAAATTTGGCCATCTCAGACAAAGCTGTGTATGGAGAGAAGAGCCGTCTTTGTGCAAGAGCAGGAGTCGTGTCTTTTCTGAGTGTGTCGAATGTGTTTTAGGTGGAACATCTCGCAACTGCATATAAACGATCTATACTGCAACCACCATATCAAAGTGAGACAAGGACAACCTAGGTCAAAGTTTTGATCCCTGAACAACAGACGTGGAGCGTTTCTAGCGTCGGTCGTACCATCTGCCGCATCATCATGAATAACACACGACACAGCATAAAATCATGTAGCATTGGTTCATGTAAACTCTTTCCTACATCATTACAACCATGCCCCAAAGCATTTCTCAAGTAGGTCGCCGAAACATCGGGCGTCGGGCGCGGCCACATTACAAAATCCCGATACATGGTAAAAATTATTTTTGAGATGGAAATGGGCGTTATTTTGGCGACAAAAATGAGACGGCAAAAGCAGTGCAAACTACAGAAAAAATGCATGCATGTAATTGGTATCACTTGAGGTCATGCAAAAAGTGTTCGCATGAAAAATTAGCCGCGTATTCCAAAACGTCAGATCGGGTCAGCCCGGGTACCGCGTCGCAGTAGCGGCTGGCCGGGTCGGCGGCGAGCACGCCTGGCCGCGGCCGCGGCCGCCGCCGCCGCCGTCCGCGGAACGCCCGCCTAACGCCTGGCTCGGGCTGGCCGTGGAACCGAGCGGCGCGTCCGGGGTCGGCACCCTGGCGTCGGCAGCACGCCACCCCAGGGCCGCGGAAGGGCTGGACGCCGTGGACGTCGGACACGAAGCTGATGGAGGTCTGCTTGCCGTTGTCGCTGGTGCAGCCGTAGCTGCCCGTCGCCTGGTCCATGCAGCACTGCTCCTCCCGGCTGGTGCCGCTGGTGGTCACGAGGCTGGCAGCGGGCGGCCGGCCGGTGAGGAGACTGCTGGAGGTTCGGTACTCTTCTTTGAACGGGGGATGGATAATTTTTCGCTGTTTTCGGTTATGTACTGAAAAATCGGATGCAGTCGGTAGATGTTATGTTCCACCTCAGTTCAGGAAAAAAAACGTTTTAGACGAGAAATCTAGCGCTTATCAAAGGAATGCTGAATATGACCAGGTGATATTTAAAAAACTGACTGCAACAGTCCATTTTTTTACGAAGGGTCCCGTAATATAAACTCAGTGAAAACAACGAGATGAAAAATCTTCACTTCCGTTTGCAGCTACTGAAACTTCTCCACTGGACAACTTGTCTAGCCAAGACCATGAAGCATACGTTTTTGAATCGCAGCTCGTGTCAGAGTCGTTGCGAAAATAACCCGAAAAAAATCCCCGCTCGAAACACTCCGTAACAATGAGCGCCAGTTACTCTGTCGTGAAGTGGACGGACGGCAAACGTCGCCTGAGCCGGTGAGCGCCGTCTCCGAGGTGGATGTTCTCGGTGGTGGCGCGCACCCGGGCGCCCGCGGTCTGCGCCGCCGACTGCAGGCCGCCGAACCCTGCGCCGGCTGAGCCGCACACGGATCCTGAGAGGATTCGCGGGCCTGCGGCAACGGGCCCCGTGTTTCCGGAGTGAGCGGGCTGGCCGCGACTGGGCCCCGTATGTCTGAGGCGCGACGGCAGTCACGGCGAGCAAGCGCGAAAACCGCGATCTGAAAAGGGACGCAGAGGGATGATTGTTTGATTGTTTCCGGGCGATGAAACGAGGGCCCCCAGATGGAAGACTTCGGGGTCTCAGTGCACAGGGGGTGGTTGATATGCATTTTGTGGAGCACGAGGCAAATGAGAAATACGTTGAAAAAATATACACATGATACTTTTTTGCAGTTTTATATCACGAGCAGGCCCGTCTCGTTCCGCTTTTAAAATTGTGCACGATGTTGTACCGGTTTCTTCGAAACTATCCGCACGCCACGCAATCATTTGATGTATGTATGTAAAGATAAACGCACAGGCAATCAATAACATACCACATGATATCATTACTGCTGATGCGCAACACCACCTGAGTGATGAGACGACTTTCTATTGCGCAGTATGACCTGGGGTAAGGTAATGATGCAGGAAAAGTTCTCGCCCCGCTTATTCAGGCTGGGGCTGAGATGCGAGGAGCCGACGACTTGCGATGAGGAGCGCTGGGCTTATATATAAACATTCCTGCGGTCGAGAGGAACTGGCACGGCCAGCACAGTCGTGCAGAGCCAGACCGGTATGTGTTTGGTGAGTTCGCCGACCGTTTTGGAGCCTCGCCATTTGCATGCTGACGCCCGCTTCGTGCGGACTCTGGCTGTTTCAAACGCTGGCTCGTTCAGTTATCCGCGGGACAGGTGAAACGAATGCGGGAGCGGCGCGGCGCGTCCGGATCGCTTTTTCTCGCTGAGAATTGGTGTCTGTGTTAGCGGCGACCGTTCGAAGCCTGCCGGCGAGGCGATGTCATTACAGCCTCTGCGTGCTCACTGCTTCATTCCAGTTTATTTGTTACAAAAGTGCATCCTCGTGGAATCGGATCTGTTACGACGCGTAAAAATAACGCGAAAAAATAACACGTTGGCAAAGGGCAAACAGATGATGGCAAATAGGTAAACGCGAGGAAGGCGCAGTTTATCTGTTGTTGCAGTTACTTTGTCTGAAGGCGTGGTTGCTTTACTATTTGCATGAAAATGATACTCGTTTCTAGGATAGTATAGGTTCAGATTCATGTCTGGGGACGATTTGTCAGCGTATGCCATTGAACTCGAATGGAGAGTGATTTCTTCATCGGATGTTTTTTTTTTAAAATCCGCTGTTCGTTAATGGGTAGGCAGGAGTGCTTTCCTGCCTGTGTGACCCAATTGCATCAAATACCGCGGTTTCTATACTACTTCAAGAATCACTTCGGACCACTACATTTCCCGCTATTCTTTTTTTCCTAAATGTGCTCCCACCACCAAGGATAGTGATGGGCCTCGCGACCGGCCAAGCAGGTAGCAAGCTAGTAACGCCGCCCGGTTCGCGAGAAATACCATGCTCAGGTTTGAAATAGGGTTAGTTAAAAAGAATGTGGATAAACAAGTAAAGAACACAAGCAAACAAAACAGAACCGAAAACGAGGAACATAAATAACGCACTTTGATGGTACCTTTCAGTCTCAATATGATGTGGAAAGACATAAGTTATATGATCAGGCACGTAGCCAGGATTTTCCTCAGGGGGAAGTGTCAAGTTTTGTCATATGCCACTTACATATGACGGAATTGATAAGAAGAAACAGCAGTTTGATGTAATTTACCTCACATTTAACCCACAGGAAATCTTATAATGTTTGCTTTTGCAACATATATATCATCACTATGACGCATTCCTGCAAAATATCTAAAGAAAATTATGCATTCCTGCTACATGTTTAGTGTAGACCGCTTGGCTCAGGGACGGGGGGCCATGGCCCCCATGGCCCCTCATGGCTATGTCCATGTATATGACTCAATTTAACCCGCTCCCGACTGGAGGGTGATTTTGCGAGAGAACGAACGAACGTAGCGCCACTGAACTTTGTGTACCGTTTGCTTGACCATTTTTGCACCTTGTGTCAAAGTTTTGACCTCAGGTCGTCCACGTGTCTGACCTAAGTCAGGTCCAATAGACCTATGTCCAAGAAAGTTTAGCGCCCTGTAACTTTTTCGGAAAACATGATATCACTCGAAAACTTTCAAGCAATAGAGATCATGATGGATTCAACAAATACACTGTCTGAGATTTTTCGGAATTTTCCGGGTCAGTGACCTGAGGTCAACCCTATTTTCAAGACATGCCGTCGTTTTTTCCGGATTTTTGCGGGATTTTAATTTTATAACGTTTTTAGTGTGGTGTGATGCAGACATCCGTTTGTCATCAATGGACAAAGTATCAATGACTTCCAGCTATTGACTTGAGGTCAGTTCACGAATGACTGTTACGAGCCAGAATGCACCGCCGCCAAAATCGGCGATGTAATTTGATATAGGTGTACACACACACACACACACACACACACACATATATATATATATATATATATATATACACATATATAAAATACTCAGAACTGGTAGAAACTGGCAGAACTGGCTCGCACAGTCGCGAAAAGCACCAAGAAATTCAGAAAATTTTAAAAAATATGCATATTTCGGAAATAAGCCGACTATCGCTAAGAAAGCTACGGCAGTTATGTAGGTTCATAACCACTGATTCTTTTCCGGAATTTAAACATGAGAAACCATCACCAGAACCACTAGGATTAAAGTGTCTTCAATGGAATGGCCTGTGTCGCGAAAATAAAGAAGCGCTAAAATTAGCTCCTGTCGTTTTATACACCGTTCGGCTACGGCGTCCGCCGGCCGTCGGCGCGAAAATCGTTGTGCCTGTAACTCAACGTTTCGGCGTATATATTAAACAAATTAGAGAAATTAGACGTGTATCGGCATATGCGGACTTTTACCTGTTTATTGGTGCCTCTACCTAGACTTCATTGATCACAGCCCTTGACATCACCAGTCGGCTGTGAGGAAACATACATAAGACCAGTTCCGAGCTACACTTGTCACAAGCTCTCCAACAGTGTGCTTAGGTTTACTGTGTGACCAACCGTTCATGAATTAGAGGCGGCGGTCAGCCGCCCTCCCCCACCCAGTCGAGCGTTATCCGCGCCGGCTGCAAGTCGGACGCGGGTTAAGTGGGAAAAAAAACTTGGCAGACGGTTTTTGATGTATTAAGAGATAACCTATTTGCGGAGAATCACTGGCTTATTTCAGAAATATATTTTTTTACGCACTTTTTCAGGTCACATGAATTATTTTCTTTGAACATTACTACAGTATCATCAACAAAATGGTATGTTTTAAATCGTCTAGAAACAAGAGGAAGATGTACATTATAAGAATATGTATGTATGGAAGATGTATATTATAGGAAGACGTATATTATCAATAACAATGACCCCGGCATTAAGTCTTGAGGTACTCTCATTTTTTGCTCTAAATCATCTGAATCATTGTTATTTGTTTTCGTTTTCTGATACCTGTCAAGTAAGAATTTTCCGTATTGTTAAGCAATGGACCAATGTCACCAATCTTTTTCATTTTTTTCCGGTGATATAGGAGTGCTTACGGTGTCAAACGCCTTTTTTCAGATCAAGGTATATTGTTAGTATAATTTGCTTTTCAATGCGTAATGTAGTAATTTCATCAATTAAGAGCGAAATGGGCATGTAAGTGGAACGTTTCTTCCTGAATCCAAATTGAAGAGGTGGCAAAATCTGGTTTTCTTCAATGTGAAGAAATCCTATCCTATATGCGATCTTTTCTAGCATTTTTGAGAAGACAGGCAGTGACGCGACCGACCGATAATTGGCAAATCGATTTTTATTTCCGGATTTGAAAATAGGCTCAATGATAGTAATTTTTAATTATGAAGGAACACGGATGACTGAAAACAAATATCAAAGAAAAGTATTATATGTTGCGAAATGGTTTTGTAACTACCTAACGGGTTTTGTGCACGTATACCGTCTTATCCTCATTTAACTTGGTTCAGAGATTTAATTATGGCCTTAGTTTCTCCAGACGTGGTAGATAAGCTGTTTCGAAAGGGTTCATAACCTGACTCAGTAAGACAGTTAGGCCTTTGTCTGAATGAGGAATTTTACTTTCAAGTTCCCGACCGATAGAGGAGAAGAAGTGTAAAGTCTTTTTGCAGCAGCGTCTCCATTATTCTGTGTATTATCATCATGAAATGGATTTGAAGGCAATTCGCCCTGTTTTCTATTTTTTACAAAATTGTTTCTGATTTGCCAAGTTTTCTTCATATCATTCTTATTCTCCTCCATTTTGTTCCTGAAGTGCGACATCTTTGCATCCAGAAGGATATTTGTTTCTGTTTTTGCGATTATTTTCATTAATAAAGCTTTTTTGCTTGAAGGATTTCTTGTACAATTCATTTTCCCAATTTACTGAACACAATATCGCTGGGCTGATCCATGGTTTCATCGGACACTTTCTTCTAGAATGTTTCCTTTCCTTACAAAATAAATTGATTTCATCTTGAAACGCAGATAATAACTCCTTGCATAGTTCATTTGTCCTCGATGCGTCGAAAATGTCCCAGTCTGACATATAACTACTGATTTAGGTTTGCCATTCTACTGAAGTCAAATATTTTCCCTTCTCCCTTTTCATAGATACCATCAACGCTTAGAGTAAGTGATGCGAGCATAAGGAGATAGTCCGATAAATCAGATATTTTAACAGAAAATGTTACCATTAAAGATGAACTTTGATTCGTAACGCGGGTTGGTTTGGTAGGTGTGGCATAGATGGTAACTGTAGCATGTTATTCGGTGTTGCGGCCGCGTCGCAGAGCAGGCCCCTGATCACGGGATGGAAAAGGCCCTCAGCTGGCCGTCACCAGCTTCGTTCGCTGGTCACGTGATCCACGTGATGGTGTTACGTGCCGAGGCTCTTCGATGCTCTTCCAGATACGGATGTCGCTGGAATACGAGTATGCCATGGAATATGCCATGGTAACCAATCGTATACTTCCGGGGTTACACGTATACTCCTAATTATTAGAAAAACGTCCGTAACTGCGGTAAATGCAGACCGAAAAGTAAGAAATGCAATGAACCTGTAATTCGTGTTTTGTTTTTTTTCTGCTATTGACACGAATGCTTAAATGGTCATTCCTGAGCTTCCGAATATTTTGTGTAGCTCAAAGACATATACTTTCCTCTTCAGTTATACCTTGATCATTTTGTTACGCATCCTTAGACATATTCTTTGTCAGCCTGATGCAATATTGCAAGATATGAAAGATGCAAAATAATCATGAAGTCGACCTGGCCATCTCGATATTTTCGCCGTTTTCAAGACGGAGATAAATAAAAATGATCCGTCAAGTCACCGAAATCGTTTACTCTTTCATCAGGGACGGTGCAGCTGACTAAGACCTTGGGACACAACCTGACGTCAAAATTCCTTTTTATCGGGAATGGTACATACGCTCCTTAATAATAAACGAGGTAAATTCTCGACCTATTAACGGATCCGAGTTTTTCTCTGGTACTCACGTAACTACTGACCTATTTTTTATTGATCTGAAGTGATTCGTTGTTAGAGCAGTAGCCAGCCAAGAAGTACCAGGTCACCAGACACGAATCCAGAGGGAGAGAGGGCCAGCGGAAGTCATAGCCTCCTCCTGTGGGTACAAAAACACAACAAAAAGATAAAATGTCGTAGGACAAGGCAGCAACAAAGAAAACGGAAGGCACGGGGTTCCCGATTCCACAGTTATCCCTGCAAACCCGTGTTCCCTCGGGAGACTTTTGGCTTTTTTCCTGTGGGTCATGAGCTACAGACGAACGAGTGCAATGGCTATAAAATATCAACGAACAAGTCTCCAATCTCAACATGAGCCCTGGACCATCACCAGTTGTCAGATCCAAGTGCTTGCAACAGGTGTCCTCTAACAAGCAGAAAATGCATGATACTTTTATAGTATGTTCCGTAAAATGTCAGCTATTCATCTCATTAAGATTTTTCTTTTCCGTATATTTCCGCCTTAAACTCTTACTTAAACATTGGCATTACGTCCAAAAACATTGTAGAGTCAGTATCTTCAATGTTAGACAGTTTCAAGCTTGAATACAAACCAAACAGAAAACACAATCCAGAAGTGACAACTATGATGGAAGAACGAACTGAAGCCCGGAAGACTTGGGGGCGTCAACGTACCCCTGAGTCGCGCCGCGCTGATCAGCAGTGCCGGAACCGTGTCAAAAGCTTGCCTGCGGCCGGGCAATTCACCTAAATTGGCTACATTGATTAGATTCAAGTGACTTTACCTTGGTAGCACCTTCGAAAAATTCGTGATTAAATGAAGGGTTACTGGTAGTTAGAAATCGAACGATGACAACATTTACGTGAAGCTCCAACCCGTATCACGCGATATCGCGAGTCGGAAACGTGACTTTTAGAAGGCAAATGAAGTACAGCGAGGCCGGCCGGAAGTCATACGGATCTCGATCGATGAAATCAACGTGATGACGCTTCATATTCAATGTCTTTCTTGATGCAGGCCAACAGGGTGGCCTGCACTGAGAAAGAATGAGAAAGAATTCTTTCTCTATTCGGGGTGAATCGTGTACTTAACCATGTGGGATTGTGGGCTGCGCTCATTATCTATGTGGAATCAACCACCTCAAAATAAAAAAGCGATTTTCCACAGGGGTGTCGATTTGTATTCTTTTGGGAGTGCCTTGCTCCTTCCCGCAATGTTGATTTGGACCCTCCAATGTTGGTTTGGGCTCCCAATAATTTCTGCCGATTTGAAGGGAAATGGGCAATAATAACGAAAACTACGGCCGCAGTAAATAAGAGATAGGCAGAAAGTATAGACTGAAGCATAAAGCGACGTATTTGTGTTTCTGTTACATATGTATGTATGTATATATATATATATATATATATATATATATATATATATATATATGCGTCTGCGTGCGCGTATGCTAACGAAAAACTTAAAAAATCCCGTTCATCAAAATAAAGGGGTTAAATCCGTTAAGAAACCCACGTATGGGGGGAGGTTATGTTTCCAGGCCCTTAGCTTACCCCCCCCCCCATTGATTTACAGAAATCGACATCCCTGCTTTTCCGTACTGATTTCGGCCACTTGTGACCTCGATCAAGTGCACTATGCACTTCGTAAAATAACAGTGTCTGTCCGCCTGCAATCAGAAACATTTCTTCATTGAGCCTCCCACATCAAGGTTCGTGTTGTGCCCTGATGGGATTGCTCTGTGACATCGCGCCTGGCAGGTCTCGTGCAGGGTTTCTCCACCCCCCTCCCCTCCCCACCTCTATGTCAAACAACGTGATCGATTAGATCTATAAATTATTACCGGCGCCACGCCATCAGATGATTGAAGGTTACGCCGATAGCCGCGGCAGCTCCGACGACTCACTCCTGAGCGTGCCAACTGCTAAGTGCTTAAGTGTTGCTGCATTACACCGGCACCGTGAGCTGAGAGAGGCCACGTCGAGAGGGAAAAGTCCTTTCGACGTGGCATCCCTGGTCATTTGGCTGGGGAACAGTGCGTGCAACATTCGCCATATTTCGCACGTGTTTTCTTTTTGTCGGTTTTGCGGTTTTTTGTCGATTTTAGCTCTCAGATGCACTTTGGCCGCTTTGAAGCCACTTACGTGATGTGGCCAGGAGGCTGCCGGCGATTTGAATGGATCGGACTAGGTATCAATGAAATGAAAGAAAAAATAAAAATAAAAAAATAGAAACGAGCCCGACGCTTGTTTTCGTTTCGTTTCTCTGTCTCGGTTGGACGAGAAAAAGACTGCGGTGTGGCGATAGCTACCTTCGTTGGACCCGAAGCTGAAAATCCTTACGTCTGGCTAGAGCTAACTAATCTGACCTCTTTGTAAAACACCATCCCTTTTTTAATTCCATTCCCGTATTGGGGGAAGGTTTAGAGCCAACCCCTCCCCTCCGGTTTTTTCTTCGGCATTTCTAGGTTTCTAAGCATCTTCGCGAAAATTAGTGAGTTTTCATACCGATTCTTCCTACGTGTTACGCCAAATTTTCATAACTTTTTTCTCAGGGACGTAGCCAGGCCACGTTTTTGGATGCACCTCAGGCCATTTTTGCTCTACTGAAAGTAAAATAAAAACGGCTGCACAGAAAAAGAATGCAAGATGAAACTTGAACATTGGTATGGGCTTATGTGTAAATAACTGGGCAAACAAAAAATATTTTTTGATCAGAGGTAACTTCAGTGTCAGGTCACGGTAAAAAGTCGGCATTTGGTTCTTTGTAACTATTCTTAACGATGTTTTTTGGCGGAAAATTTGGGAGATATATGATTGAAGAGAGTGTCCTCTACTCGTGTTTAAAGTTTCAAGTTGGTATCTTTTCGGCTGACGGAGCTATAGGCTACAAAGTCCGCGCGCGTACCCTATACCATGACGGTCATCCACAGGACTTAAAAATATAGTCAGTTCATGTGACTGGAAACACTTTTTAAAACAATGGAATGAACTCAAGACCATTTCATGTGACTCTGAGGTCATTTAACGTCTTTTAAGGTCAAAGTTCATAAGCTGGCATGATGAACATCAACATTAGGCAAGCAGTGTGATATGACTTGTATTTTTTAAGCACAATACGAGAAAGATAGTCCAAAAAATTAACGTTCATATTAATGCGGTTTTAAAAAGATGTATTCCTTACATCTTGTAAATTCTGCGAATGTCTATAATTTTTCAAAATTTGAAAGGTATAGTGGGAGAAGTCTCATCGATTAGCTTTCGATTCATACCATTGCATTAAAAATCGGTCCATAAATAATGAAGTTATAACAAGCAAAACACCTTCCTGGCTTTTTCGCCTGTACCCACCACCCATTTCAAGATTCTCAAAACTTCTTTTAAAACGTAGTCCACGTCATGGCGAATCGACTGTCGCTTGTTGCGATGCAGTCGGACGGCTAGTTTTCGAGATCTAGGGGGCGAATAAGTCCCCCTCCATGAGGGAGTGTGCTCTAGCGCTATAGGTACGGGGATAAAGTTAAGAGAAAACATCTGATGTCCATGTGATGAAATATTCAGCTTAATGGTTCTATTCCGGTACCTAAATTTTAGAAGATGATCTCCCAACGAAGCATTATTGGCCCTCATCTTCATTTCTCGGAAACTAAAGGTTCGATTTGCCTGGGAGATGGCTCAGACAAATCGTTGTAACCTAATTTACAGTTGTAAGTGAATCAGAATATGAGAAGTCTTCAATGGCGGTATCACAAACGAAAATATGTTTTCTTTTTGTCATGTTCATCGGTCCCCATTTGATCAGATATCTAGGCAGCAGGTTCACCAGAATACCGGAAATGAGGCCCAAGGGTCGGAAACACGTTTTTAGGGTCGAAATGTTTTCGAATCCTTATCAATGGCGCATCCAGGAAAACTATACAAATGAGGGTAATGTACAGTGCGTCTTTTGCGTACTTTTACGAATTTGTGCCGTCTGGGAGAACCCGAAATGAGCCATGTGGACCCTTTTCTATACTTTGGAGCGCAAAAATATCAGTTAGCTTGCAACGACTGTGCCAAGAAGGAGAATGGGGGGGCTTGAACCTTGACTTATACTGCATGGGGAATTGTCTATATCGGTGTGTGTATTATACCTGCATACGCCCGAGGTCAGGGAGTTTGATGTTATGTTGAAATGGTTGTATACATTACAGCACGGGAAGGCGGGGATGATACCAACCAGAGGTTAATACCGGCCACTTCTCTCCTGAACAGACTGTAAACAAAGCAAGGTCAGATGACTTTCTTTTCCGTTGAAGATTGCTTCGGAGGCAGAGAGTAAGGATAAGCTGTTGGAATGAACCGATTTTCTGTGAATAATATTGCATTATCCATTCCTGGGTATGTTGTTATGAGAAAACACAACATTCTGCGATACCTGTTAGTCTCAGAAAAAGCTGTAACCAAGTCCAGTGTGTTTATCGCCAGCATCGTAGTGTCTGGAATGAAGATCAAAGAGAAATTTCAGCGCCAATATGGCCTCTGCAAATTCGTGTCCTTGTTAACTGCTATGAGAGCAATCGAGGTAACGCCGCCAACTTTGACGGGGCAACCCGCCACATGGGCAGGCCTATATGGCTTTGGGTGGCCGGTTGACCTTGACGTCATTTTGACCCAGATTGACCAGACACATATTAAAAAGCACTTCCACTGCATCCCTGAGGCAAAACCAGACTGGAAACATGCGTCGTATGGCTAGACTTAATTACGATACATGCTGACCTCTGTTACCTGACCATAGCTTTATAATATAATATAACCATATAATATGTGACCATGACTCAGCATCGGCGTGGCACTCACTCAATATCTATGCCTGGCTATGAAGAGTACTTTTGGAAAGAACAACTCTCGTACTTGTGTATGTGTGGCTTCTATGGGCCCTGATGCAAAAATGACCGATTTTGACTTATGACCTGTCCTTGTCCTGACCTTTCACCTCAAAATCTAAATTAGCCTGGCATCGCCTAAGGAGCGTCAAATGGGGCACCCCCTTGGTTTTTCGTAAATAACTTTTTAATCGTTAGAGCCAGCCAAACCAAACTTTTAGTGGCTATTTCTCAATCAAATGTACATATTTTGAAATCAAAACTATTTCAATACTAGGTCAGTTCATTGAGATATGACGTCATAAGTTTGGATTTATATAGGACACGGTCCCCAAAATGATATATAACCGTGGCACGTCAATATCAAGCGTCATACTAGGCCACATGCACAATTGGCAGTTGGACTGATCAGCATTGTGACTGACAGAAGTGGTTACCGCTGACCCTCTCCATCGCTCAAACCCGAGAAGTAAATCTAAAAGCGTCTCTTAGCAAGGTTCACAAAATACATCGTGATGTCATGCCAGTTTACGTGATAGGATGATGTCAAAACGAAATGAAGTACAACATTTTCTGTGGAAGATCGTTCAGTAGCAGCAGAGCGCTATTATTTTTCCTAGAAAAAAAAAAAAACGGGAAATGACTGTCTGTCCTAGCATAGCTTGACCTTGACCCGATAAGGAGCAGACAGATCATATTTAATGATCGTCAGATGTCATTTCACTTCTGCACTTGGCGCAGTTAAGAATTCCAATGAGTAACTATTGCTCATTGTCAGGAAGAGTAACGCAACCTTATCTGACCTGGCCTAGAATGACCTTGACTGGATGAGAGGCAAGAAATGCAAAAAAGATAATTTTGATCCATGTGACAAAGGTCTCATTTCCGTCCTTTTTGTCACATGGATCAAAACATAGATTGCGAATAAGTATCGATCTTTGGCATGTAAAGTAAGACCAATATTCCACATGACCTAGGCTGACTTTGACCCAATATTTTTTTTCACATTTTGCATCCTTCTGATGCAGAAGGGCGTGATCTTTTCTTTGATATCTAGTTGAAGTCTCTAAGACCAGTTTTGCCCATGATATGGTGTACGAACCGATGCCGGTTTTTCCAACGTTGCGTTATGCGTTTTGCGCGACCTGTGACGTCATCAGTCACGTGACCAGGGCTAACGTAGTATTTTCTGAATTGCAAGACTCATGGCTATCGATTGGTGATGCATCGGTTCAGATCCGACGGTTAGGTCCCGAGATACTAGGGGGTGCCCTTTTTGACACCCCCAGGCGGTTGCGGGCATAAAAACACGCCAAGATTTGCAAGGTTAACCCGCGCACGACCGTCGGTCGAAGACAATCACGCCCGACTGGGGGGGCTGGTTGACCGCTCCCCCCCTCTAACTCACGAACGGTTGGTCGCACGACAAAAACAAGCACACCGTTGGAAAGTTTGTGACGAATAGAGCTCCAAACTGGTCTCACTTTTAGTTTTAGATAATATGTAAGCAATTTACGTCCTATATATGTTTTCTCATAGCCGACTGCATGAGACCGAGAAACTGCCTGAATCTCAAGGGCTGTGACTAATAACGCATAGGTAGAGGCATCAACGCACGAGTAAAGGTCCGCAGAGCCGATAAGCGTCTAATTTCTCAGATTTGTCCAATATATACCCCGAAACGTTGAGTTAAAGACACGGCAATTTTCATGTCGTTTGTGGGCAGGCGCCGCAGCCGTACGCAGTAAGATATTAACGGGAACTAACTTTAGCGTTCCTTTATTTTCACGACATAAGCATATCCATGCCAATTTTGTTGATCTTAGTGGTTCTAGTGGTGGCTTCTCATGCTTAAATGTTGGAAAAATTCATTAGTTACCAGTCTACGCAACTGGCGGAGCTTTATTCGCGAAAGACTGTTTATTTCCAAAATATGCAATGTCTTGTAACTTTTTGAGCTTCTTGGTATTACTTACGTCTGTGCAAGCCAGTTGTGCCATTTTCTACTCATTCTGAGTAATTCATCGCTGATTTTGACAGTGGTACATTTTTGCTCACAACAGTTATTCGTGACCTGACTTCAGGTCAATGGCTGGAAGTCATTGGTACTTTGCCCATTGACGGTAACTGGACGTCTGCTTCACTCCACACTAAAATGTTATGGAAAATTCCGCCAATTTCCGAAAAAACGACGACATGTCTTAAAAATTGGCTTGACCTTGGGTCAATGACCCAGGGAATTCCGAAAAAATCTGAGATAGCAGATTTGTTGCATCTATCGAAGGCACTAATCCCTGAAAGTGTTATTGTGATATCTTGTTTTGCGAAAAAGTTACAGGGCGCGGAACTTTTTTTGTACATAGGTTTGTTTGACCTGACCTGAGTCAGACACCTGACTTCACCTGTAGTCAAAACTTTGACACAAGGTGTAAAAATGATCAAGCAAAAGGTACACGAAGTTTCGTGGCGCTGTGCTTGTTCGTTCTCTCGCAATCCCAGAAAAAGCTCGGGGGGGGGTTCAACCGCCCCCCAGTCGGGGGCGGGTTAAATGACCACTCTAGAGCAGTCTGGTAGAGACCTTTCGATTGGCGCCTAACGCTTGAAAATCGGATGATTAGTTCCATAGACAGACAGGGGGCAATACTCTCCCTCCCCCAGTCAATGGTTTTCGGCTGGGACGCCAGTCAACGGCGGGTTAAATGATGTGTATATCATATATGACATACAGTATGGTTTAGAATCAACTAATGCATTAGCCTAATAGCATTATTCCACGGGAGACATAAAGTAACAGCGAGATGCAAAGGATTTTTTCACTTCTTTTAAAAGTTAATAGGCACCCCCTACGAATTTCCCGGAACATTCAGTGACCTTTTCCACTTATTACGTCATACTTTAACCAGAGACTATTTGTAATTTGGAAATAGATCCACTGAAGCCTTCGTTGGTATCAAGTACGTTTTACAGAAAAGGCCGTTTCTTTTCAAATGTGAAAGAAACAATTTGGGTAAACGCATGACCGGTATTACTCCGCTGGCGGCGGAAAAAATCAATGTTCCACAAAAACTGATATAGCTACAATGTATTTTAATCTGACCGTTTCGTTTTTTAGGAAACGAATCCGAAAATTCCATGGTTTGTACCGATAAATCAACATTTCATATATATTGTGCAGTTTCAGAGAAAACCCGGAAAGGCTTAGGGGGTCGGGCATACCCACGTCTCCCCTCCATCAATGGCGTAGCCAGGAACCCTACATGGGGCAATGTTTGCTATCATCTTGCCTGAATGTTTTTACATATTGGTTGGGCCGAAAGCGTGCTGAGAACAGTCATTGTTATCCAACATGCATTTTTATGGAAATAATGGTTTTTACTAATGGTGCCAGAAACCTGAAAAGGAAAGTAAAACTTTTTTGTTGCGTAATCACCACTCTTGTTTACAATGCTAAGCATGGTATCGCGGTGTTTGACGCAATGTATGGGCTCTAAGTAGGGTTCCCTTGATTCGCCCCTGGCATTATGCACCATAGGTTATACGTTATATGTTAGAAAAATATTTTGCACGTGAAGTCACAAACCAGTTCAAAGACGTCCTTGGAACCCCATTATACGAACGTTATGTTTGTGACATGTGATTGCATGCTTACTTTTTATCCTCTGGATCCGCCCCTGCTGTCATAATGCTGTTTTTGCCATTTCAAAATAAACAAAAAATGAATAAAACGTTACAAATGCTGTTTTATCTGCTCTCGATCTGCTGATGTAGATTAGCTACTTCGCCGAAAGTAACATCTTAAGTGCCCCTTTTCCTCCCCTGGATCCACCACTACGTCCAAAAATGTAGCAGATATGTCGTTACGCATGAAATGAATGGGTACTTTCCAGAAATTGGGATCTCATTCTCGTAGTATCGATTACAAGACGTCCAATGTTTTCCCTGGAAAAGTGTCGAAAAACGGCTGAACATGCCTCCCAAAAACTTGTCCTCGGCCCGCCCCCGATAATGCTAGAAACTTTAATTTTCACATTGTATGTGAAGCAGAATGTTAGGATATATTTCACATTACTAGTGATAACACAACTAGCTTGCAGCTATTTGTCTACCTTGCATTTTTCAGCAGTTTTCCTGGAACGCACAGCTTCTGCCTCATTGATTTGGCGAACTGAATCCCGTGCAGCTCTCTTCGGTTGGTGACAGAATCGCAAAACCGAACGTCGGCTCCGACCCTTTCTTCATTTCAGTCATTCGTCGATTGTGGCCGACTCAAGCTGAACGATCCAGCTTAGTCTGCACTTTGTAGTCGGCCGGACAGATTGACGTAAAGTTAGATTAAAGTATCAGCGCTTTGTGGCTCGCCGTTCCATAATTGATTCAGCATTTGGGCTGGTCCAATGAGAGAGAATGCGTAATTCGAGGAACGTCCTGATTTTCGCCGAGTTATTTCATAATAATGTAGTCCAAGGAATAAAACGTCGCAAAACTTTGAGCGGGTCGATTGACAGTTGCCATGACGCTTTGAGTAGTATCGTTGCATCAGAACGAAAAGAAACAGATGCGTCATGGCTTGGTATGGACGTATGGCCGACGGGCACGTGGGGGAGCGCAAAGCATTGCAGACATTCAGGAGGTCACGTTCTGGCCAGGTCCTCCACCCGACTCCACCCCAAGGCTTCCAGAGCCGGGGTAATGTGGTCCACGCGTCACGCCCCCGTTACCAGCCTCACAGCAAAATTCATCACCTTTTGCACTCCGCTCAGATGGCAACCGGCGGCTCCTCCCCACGTGGAGATACAGTCCAGGATGTGAGAGACGACGTGGGAGTGGATGAGGAGCTTCATGACGTCGGGAGTGAAGTAGAAACGCTTTTGAATAGTGGGACAAGGATACTATCACAACACCAAACAATCGTGGATATATGCTTTTCCCAGGTAAGATGTTGGTCGATGATTACACGAAGTACCTTTACGGATTTTTTTGGAATCATTACAGAACCTGAAATGTCGATGTGAAAGTTTTTGTCCTTTTTTTATGCAGGCTTTGGTGCCAATAAGCATGGAGTCCGTGTTTCTTGGGCCCATTTTTAGGCTACTGAATCGAAACCAGTTTTGAAGGCACGAGGTGGAATCTTCGATTCGAGTCTTGAGACATGATAGATTGTGGATGTCGGGTGAGATATGGTCGAGAAGTTGGGTGTCATTAGCATAGGAGAGGAGTGGAGGCCGTCAGGAAAGAAACGGAACAGGTCGTTGATGAAGATTAAAAATAGGATTGGGCCAACGATGGATCCTTGGGCCACTCCATGGGACAAGGGTAAGCTTGCCGAGCCACCAGCGACCACCTGCCTCCGTTCACCTGACCAACTCAACCCCGTACCATTCGAGCTTGTGCACCGGGGCGCCGTGGTCAACACCGTCGAAGGCTTTGCTCAGGTCAGTTGTCGTAAGAGACACGTGACCGGCATAAATGATTTTTCTTGACCATTCGACCGCGTCAAGCACGACGTCTTTCGTAGCGTGACTGAGTCGGTAAGGCATAATGAGATGGTGACAGTACATGGCTACTAAGTACGCTGGCAGACAGTTGGGTGCACACGATTGTTTCAGTAATTTTCGACATGACTGGTAAGAAAGAGATGGGTCGACAGTTGTTCAGGTTGGATCTGTCTCCTGACTTGTACACTGGTGTGACACGGGCAATTTTCCAGGCATCAGAAAAAGTTCGTGTTGTGATCGAGCAGTTAACTATGGTCAGAATGTGTGACCCAACAACAGGAAAACATTTCTTCCAGGCAAACGGAGGAATATCGTCAATACCAACAGCCTTGGTCTGACTAAGGCGCGCGACAGCCGCGGATAGCTCCGGCCGCATCACCGGGCGTAGGGTGAACGCTGCCGCACAGACACGGTGGGGTCGAGGCCCGGCAGGTGACGCCGCCGTTCCGGCAGGCACTGCCGCTGCCTCGGCCGCGATCCGGGGGTCCATAGCAGCGAAGTGCGCGTTCAAGTCGTCCGCTCTGTCGGCCAGGTCAACATCGGTTGGCTTCTGGGCGGGCTGTAGGCCGAACCGCTTGAGGCGGTCCCAGAATCCCTCGCCCATCCGCAGTGACTAATAATAACGTAAAGAACAGCCGCAATAGATGAGGAAACTGGCAGAGAGTAAAGACGAAAGTCTAAAGCGGACGTATCTATCTATCTTCCCACTAAATATGTACCTATGTACATTGGGATAAATGTTTTTTTTTACAAACTGACAAAAAACCTATAAATTTCCGTTCTTCAAAATAAAGTGGGCTAAACCTGTTGAGCAGCCCACATTTTGGGTGGAGGGGTTAGGTTGACGGGCCCTCGGCTCGGCCCCCCAATCATTTACGTAAATCGACGCCCCTGGTGGAAAGAGAAGGCGGTTTGTTTTGATGTGAAAATGCAAAATTTTCTGTACGGTGATTGCCAATTTTACCGTCATTTCGGCCAGATAAGAGACAAGTTTTTTTTTATTATGAAGGTCGTAAATCGTAAAATAAAGTATGCCAAATTCGGGGGGAAGCCCAGTTTTGAGTGCAGGGGTCTCCTCTCAAGAGCTCATCGTGTGGTCTACGCCCCCGGTGTTACCCCAGTCAAAAGCCCGTGGCACCGCCCCTGGTAATGACAGTTCATTTCAGGTCACAGTTGACAATTATTTTGAAGTAAAGCCGAACAGTACCGCTTTTTGCCCTTATCAAGAATTCTGCGAATTAATATGACCGACTGATTTAACGTCTGAAGTCCGAAACCCCACAAATGAACACTATTTGAAGTAATTTCTGACAAAGACCTTTGGCGCAGCAAAAAGCGAACGCCTACAGTACTCCGTTTCGTCGCGTTAACAAACTCTGCGAGCCTTTGCGTCCAATTCATACCAAGTCATTCTGACGAAGACCGTGCCTCCAAGTCACCGGCCCATGTCATCAACCGCGTGAACGTCTGACATCGCTCTAACCGGACGCCTACCCACGAGCTGAGGACGCACCCACGTCGTCTCTCGCTCTGTGCCTTTCTCGCGAGCCGCTTCTCCGACTGTCGCCGACGGCCCGGCCTCACGGCTGGCCGGACGGCGCGGCCGGGCGGCGAGGCCGGTCCGGACCGCGTGGCGATGCTTAGTAACGGCGGCAAAGAACGGCACACGGGCGGGCGTCCGCGGTATGTTAAGGCGGAACGGCAGCGCGTGGTGGCGGAATCCGTCCCTGTTCCGAGCCGAGTGACGCGGGATCCAGACCCCGTGGCGTGTGGAACTCAGACTGGACGGCGCACTAATGAACTGAGGCATCGCTTGCAGACATTCCACACAGGCATGGACTATTCTGTTATTTGTCAATAACAGACAAAGCTCAGGGCGGAGCATGCATGGCGAGAATTCGCAACAATTCACCGGCCACGCCATCCCTCATGACCTTCCTAAATACGTTCCTGTCGTGCTGCGTCGCCGCCTCCGGCAGCTTCCTATTACAGCATGGCCAACAGCCATGAAAACAATCGCTGACCGGCGGCCGAACGCGTGGCGGGTGGGGACGCAGCGAGGTGACTGGCGAGTGAATCGCTCGGGGCAGCGCTCGTCAGCGAGAGTGCAAACGGTCGGCAAGATCGGCCGGTTCCCCGTGCACCCTCACCTTGTGCATAATATTTGAGAGTTAGTGTACTACAAGTGGCGGGGAGTAAGTCAAGTCAAGGTCAAGTCGCGCGTCAGATACACGATCAAGTTTACGACAGACGAAAGAAGTCCTTGATGCAAAAATAGTTTTGAGGAGTCGGGCATCGTTAGAGGCTGATCTATTACTACAAACGGAGATGATGCGAAAGCAGGGATGTCGATTTCTATAAATGATTGGGGGGGGGGACGAACCGAGAGCCCAACAACGTAACCTGCCCCAAACATGGATTTCTGAATGGATTTGGCCCACTATTTTGGCCGACGGAAATTTATAAGTTTTTTGCTACTGTTTATCAAATTAAAAATTGCATTCTTCCTCATGTATACAAGCATTTGGATACATAACAGATAGCAAAATGGATAGATATATCGCTTTAGACTTCATTCTTCACTTCTGCCTATCTCGTGTTTACTTCGGCCGTTCTTTTCATTATTTTTAGTCCTTTCCCTTCAAAACAGGCAGAAAATTCTGGGTGGCCTCAAACCAACACTGGGTGGGCCCAAATCAACACTGGGTGGGCCCAAATCAATATTGGGTGGGCCAAGGCCTTCCAAGAAAAATACAACTCGACACCCCTGCGCGAGAGACAACCGGGCCATAGACGACAGAGCAAAGAACGCGGAGAGAGAAAGCAGTGACTGAAATCGATCAGGCCAATGTATTTGGGCACCACGTCGCTGACGCATGCGTCCAGTTCAAGACATGTTCTACAATAAGATTTTGATCTATCGCTTAGATGTGGGAAAGCAATCGCAATAGTGGCTGTATGATGTTTGAAATGCAATATGGATGTGCATTACTAATGATTTTAGCCAAAAAAGTTGGAAAACATTATTTCCTCACGAAATTGTGTCATCGCTGCCGTGCCAATTGCCCGACGTTCGAGTAAGGATTTTTGACGTTTCTGCGTTAAATGGCTTGTTTACGTAACATCTCGACGCTGATTGGTCGTCGGTCAGACTCAAGTTTGGGTCAAGAGTAATGAAAAGGATTTGGGAATAACTAATGTGTAATGCAAATTGCCTTTGGAATATAAATGTAAATAATAGCACTATAATTTATATCTAAAATATTCGAGAGTAAGAATTCAATTTGTAAGAAATATATAAACAGAATTACTAAAAATTGGCAAAATAATATATTTGGAAAAGAAATCACGTCGCCAAAATGGGAGAAATGAACGAACGGAATGAAACAATAAATAAAAGTTACCTAACCTAAAATAGCAATCTAGCTCTGTGGGAACAAAATGTGATTTTTATATCTATGACGTTATTAGTCGTTTCAGTATCTATCTAGTTCACAGATCCCAAGTGTGAATAACCTTAACCTTGGTGGCACTTCATTTAGCGCCGTTCAATACGGTTGTTCTACGTCAGCTGCCCAGCACGGTAGCAGTGTATGGTACGTTATCATTACGATTTTATTGTTATTTTTAGAAATTCAGGTGTTGTCAAGTATGATAAGAAAGAGGATGCAATGTTCTTAATGACCGTAGCAGCTATATAGAGGATTGCTTGGAATCCAGTGGGACAGGAACTTACGTCTAGCTAGGGAGATCGAAAGCAAAACCCAAGTTTTTGACAGTTTGATTCTGACGAACGGTCCAACGACCGACCCACGCATACTGCAAGGAGGAAGTTCAGGGGATTTTGTCTGGTGCCGGAGATATGGACTGCAGTTTTGGACTTCGCTGAATTCAAGTCGCACAGTTCAAATACCGTCAAAGAACACCGCCCAAGTCGTGTGCAGCACACATTAGACTTCAGTCGCGGCACCCGCCTGCCAAACACAGCTCAGACCCCAGCTGCAGCTCTCGCGTACGGGGCACAGCTCAGGCTGCTCTAGCTGCGGCGCTCGTCCCTTTGATACCGCTCAGTCCGGCTCCTTATGGGGCGCTCGTCCTTTGAACACGGCTCCGACTTCGGCTGCGACAGTCGTGTATTGGACACAGCTATTCTCGGCCGACAGAGTACAAGTCGCATGCCACCGCGTCGTAAAAGTTGCCGTTTGGTTGACTTAGCGACGTCCCACGTCGGAAGCACGCTGATGCAGTGGAACTGACAGAGGAGCTGGCTGGTCCATGCGCAGCAGCCGTTAACAAAGGCAAGTACCAAACACGGGAGGACGATGACTGATTCCATTACATATCCTCACCGTACGCCGCTGAGAAATTTCCCGACAATCCGGAACAAAATAGTGCACTCCGGCCAATGCGAACCTTGAATGTCAGTCTGGACTCTGCCCTGTCTAGTTCCAGTCACGCCGACACAGTTTGTTCCAAAAGAAAGCCTGATTTTCGAACGTTTAAGTTGAGGTGCCAAGACGCAAAGAAACATTCTTACCAAAACGCGGCCGTGTCAGTGCTTCGCATTCACGCCTTTAGCCTGTTGCGGCAATTCCGGGGTGCACAAAACCGCTTCAGTTTCGAAAATTATAGAACAAGACAACGGCGTCCCAGCACGACGAGGCTAAACAAGTCCAGACGCAACATACCAATTCGACTCCTACGACAGTACCGGCCAAAATGTACGCGGTTAAGCCAGGCAGCAGCACGTGATAACAAACGCATACAATGAATAACGTTCAAAGCACGATACATCTGGCGCCACGAGGGCTAACATACAGCAGCACTTGTATACGAATAGATTCCAATGTAAAGCACACCCTATTCACGAACGCATCTAGCCTTTTTGGCGATTCGTCGGAGAAACAAATCCTTTACCTAGCTTCTTCGGGGATCCGTCAACAACTACAGTGTGTAACATGTACATGCATCGTGTCTTCCGGATACAGAGTTGGCTATATGTATAGACCTCAGATTCGCGGCTGACGGTGGAATGCTTCACTCGCGTAACATGACCACCGGTCCGGGGCGGGCACGACCTCCGCACGACCGAACTCCAGTAACGCCTTCCACGCCGACAGGACCGGAGCGCCAGAGACGCCGCTCGGCCGGCAGGACCGGGGCGTCGGAGACGCCTCAGGCCCGCAGGATGTTCTCGATGCTGGTGCTGATGTCCGGCACCACCTCGGTGGTGCGGCACTTGACGGCCAGCTGGAACGGCAGCGGGAGGGCCCAGTCAGCGAGGCAGGGCCAGGCTGGCGAAACGCCGCCCGAGATGGCAGTCGGCATTGCAGGCAATCGGACCCGGCGCCCCTCCCCCTTCCCCCGGCGACCGGTAATAGGCCAGTCTGGCTGATTGCCTTTCGGACCGAGGTCCAGCAGAGCCAGACAGCGAGCCAGACAGCCAACGAGGGCAGCAGCATCGCCCCGCGCCGTATCCGTCTCAGCAATGTCCCGGGAATGTTACCGAGCGGCGCGCCAGGCGTGCCGCGAAGTGGGGTCTCTGCGGCGGTTTTCGGGCAGAAGCTCGTCGACTAAAGTTCGTAGGGCAATAGTCTGGCGGGTAATAGTTCGTATGGATAAAAGTTCGTCGGAAAAAGTTCGTCTCCGGCAAAAGTTCGTCTGGTGAAAGTTTGTATGGACAAGGTTCGTCCAGGACAAAAGCTCATCTCGTTGTTCGTAAGGGTTCGTATGGGACAAAAGTTCGTCTAGGACAAAAGGTCGTCCAGGAAAAGTTCTTATAGGACATAAGTTCGTCTACGCCAAGAGTTCGTCCAGGACAAAAGTTCGCCTCGCGGAAATTCGTTTCGGACAAAAGAACGTCAGGTACAAAAGTTAGTCAAAGACAAAAGGTTTGGTTGGGTTAGGCTAGGTTAGATTAGGTTACTATTTTAGGTCCGTTCCTTTTCCGATACGAACCTTTTCCGATACGAATCTTAAGTTTGCGAACACTTGGTTACGAACCTTTTTCGTTACGAACTTTTTCCCTTACGAACCTTTTCCTACGAGCGTTTTCCATACGAGCCTTTTGTAGTGCGGACCTTTTCCATTAACGAGACGAACTTTTGTACTACACGAACTTTGTCCAAACAAACTTTCACGAGACGAACTTTTTTCCCAGACAAACCTTTGCCTTAGTCGACCTTTTGCCCCAGACCGAACCTTTTCACGAAGAACTTTTGCGCGATGAACTTTTGTCCTAGACCAACTTTTGCCCTTGACGAACTTTTACACGACAAACTTCGGCACGACGAACTTTTGTCTGATGAACTTCTGTGACACGAACTTTTGCCCTAAAATCGCGGCGGCGCATCCCGAGACAAAAACGAGGCCGGCGCACGCTCTCGGCGGCACTCGATTTGGCGACCTCCATTCGGCAGGTTCATTCGGTCGACCCGGCCTCGCAGCAGCGATTTTCTCGTCGAACGCGACTGCGACCAGCCGAAAATGTAGATCACGAGAACGCCTGCTTGGTGAAATTCGGCAACTGCGAGACACGGCAATCGACGAGAAATCGTCGAAATGGTCGAATGTTTCGTCGCTGGGACCTGCGAGATGACGGGAAATAAAACGCCCGCCATCGCTGAAGAACGTGAACATTCAGAATAATGTGCCAAACGGCTTTCCAGCATAACAAAGTGTACGAAAGCAATGTGTGGCATTTTTCGTCGCAAAACCAGCGAGAACGTCGCAACGTGAAGTCTACATCTCGCATCCCGACGCGGAAATGGCGAGATTCTCTAGGAGGAAATCGCCGTCGCGAAGCCGGATCACGCGAATGAGCCAGCCGCACCGTCCCGCGCGCGGCGGCCTTCAGTTTGCCGTCGAGACGCAGGCTTCCCCGAGGCTTCTCACGCCTGAGGCGTCGTGCAGCCGACAATCGGCCCCGAATCCACCAAAGTGTGATGTCGTTATCACCAGAAGGTGCCAAGGTGAAGGCTTTTCGCAAAACGATGTTCGATCTGGGGCAAGTGGTGCGAACATAAATCAAACCACGTTCGGATGCCATTCCAAGGAAACAGAACCTTTTCCAATAATAATTTACGAAACGCGAAGTTCTGAAAGGTCCGAGCTGAGCCCATTTATGGGTTGAGCAAACTGATTGTGCCTTTCTCGTACAGACAGAAAAAATAAAACGGGCGAAGCAATTATTTTCAAGGAAGTTATAAATCGACTACGTTGCGTACCCGTGACGAAACATTACGTGTAATAGTCAATGAACTGCACATAAACTGGCTCTGGCGCTATGGTTCACAAATAGGGCATGCGTTACAGCTCATGGGACAAAACGGAGAGTGATAGAATGTCAAACTCACCACAATGCCACAGAAAACAAGAAAACCGTTGTTGAACAAGAAAACAAGAAAAAGTTTACTCAAAACAGTCAAAATCAACTACGATCAAGCAAAGTACGTAAATGTTCGCCAAACATGCATTATCAGTCCACGCACTAAAAGCGGCATGTACGTTCATGACGATGGGAAAGCGTCAATCAAGCACGGTTGAGTTTCACGCTCCCCAAACCGCTAAGGCTCGGTCCCACTCTTCAAGATGCTAATGGTCGCAAGACAGGTGCGGGGCTCACCGTGATGTTGGACGAGCCGGGCGCCACCTTGATCTCCAAGAGCGCCCAGAGGCCGTTGATGAACTTGATGGACAGGTACAGCATGTCCTGCCCCTCCACTGTCCGCTTGGCGATGGTAAAGACGTTCTCCTTCTGCAGCTTTGAAGAGATGGCATCTGCGGGAGGTTGCCCACCAACAACAGTAAGACGCGGGCAAGATGGAGCCAGGACAAAACAACCATGCAATGAACATTTGACTTCAGCCGACTTTCATGTAAATGGACATTCAACGGGCAATGGAGTCAGCAATGGTCACAGGTCAGTGAGCGCGGGTCAATGGACTGAGCACCGGCTACAAATAGTGGTTCTTTTTTCACGGTTCAACACAGAACATAACAACCAAAGTATCGAAGCATATTAACTTAATCCTGTTCAGTTTCATTTTTACCGGGCGGAACCTTAACTATTTCACATTACTCTGTAAAATGCTATAATATCAACTGCTAAGCAAACGCATGCTAACAAATATCCACGGAAATACACCTGTCGAGTACTCCATCCATGGCCACAACATGCCCACGACACTAAGACGCAGTCCAACATCAAAACCGGTTTTCCCACATCGTGCCTTGTTCAGTGTCTGAACATTCTGCCGCGCGCGTCCTCTTAACGCGCGGCCGCTGCCGGTCGAGGCTCCGCCGTGGAGCTCCCGGTCCGGCCCACCACGCGCCGCATCACCCACCGGCCGACATCATCAGGTTGGAGATGGTGAACTGCATCTCGTTCTGCGCCGGGATCTCCTTCCAGGTGGCCAGGAAGACACGCTTGTCCATCAGGCCGTCCTCGCCGAAGAAGACGTGCGCCGGCACCAGGCAGGCGAAGTAGAGCACGTCGATGTTGTTCTTGATGGCCACCTGCAAGGGAGCGACGGGAAAACATTGGGCGGTGCTAGGAGCGCGCGGGTGGCCAACGATAGGGGCCACATATGCCGGATGACTCTCACAGACGGCGAACGATCAGATATCCTTGTTACGATGAGAGATGACTATCAGCATGACCAAACGGGACTTTCGTGAAGAGCTGAGGAAAAATCGCACCCGACGTGTAGCCGCGTGTTTGATGTTTTCGTTGCCACATCAGTCGAACAAATACTTGAGTTTAGGTGCAAAAACTGATGAGCAAAACGACAACTTTCGACGAAAACAACTAGTCACGAGGACCCTGGTCACCTCGCTGCATTTTGGCACTGACATAACTTTTCACGTTGTTTTGCTGAGATGAATCAGTCTATGCCTTAATCGACGTCCATGTGCATTTATCTTTGGTAAGTCTGAGCCCCACTTTCATCGAAATGCACAATGTTAGTCTACATCCATCACGGAAGAAAGGTTGTTACATCCATATTCAGCGTTATAAAAGCACGGTTGCGTTTTCAATTTTATCAGTTACCAAGTTTTCTCTGAAAAAGCGCGCGAATTTTGAATTCCGCAAAGTACCTAACTTATTACCAAAACAATGAAACTTTTCCCAAAAATTACGGTCTACACAAAAGCTTGACAGATGAGTTTCCATGTTCAGGCAAACCAGCAAACTTCGGTAGTTAAGCGGATTCTGCATATTTACGTGACTTAAAGTAAGCTTGATTAATAGAAGTAACTTTGTTCTCTCCACTCCAGGAGCAGCCCAGGCAGAGCAGCGTCTAACTCCACAAAGTTAGGAGAAAATGGCGTATTTCTAATCAGAGTGAAACATCCAGGGTGTAGCTTAAATGAAACCGAAAATGCGGAGAGAAAGACAAATTTTCACACCCGTAATACTCGCATTTCCAGTTAAGACGCCTGAAGGAATGTCTGGGGTCGAGAGCAATAAGCATAATGTGTTTGACCCGGAATGCAAATGGAACGGACGCTGGGAAAAGCCCCAGGTCCGTGCCACCAGTCTCGGCATCTGAATGACTTCTGTTCATATAATGAGACTCTCAATGTTTAAATATCAGGCAGTGAGCAGATTCGGCGACAACCGGACAATGAAAGTCGCCTATCAATTCAAAACGGTTAAGTGCGACATCTTTTATTATTAATGGTCCTGCCAGAGCAGTAATTATGGGATGATACAGGGTATTAATCGGAACCTATGCAACGTTCAAAAGTAACGAAAACAATGACAGCAGAATACAGATTTCAACGACTGATAAAATGTGAGAGACGGGAAGGGACAGGGAGTAGAAGAGGGAGAAAAGAGCGCACGGGCGCGCGCGCGCGCGCGCGAGAGAGAGAGAGAGAGAGAGAGAGAGAGAGAGAGAGAGAGAGAGAGAGAGAGAGAGAGAGAGAGAGAGAGAGAGAGAGAGAGAGAGAGAGAGAGAGAGAGAGAGAGAGAGAGAGGGAGGGAGGGAGGGAGGGAGGGAGGGGGGGGGAGAGAGAGAGAGAGAGAGAGAGAGAGAGAGAGAGAGAGAGAGAGAGAGAGAGAGAGAGAGAGAGAGAGAGAGAGAGAGAGAGAGAGAGAGAGAGAGAGAGAGAGAGAGAGAGAACCAGACAGCCAAACGGTCAGACAGCCGGACGGCCAGACAGCTGGAGGGACAGGCAGCTAAAAAGAAAGACAGCCAGACAGCCAAACACCCAGAGGGTGAGACCGCCAAACAACAGCGCGGCACAGCCACGGAGCAACCGAGTCCCGGAAAACCAAACGTCGCGGAGTTCTCGGTTTAATGGTCCGACTCGCTTCGCGTGCCGAGCGAACGCCGGGGGCGGCTGATGAGTTTTTAATCTGCCTGGAGCTGCCCGGCCGACACATTGCGGGACAGGGGCCAATCTCGCCGGCGACAAAATGCGGCGGTAATGTCATCAGAACGTAATCTACGTGCACTTCGGAAGGCAATTTGCGCCGGGTCGATTCGTCGGCACGCGGCTGAGTCGGCCGGCCCCCGCCCGGCCGTGGCCGACGACGTGCTATGGCCGGGGTCAAGAGGTGTCGCTGGACGGGCGCAGCGTCGCCGTACGGCCAAACGGCGGGCAGACGGACACCGACCCGACGACCAGGCACTGGACTGAGCTGGACAGTCCAATGACAGGACCGGCAGACAGACAGACAGCCAATGATCCGCAGCACGACACCGGACTGGCGGTCCTCGACCCGGCACTGGACTGGACTGGACAGCCAAATGACGGACAGGCGGACAGTCAGTGGCCCGTAACCCGACGCTGTCGCTCTTAAGTGACCGGGAGTATAAGCGGTCGCTGGAGACACTAGCTCCCACCGGAAGCGACCAATCAGCAAGACGGATAGAGAAACCGCCCTTGACAATACAAATCGTCACTTGGTACATTGGCACCGTCCATATACGGGAGAGGAAAATCGGCTGTCACTCGACAAAGAAACATTTACCACGGGCAAACCGTCCGCATACATAAGCCTTACCAGGAAATACATCACGTAATTACATGAAGAAGCCATCAGGACAGTGTGATTTCTGTTCTTTTTTATTACGATGTGACCGAATGTGCTGAAAATATCGCTGTTTTACCTCTCACGTCGATCGCCACTTGATAACTGGTACTGTATGCAGACGGTGAGACTTATGATGCGTCAGTGAGAGGGCGATCCCTATCGTGGTCAACTTTTCATAAACAGACTTGGCTGGTTTGAAAAATGTCGCTGTTGCTGTCGTGTTCAGCGTCCCTTTTGATGAATGTCTAGAAGTCTCCACGAATGTACTTCACTGAAAACTACTGTCTGTAGTCACCCACCGACATGATATAAAGCAGCACAATCAGCGGATGCCATTTGCAAACGTGCATTGGCTTGTGCACGCTCAAGACTTCCCGCCAAAGCCGTAAACAGGACACGAGGAAACCCGCTGGAAGTCACTCTGAACTTCGCAAGTGTAGAGTTTTAAGCCATAAGGAGCGTTACAGATTGGCTTCTAAGACCACAGGCTACAATCTGGCTATCTCAGTTGGACACACGTGTTACGGTGGAACCATCCCTTTAAAACTGCAGGAACGTCCGCACGGCCATGCCAAAAGCGTCGCTGCGACGACGATACCGTGAACGGGAGACAGGACTTCCTGACGCCAAGGAGACACGACGGAGTCGCCGTCACCGAGTGACGCCCGCGAGACGTGGCGGAGTCCGTGACGCACGTCACAACGGGGGAGTCACGCCGCAGGACTATGTGCCCAGCGCCGCTCTGTCGACGCTAACAGACTTGGCTCGCAATGTACCCCGTCTCCTGCACCTAAGTCGTATGAAAGTTTCCCAGCGTCCACCCTCCACATTCGACTGGCGTCGCGCAGTCGGCGGGCTCTGCGGCTGGATCACCTCCCGGCTTGTGGACTCCATCCTCTGCGCAGGACCCACCTGCAGGTTGGTGATGGGCTCCATCCTCTGCACGGGTCCGTTGTTGTCCAGCGGCAGGGACACGTCCGTGCTCTGGTTGGGCTGGATCGGCATCGGTACCTGCGGCGAACGGACGGCGGCTGAGAGACGAGGCCAGGTTACATGACCACGCTTACGACGGAAACGCGTCGACAGAAGAGCCGGAACGTGCGGATGAGATCCGCGCCGACGTCAGCGCCCACTGGCGTATCTGAACTGGCAATTCTTGCACTGCTGCCGGTCGTCTCGGATCCAGGACTTCATCAAAGCCTGACCAGCCGTACACGAGGCCATAACACTTCAGCCGGCTGGAAGGTCCATAGTCCTGTGGTCGCAGCGGGCTGCCAAAACCAGCATCCGCTGGCGGCACAGTTTCGGGACTGCGGCAAATCGACGGCCCGCCCAACAGCTCCGGGCATGAGAGCCCACAGGTGACGGAACAATCTCCGTCCGACTGCCCAAAACGTCCACCCAAACGACGCATCGCCGCAGTCGAACGGTGCACCGCCAGCCCAGCTCCATGTCGCCCGGTTCTCGGCGGCGGCGGCCGAAGGGAGCGGTGGCGGCGACCGACGGGAGCAAAGTACCGGCCGACGGAGCGGCCGGCCGCCGGCGGCGCCGGATCTGATATGCAAAGCACGGCGGCGGCGGCAGGCGGCCGGCGACAAATGAAGCCCCGCCGCCGCCGGCCGGCCGGCGGCCGCAGCTGGCGCCGCGGCGGCCGGCGGCCACCTTTCTGCCGCCTCCGCCGCCAGCTCGATATGCGCCGCGCCGCTCCGCCGCATCCGAGATGAGCTCCAGGTATGGCGAGTCATCTTCGCGAGCCCTAGCTCGGAACAGTCGCGCCGGGAACGCCGATTCCGTGCGCCGGGCACGCGCGCTCGTTCGAAACCGAGCTGCGACCGACGGCGGCCGCCGGCGCGCGGCGGCCGCGTGACCCCGCCGGCGCCGCCTTCCGGCCGGCGGCGCGCGCCGAGCGCAGGGCCGGCGGCGCGTCATTAGGCCGGCCGGCGGCGGGCTCCGTAATGAGTGCGGGTCGCCGAGAGGCCCGCAGGCAGCCGGGCAGCGGCGCCGTTTGAGAACAAACAAAGGCGACGCGCCGGCTCGGGGCCCTCCATTAGCGCCGGCCGGCCGCCGACGGGAGAGCGGCACGGGCGGCGCCGGCCGGCCCGGCTAATGGCCGCCCGGGGACCGGACGAAGTCCGCCACGCCGCCCGGAGACGGCCGCTCCCGCCAGGCTCTTTTTGCGGAATCGAGACAAATAACGCGGCGCTGGGAAAGGCATTACCGTGTCCCCGACAATAGAACATCATTATGCTGGACGTCACAGAGTCGTGTGGTCTCTGCAAGCTGCGACTGCTGAAACGCGATGTAGCGGCTTTTAGAACGCCAACCCCTCTTACTGTGCACGTGCTGAAAGTTGTCTGGAGACGTCCAGCTGTGATCGGTGCAGAGGCTGACAGCACGAAATGCCGACGAAGTGAAAGAATCGAGAAGTTGATCCGTCAATCCAAAACAATCACATCGGAACCGGCACTTCTTCTGATTCGCTGAAGCATATGTAGCTAACGGACACCACAGACTCCGCCGACCGGTGGCTCCGGTCACCTCCGGCTCTCGTCCCCCAGTCATGCACTGTTCCGTGGTATCTTTACTCACATGAGGTTACTAAAATAACTTACATCCTACCACCACATCTTACACACACCACTTACATCCCCAAGTCGTCTCACATGACGCAGAAGGTATGGCACGACAGGAAGACAGCATCCGCATCCCCACCCTGGGTCCCAATCCCAGCCCTTATTCAACATGCCAACGCGTTGTAACACTGTACTCCAGGGTAGGAAATTTCGTTTTTGTTCTTGGTGTCGGAATATAATGTTTGTTTTGAAGTACAAACCTTTGCAAAAAGTAATACTGGTTTACGCTGGCCTTCTTGGTGTAAGTCAGGTATGACATCATGCCTGCTTCTTACTAAACAGAACAGAATTAGAAATCTGTCAACATGATTATTATGTATATTTTTGATGGAGGCAAAAGACGAAACGTTTGGAGTGAAAAATATTTTTGGACCTCATATTTCATGATGTTCTTCAACACCGAAAAACGACGCCTTTTCCAACCCTGCTGTACTCTCTCACGCAATCTGGTTTTCCTGTACGGGACCACCTCGCCGCGGGGACGACGTCCACCGCACATATGCACCAGTCCAGTGCAACTGCCGGCGGTCTCACCTGCAGCGGCTGGGCCGGCACCAGCCCGAAGCTGTTCTTGTTCATCTGCAGCGCGAACCCGGACATCGGCTGCATGGCGCGGTTGCTCAGCGTCAGCTCCATGCTGACGCGGCCTCCCCTGCGGCGGGACGGCGGGTCAGCGGCAGGCGTCACGGCAGCGGTGACGGCCGGAGTCACGCCGTCACGGGCACGGGCGGACGCCACGGGAGGAGTGTCGGCTGGGGAACTCGCTGGTCAGTCACCGGGCGACGTCACGACAGCGGTGCCGGACGGAGTCACGTGGTCACGGTAACGGACGAATGACGTGGGAGGGATGCTGGCTACAAGAGTCACGTCGTCACAGTCACGGGCGAAAGCAACGGGAGCGGCGCCAGGAGTTACGTGTTCAAGGCCTCAGATCCTTTGCGGGGCAAGTCACCGTTCTGCAAGCGAAGAAGACCAGCCAGCAGTGAGGGTAGCAGCATTCGGCAAAGAGTGGGCTTTCGGGTTCGGCCACGCGAAAGGTCAAGAAAATGCGACGGTATCTTCTCCATCCAGGTAACACGATCGTAAACATTCGAAATGCGCATGACGATACACGTTCCAAGTATCAGCCATTCTGCCGTCTCTCCCTCCCATTCCGACAAATCAATACAGACTAGAAAACATAGAAGTTTCAGTAATGTCTCGTTTTTGTATTTCTCGGTGCGCTTAACAACTCTCGAGCAAAACTCAGCCAGGAAAACCTAAAACTTCCTCAAAAAGTTTGGTAGCGCCCTTCCGACATTAAAAGCTACTCGTGGTATACGGTTCGGCACACAAAGAACTTTCTCTAAAGGCCCTCAGGTACGAGTCTGTCCCCAGCGTCCACAACTGCAGAACAAAAGCAGGCTGCGACAGGCAATATAGAAAATTAACGTTATAACGACGGAGACCGAATGACATCGCCTACCATGAGCATCATTTCACGAGGAAAGTGAGAAGACATTTCGCACGCCTTTCCCGGACCACCGCGCCAGGCTGAACTTCATCTACTCTCGCGAAAGGTCAGCGGTGCTACTGTGCGTCATACGTGCGCCACACTCCGCGCTATTGGGACGGTATGGCCGATGTCGTTTGACACGCAGCCTACGCATCCCGGCCAATTCTCATCGGATGTCCTGACGAACGTCGCCAATATAAAGCGGCCATGCTTTTGAACATCTGCATGCCGCATCCGCACACACAAAAACGTACAGGACGACGCCATCTGCGGCTAACTTTCACCTGACAGCAGCGAAACAAAATCGCATGGGCTCATCGTCCAACGAAGCACGGGCCGTTCCGGCACTCCCATCGGTGTTCAAGCGGCCCAGTGTCAACAGCAAAATGGCCCATCCTCTGCGACACGGCCGGCAGTGTGGCGCCGTCGCCGTCGGCCGATCTGCCTCCGACCTTTCCGGCCGCGTGTCGCGGTCCGCCGTCGCCGCACACCTCCCGGCAGGAGCCGGACGCAGACGGCCAACAGCGGCCGGCGAGCCGAGCTGTGACCCGGCCCGGTCCGCAGCAGCACGAACTGAGTAGCACTGGACAGCACAGCGCAGCACAGCATAGCCATGACCGGTCCAGCCAGCCAAGCTCAGCTCAGTTCAGCTCAGCTCGGCCAGCCCATCCCACTCCACGACACCCCGCCCGGCCCGACCCGGCCGCGAGCGCGCCATCCATAACGGCCCACGCGCCGAGGGAGACACGCCGCCGGGGGGCGCAGCCGGCGGTCCCGGCGGCCAGCTGGGTCCGGCGCCGTCCCGGCGGCCGCCGCCGGCCGGCGCGGCTCTCTGCCCGGCCGGCCCGGGGAGCACGCTCCCGGCCGAGGGCCTCGCGCCGAGCCTCCGCCGCCGCCCGGAGACCGCGGACGGCGGCAGCACGGCTCGGCTCGAGGGCGCCGCCGGGCGGCGGCCGGCGGCCGGCCTCGCGCCGTCCGCTCCGCGTGCAGCTATCGAGCGAATCGCCGCCGCCGGACAACAGGGCCCCGGAGACGGGCCGCCGCCGTCCGGCCGCGTTCGATGCAGCACGGACCAATAGACTGAATGCCGTGGGGATCGCGCTGTACGCTGCAGTTCGTGCAAAACGCTTCAGTTTTCCATTCAGAGCAGCCCCTGTCCATATTTCACCGTAGCGAAACGGCTTCCTTTTGAACTTCTTGGCAGCTAGCCCATCGAATTTTTGCTGGGCGTGTCAACGAGCATGACCACATTTTTCTTTTACAACTACCAGGTACCAACGCAGCCGCTGAGTGCACATTTCATTTCGAACGCTGCCTTATCACAATCCCTCCACTGCAGCCGCAAACGTGGACGGCACGCAAAGGCCCCTGAACCAAATTTGTGCCAAAGCTACACTCTACGCCTAAGGCTTTAAAATGCATAGTTTGCAACCATAAAAGGCTTAAACAGAGCACACCCCACTTGCAGAGTGGCAAACAAAAGAATGCATACCCAACGACAATGCTTCATCTACTTCACTTGCTTCAACGAAATAACCCGTCAAATGACAAGTGCACATTCCTTACCTAAAAGCTCTCTCCAACTGCAAGAATTTTTCCACCCCACATGCCAGTCATCGACATCGGTCGAAACCGTATATGACACACACAAAACACATCCGCTTATATCAGAACAAGTCTAGGCAGCGTGACAAAACAAGCACCATGAAGGCGTAGTACCGACGTGGTCGCATGCCAACGCCTCTTCCCCTGGCCTCCCGACCGACTCACCTGCGGCAGAAGGTTCCCGACACCTCGAGGCCCTTGCCCTTGGCGGCCGGCAGCCACACCTGCTTGGGCGGCATGTAGTTGGAGGGGGTGGGCGTGATGCCGAAGATGTCGCCCAGGAGGCCGGAGGCCGGGCCGCCCGGCGCCGGCGCCGGCGCCGGCGCCGCCGCGCTGTCGCCTCCCAGCTGAGGACGAGCCCGGCGACTGGTTAGTGAGGCGTACGCGGACCGGGAGAGGGTGCACAGTACCGAGACAGGGCGCCGGGCCCGCAGGGTGGACAACGGCCAGAAGAGGGGTGCATGGCCTCGAGGAACTGAGGCTCAAGTTTAGAAAAAATGACGGGAGGCAAACACATCTGTTAACAGGCGGAGCGCGCCCCACCGAGGAGACCATCGCGAAAAGCATCGGTGGGACAGATGCTCCTCCCCCTAACTTCTGCACTCTCCCGACAGCCAAAGTCTGCATTTCACTGTCCGTGAATTATTACTATCCTCAGTTACACTGTGCCACTGTCCCTGGCCCAATAATGGGATGATCACGAATTCAACCAGATCTATTCCATGCCGATGCCGTCGTTTCTCACTGCAGCGCATGATCGTAACAGTGTCCATTACGTCACCTTTCTCCACCAATCCTCCCAATCAATGCCCTCCGGATCGAAATCCAGCCTCCCATTCCGGTCATGAGCGTCTGAAGCCGTTCAGCGGCGCTCGACGGCGGCCTCCAGGTCCCCCGGGTCCCGGCCGGCGGCCATCCCGGCCTGATCTCCTCACGGCGCCGCCGGCCGGGCGACACAATGGGCCCGCTTCTCCGCCGTGACGTCACCCGGCGGCAGAGGCCGGGCCGGCGGAAATGCCGAGTCGGGCGGCGGCGTATCCCGTAATTACGGCTGCGGCCGGCCGGGCGCCGCGGCTCGTAAAGCCGGCCCGGCTGCCGGCCGCGCCGGACGGAAATAACCCGGCCGGGTGCGCGGCGCCGGTCCGTCCCGGGACGGTGACGGCGCGCAGGGCTGACCGCCCAGCACGCAGCGGGCGGCGAGAGAAACAATGGCAACATTGCCAATCAAACAAAGTCAAAAGCGCCTACCAAGGTTTTCAGGCCCTAAGACGTTTCGTTTCCAAGATATTCGTGACTGGGTGAAATCAATTCTTTCGTTCTCGAATAAACAACCAGCTCTGCCCCGAACACTCACCCAATTACCTCATTTTAATGATGCTTAATGGCTTTTATGGTTTATCAAACATCAGGATTATGAGTCTGCTGCCCATTCCGGAATAGCAATATCTTCTTTAGCAATATCGGATGGCAATATCAATGTTTCCCTCAGTTCAGGCTGTAGCTGTACAAGTAAATCTGAATGTCCGTCCCGTCAACATTCCTCTCGACATTGGCCTATGCACACCTGTCACGCACGTTACATGGCACACTTTACTTGAGAAGGTACGCTTTACTTGAGAAGGTACACTTTACTTGAGTTCTGTTCTCGTTTTTCATTTTGTTCTCATCAATCTCGGGTTGCGAAAAGCAAAATTTTAGCTTTGGGAGAACAGAGGGAATGTAGGATGGAAATAGAAAACCGGACGAAGGTGAAGGTGGAACGGGAGACGAAACAGAAGGGAGGAAAGGAGGCAACGAGACAAGGCGACAGTGATGTGAATGAACGAGCGGATGGAGGGACGAAAGACTGGGAGGAAAATAAAGAAGGGAGTGACATAAAATTATGGACATCACACCAGAATCTGTCCAAATATCATGCCAACCACGCAAACACACGCGGACTTTTAGATCTAACTCGCGCCCAACACTCTGGCCGTGACACAAACCACTCTGTGCGGAGACTCTTTATAGCGTGAGTGACGCCTGGGCATCTGAGGAGTTGTACTATCCCGGATGGGACTACAATAAGATTATCGGGGTTCAATGAGACAATGACTGTTTGGTGTAAAATGAAATAACTTTCTAGTCATTTGCAGAAAAACTGCCCAAGAACTGTTCTCACCAAGGAAATGTACACGGCAAAATCCGCACACCTCACGCACAGAGAAATAACAATAGCCGTCCAGTCCGTCCTATCTTCCTCAATGCACGCAATCCCGCTCCCCAGCAACCGAACTTTCCGGAGCCCAACAACTGTGCCACTCAAACCCTTTTCATTTCACTTCATAGCTTCGCAATGATCGTTACTGATCGGAGAGGATTTGTGTAACTAACCAATCAACCAATTACTGCGGATGACAACTTCAAAGTGACGTCTCGTCAGAAATGCGGCGACAATATGCGTTCTGCATATATCTCGTCCCTACCAATTACTGCCAACCACATCAAAGTGACCCCTTTTCCATCTGTCCTTCGCGACCATCACTCACCACCTGTTCAGACAAACCTGTAAGGAGGCAAGCGCTGAGTCCTCCCGCGCACCAAGGCCCAGTCGGCTGACGTCGCGGCGGCAAAACTAACCCCGTTATCGGCGAGAAACGGGTTGGCGTCGAACCGGGACAACGGCAGGAAGGGATTGGTACTGGCGGCGGTGGCGGCGGTCAGAGGAGAGCGGGCAGGCACCTCGCCGCAGGGCGGCGCCACCGCTGGCGGCGGCGGCGACGGGCCGCGGCGGTGCGAGTGAGGCGCGCGCACGTGGCACAGCTGCCTGCCCTCGAACGGACAGCAGACCGCGCTGCCGCTGGTCAGGATCTGGTGCGGAGGAGCGTGTCGTGAGGGACCGGGTCTGCGGGTGCCGGCCACGAGGGCGGACGACAGGTGGGGAAAACTGGCGAGGATCCGGAGGGAGATGAGCGAAAACAACAGCGGCGTGAAGTTGACATCCTCTCCACGCCGAACAGGCGTGACAAAGGCAACAGGGAGCAGCCCACTCTCAGCGACAAACAGACCGAACAGCCCAGAACGAGAGCGGCAACAACACGTAACACCAGCCTTATCCGTCATCAGTGATTCAACACGGCCCCGACCAGACCGAGCCCCCGGCGTCGTGCGGCGGTCGGCCGGCCGCGCACTCACCAGAGAGTCCACCCCGCCGCTGAGCAGGTCGACGTTGGACAGCGGCATGGCAGCGCCGGCGGCGGCCGGCTGCGTCATCGGCGGGTTCAGGTCCAGGCTGAGCAGGTCGCCGATGAGCGAGTCCTGCGACGGGATCACGGTGGCCTGGGGCGCCTCCTCGGCGGCCGGCGCCGCCGCCGAGCCGTCCGGCTTCAGGGGCGCGCGTCGGAAGCCGGCGCTGCGACCTGGCGGCGGCGGCCCGGTCAGTGCGGCCGCGCGGACCGCGGTTTGGGACTCCGCCAGACTGCGCTGCGCCGGGCCGGACGGCGAGACGCGTCCAGAAAGGGCCACGGCGCAACACAAACCACGGGGTGGACGTTGCACACGCGAGAAACGAGCACTGGACTAAGCTACACGGGAACTCAACGGCGCTCCCGTTCGCCGCGTCACATGATGCAAGCTCATTAATCGACCCGGATGATGGCATCTCACGAGCCAGTTTTGCTCCAGCCGCAGGCACGCACCCTCGACGAAGGCGCTCGGCGGCTTGTGGTAGACGGACGCGAGGCTGGAGATGTGGCAGACGAGCTCGTCGAGTAGCGTCGGCTCCAGCAGGTCCGTCTCCTCCGAGATGAGCGGCTTCTCAGCCAGCACCACCTCCTTGGCGGCGGCCGGGTCCGTCGACAGCAGCCGCCAGTAGATGAAGCCGCGGTCACGCAGGTCCGGGTTGTCCGAGTCCTGGGTGGCCAGACTCAGCACCTGGGCGGCAGGGTGGCGGTCAGAGGACTGGGCACCGGCCGGAGGGGTCCTGGGTGGCCAGACTCAGCACCTGGGCGGTAGGGTGGCGGTCAGGAGCGCCGGTTACCGTCTGGAGCAGTCCTGGGCTGCCAAACTCCTAGCACGGGCAGCATGGCAGCGGGATAGGAGTTGAGAGGACGGACATCACTGGACGGACATCACCTGTGCTGCCACACTCAACATCTGGTGCGTGTGGGGGGGGAGGCGTTATTATTAGAAGATCATAGACACCAGAAAACGAACTCGGTACCTACAAGATGAAGGGAAACGGTCAAGGGAACACATACGTGCACATACGTCACGACGTTGACGTGTCATACGTGAGCTCTCTTATCATCATATAAAAGAGTTATAATATAACAATCATATATCGCAATCATATAACAATCATACCATAATAACAATCATACGTGTCATCGCTTACATATGTGAACATCTGTCGGCTACCTGTATGGCCAGCGGCAGTACAACGGCACCTGCGTCCTTTCGAGCTTGTCCTGAATTCAACATACAGGGATGTACTACCCCATTTTCCAATGCTGAATGAGTTTCCCAATGGCCCTGGGCATCACCTTTCGTCACATTAGTTCCCGCCCATGGCACGATCACCCGTGCAAGTTCCCCATTAAGAGCTCGTACCTGCTGCACCAGCTCCTGTGTATCAGACGGCCGCTTCAAAAAGAGCTTGACAATGGCGGTGAGCAGCTGCAGCTGCACCTGGCTGTTCTCGTCGTGGAACCCCTCCAGGAAGCTTTCCAGCAGCTCGTCGGCATTGTCGATACGCTCAGCGTATTCGCCGATGATCCAGATCATAGAGGCTCTGGCGGCAGCAAACGCAGTGCGCGATGAGCAAAGGCACGACACAAGCCATGGTCGATGATTGCTTGAAGCGGCCAGCTGCTACGCGAATCAGCCAAATACTCGGCTGCATCCACCAGTGTCATTAATGACGGCGCAGCTGAGCAGAGTGGAAATACGAAACACTGAGAACTTCACTCAGATGCAAATAGGTCAGTCATTTTAAGCGTCCCGAACCGCTCAGATAACACCATCCACACAGTAAAACACCGGTACAGAGAACAGAAAGTAAGACAGACCTTACAGTTCTCAACACTGCATGCCCGAGCAATACCACACGATCACGTGTCACGGCGCTGACGTCTCACCGTGCTTCAGGCTCATCCAGCGTGTCCAGGTTCTCGCATAGGGTCGAGATGATGCTCTCGTACTTGTTGGGGTACTTGCGGAAAATGTCCTTAATTACCACGATCGCTTCTTGAACCACGTAGTTGACCTGCAAAACCATAACCGTGACACAAATGGCTAGATCAGCAAACAATGTTGTTTCCTGATGTACGTAGATACCAAGAAATTCATTTTGCCAAAACATCTGCAGTCCCAAAACTTCCCCACCTGTGCGCTCGTCCATCATTTGTAACCATACGCACGCACAAACGGAAGCTCTGTGTACGACGTCCGAAACGGTATGCTCCACTGATACGCTACTGCTCCAACCGCAAAAAAATCCAGCCCAGCCAGCGCTCACCTTGGTCTGGATCAGGTCCAGCAGGGTGGAGACGCACCGCTCCGAAGACTGCTCCACCTTGATGGCGCAGCGCCCGATCGCCCGCACCGCCTTGCGCACGAAGTCCACGTCCACCTCGGTGGCGTACCTGCGGGGGGAGCGTCACGTCCGTGTCGCGCCACGTCACGCCGCCGGGAGGGCCGACGCCCGGCCCGGCTGCCCGGACCGGGTCTGCAGCGGTCCGGGTCGACGAAACGTCACGAGACGAGTGTCGCGAGTTCCGTCGTACCGGCCGACACACGAGCACTGGCGGCCTGCGCGCTGGACGCAAACGTGCACCCACAAAAAAACCTGTTTCTTTCAGAAATCGCGTGCTGTACGTCAAGTGTGTGGTCACGCGCTTCAGCTTACGGCACACGACATCGTGTCATCGTCACTTGTCCCTCATTTCAAGCAAATTTGGGACCTAGGCAAACATTTGGTTGACTCATTCCTACCAGCAGAGCATGACAAGACTCCGAAGGGCGTACCGACAATGTTTTGGACTATTACGAGAACAACTGAATGGAAAATTCTGTCAAGCTGAGAAACTCTCAAAACTTTCACAAGCCCTCAGTGGATGACTAAGAACTGAGACGTGCCAAACGCCGCACTTACTCTTTCAGCTCCGAGAGCACCTGCGCGATGTTGCTCTGGTTCGCCAGCCGGATCATGATGTCGAGCTTCTCCAGCTTCACGTAGATGGGGTCGTTGTACTTCACGAAAAACACCTTCATCTCGTTTTTGAGAATGTCGGGACGCTTCTGGACCACAAGGTTGATGTTTCGCAGCGCCACGTACTGTACCTGAAACAGCCCAGACGAGGCATTGGCAAACCAAAAAATTAAAACGCAGTCAGTTCCGCATATTAGCACATCACATAAAGCCAAACCCGACCCACAAACAGCGAACTTTTAATTGACCAGACTTCACGTCTCCTGCTGACTGCCACCTGCACATCCTCCCAGTCGGCCAGCCACTTTCGCCCCCTCCCAGTGGGCCAGACCGCCTCTCGGGCGCCTGGTCTAAACCGCCCAGACCGGTCTAAACCGCCCGGACCGCCTCCTCGGGACGCCTGGTCTAATACCGCCCTGACCGCCTCCTCGGGACGCCTGGTCTAATACCGCCCTGACCGCCTCCTCGGGACGCCTGGTCTAATACCGCCCTGACCACCTCCTCGGGACGCCTGGTCTAATACCGCCCTGACCACCTCCTCGGGACGCCTGTCTAACCCTACCACCCTCGGGACGCCTGGTCTAATACCGCCCTGACCACCTCCTCGGGACGCCTGGTCTAATACCGCCCTGACCACCTCCTCGGGACGCCTGGTCTAATACCGCCCTGACCACCTCCTCGGGACGCCCGGTCTAATACCGCCCTGACCGCCTCCTCGGGACGCCTGCTGTAATACAGCCGCCAGTCCACCTGGCCATGCCGACGCCGCACCGGGTGTCCGCGGCGCTCACCTCCGGCTCGGAGCTGAGCAGCGTCACCAGCGGCGGCGACAGCTTCTTGGTGATGTTGGTCACGAACTCCGAGTCGGACGGCATCAGCTCCATGAAGCGCATCAGCACCTTGACGGCCGACAGCACGACGGCCGCGTTGGCGTGCGCCAGCCGGGGCGTGATCCGCTCGCAGATGCTGCAGGACCGCGGACACGTCACTGCACCGGGCCCGACCGACTGCCGGTCTGACGTCACTGGACAGAGCCGGGCCAATTGCGGGTCTGACGTCACTAGGCAGAGCCGGACCAGCCGCCGGTTTGACGTCACTGGACAGAGCCGGATCAACCGCCGGTCTGACGTCACCTGGCCAGGCCAGCAGCTGGGCTGACATCACTGGATCGGAGCGGACCAACTGCCGTCTGAGGTCGCTAGACGGCATCCGCAGCAGGTGTGACACCACTGGACCGGGCCGGAACGTTTCACATCGTAGCGCAACCAGAGGACATACATGACATACATGAACGCAGTAAGTCGAATCACCGGTGAAGGTTTATCGTACGTGAAAGGAATGCGTTTACTTAGTTCCTGACGTAATTTTCCTTGAAGGACTGTGCTTTTTTGAATGCGATACGGGGTTTATGTAAATTATGAAGGGAAAAACAAGACTGTCGCTGAGCGAGAAACTTAAAAGTTTTTCGACATCGCATCCAGCGAACAGCTCACCTCTGTCCCTCGCGCTCATCCTTGGGATTGTAGTTGGAGAGCGAGTCGAGAATGAACACCTGGCCCCACTCGGTGCACTCGTTGAGCGCCGTCAGCAGCTTGTTGATGGTCTGCGCGTTCATCTCCATCAGCGGATTGCCGCTGCGACTGGTTTCGTTGATTTCGGTGAGCGCCGCCACGGCGTTGGCCACCACCTGGCGGCGCGCGGGGACGCGTTCACCGCCGGCGTGCACAGAGTGAGAAGTGGCCACCGCCGGTGCGACGCCACGCCGCGAGAGGACGGCAGGCCGAACGGCACGGCGCCAGCGAGGCAATCACCCGAGAAAACTACGGACAAAACTACAAACAAGTGTCCAATATGGGTTGTGAGTTCGGTTACCAGCTTGACGCATGTCCCTTTCCAGCCAGGTGCGAACTTAACTATTCCCGTGGTCCACCCTTCATCACAACGCGGCCACGGTGCCGCGGCCTCGACGCCGGCTCACCATCGGGTTCGAGTCGCTCAGCAGCTCCTTCAGCTGGTCGAGGAAGCCCTGGTCCTCGACCAGCGAGGCGTTGATGTCGTGCAGTTTGGCCACGCAGACGGCGGCCGTCTTGCGGACGTACGGGTCCTCGTCCATCAGACACTTCCGCAGCGGCTCGCAGAGGTACTCGGTGATCTTGTCCACCCGGATGCAGCCCATGGTGCGCACGGCCAGCGCGCGGATCAGCGGGTTGCTGTCCTCGCAGTCCTGTCGGTGGCAAAGTGTCGGCGATGTCACGTCCCAGGCGAGTGGCTATGATTCTGAGGGGTGTGTGAGCGCTCCGACTGCGCGGTAACATGGCGCCCTTACTAGGCGCCACTGCGGGTTTCGGTAAAAGGCGGGCGACTGTCGCGCTCAGGAAGTTGGTTACTCAATCACGAAAACTGAACGAGGTCTGACGGTCACATTTTGGAAACTGGGTGGGTCATTTCGGACTGCGACAGTGAAGTAAGAGAACGACGTTACCGCCGCTAGCGACACTTTCCGGCATGTCCAGGTTCACTAAAAAAGCAGCTGTTACATTCAGAAACACTACAAAAATGCCACTTGCTATACCAGTATTCCAAAATTCAATCTGCACCAGGGTGTTAGAGTGGACAATTCCAGTGAGAAAACAACATGAGAGAGAAAAATTACTGCTTTATCGTGGTTCACAATCAGTTTCTTTAGGTGAATGCCAAATGCGCCAAAAACAACCAGTGATCCATTAGCAGAATTAAGTGATTAGGAAAGGAAAATGATTACTAAAAAAGGGAGATGAAAAAGGAAACCAATTGCTTCTCAGGTGCCATTTTCAGCCCCATTTCAGGCATTCTGGGACACTGCTGCATATCAACTAAGATGAAAACTAAAATTCTACATATGCCAAGTGGGTTGAAACCTGATGGGCTGGAATTTATCACTGGTAAATGAAGTGAGATACACACTTACAAGGACCAATAAACAGCTCAGAAAGATAACCAACATACTATACATTCCACACACAGGGACATACCATACATTTCATGCACAGGGGCCTGTGTGAAAACTGGACACTTTCCACAGTTATACAAGAGGAATGTGGCTAACTGATGATCACCTTAACAAAGGTGTTGACTGCCATGATGGCCATGTCTGGCTGACTCTTGGCATAGTTCATTAGGTAGAGGTACACCAGCTTCTTCAGTTCCAAGTTGTCTGTTTGCATGCAGTTGACCACATCTGGGAACAGTGCTGATACATCCTTCCCGACTGTCATGGAAGCAATGACCTGGCACAAAGAAAGATGAATGGCATTAGGCAGAGCATTATGAATGGGTAAAACATTCTGGTAGTCATTCATCATCCAAAATTATGCATATGTTTTGCTTTTCAATAATACAAACACTCACATCAGCACTGTTTGAACCAAAGTTCAAACAGGTAACAGTGAACAAATGAAATGCACAGTAAAAGTACAAGGAGACTTTCAACCATACAACAAAAATGCAACACAACATGACACATCTCTGTGAGATTAAAGGACATCACAGTGAGCTTTGGGACACTGCAGCACAGTCACTGGGTCAGAAATGGATAAGAACATCCCAATAAGTCATATTTGTTTTCTGACATAAAAACAGCACAAGAAATTTCAGTTAGTCTTCATCAATTATCAAATCAAATAAGCAATTGCATTTGTGAACAGAAAATGAGGGGGAGCTTTTGGACAATGTGGCACAGCTGAAAGATCAGAAATGGTCAAGAACATCCCAATAAGTCATGATATTTGTTTTCTGATGTAAAACAGTATAAGAATTTCCAATTTGACATTAAAAAATGCACAATATTTTCTAACAGTGTTTTCAAATAAACTACTAACATTGTGCAGTTGTCAGATTAACTTATCCTTTCCATTTCTTTTAAATAAATTTGTTTGCAATGGCTGCTGGGATGATGTCAAGGTTTGAAGCCCTCACTACATACAGCTTCTTCTATCTACTATGACCCCACCACCTGATCAAGTAGTACCAGGTAACAGTTGTTTTTGTGACAAAAGCTTAACATGCCACCAAGGCTGTGTCATGGTCATGTGGTATTCAGCTTAACCCCATATTGACCAGTTGCCAGCTGACCTGCAGGCCACATATTGAGCACAGCAGAAACTCAAACCAGCCTTGCCAGAATGGGATGGCCAGCACTCTAACCAAGGTACCCCTCATGGTAAAAATGTGAGCAAAAGAAAAGGTGAAACATGTTTGTCAAACAGTGCTACTGCATCACACAATGTACAAAGTCCATGGAGTCATACAATCATTTTAGGACTAATACTGATTTTAATGTTAGGATGGGATTTTTGTCACACACATAACAAAAAGCAACTGACAGTCTGAGACATTTTCACTAAAATGAGCTTGCCTAATTTCTTAGCACCTATAACTGTGGACCAGATTTAATCCAGATACTATCCAGATCCAGGCAGATATACATAATCCATCCAATGCAACACATGCAGCAAGTTGCTTTCACTGGTGGTCTGCTCTCTTACTGCACTGTTTGTGCACAGGGGATCAGCAAGGGACCCTGGTTTGCCATGAGAGATCACCTTATGTGCCAGGCTCAGTGTGACCAGCATGGCACAGTACTGGATGGGGAGCCATCCAAGGTTTTAATGACATTAGACATTGCTGGCCACTAATGATGGTCAGAAATGTGAAAAAAATTTTGATGGCCAAAAATTACTCAAGCTGTACTACTCAAAATGTTCTGCATTGTTGTGCATGTTCTTTTCTGTCACTACAATAATGACTGCATGTCAAACCACCAAATGTAAACAGGAATACTGGCAAACCACAAGTATAATGCATTATGTCATTTTTCTTGTTCCTCTGATGAATGACCATTGTAAAAGCATACTTGACTCAAAAAACAGGTATTAATTGTATCATGAGATGCCATAAAAACATAACTTTCAGTACTCTTGACACCTCATTGAGTACATAAAATGCTACCCACATTTCCAGACAATGTAAAAGTTTTGTCTGCCAAAAAGTGGTTGCATGAAGGATCACAATTACCTTCTTTACAGCCTCTCGCTTTTTCTCTTTTTTGTCACTGTTCAGTTCTGATTTTAGTTCAAATATTTCACCCTTCTTTGTAGTTGTGAAGTAGCGTGCATCAGTCATCTTACTTTCCTAAATCTGAAACAAACAGGCATTTTGTAAAACATGGGTGGCAAATGATGCAATATATCACAGTAACATATGGCATTAATGTGGGTTGTCCAAGAGCATTACCACTAGCACCAGTTTAAAAAGCACCACTACACAATGAGCAGAGACCTCCTTATCACCCTCTTAACACTGTCATGCTTTGCACAGTGTGGGGACATTAGCATATGGACTATGAAACTACACAAAAATAACTGACTGAAAATACATTTGACATTGAATACTTCGAAAACAAGAACCTGCCACTGATGTTAATAACGAGAAGTAAGCACCTGAATGTCAAATTATCAATGTAAAGAAAACAGGCGACATATTATTTACTAATTTAATGCCAATAAAAACTGAAAGTCACTGGCACATCTGTGGAGAGAACGGTGCACGGCACGGACTTACTTCTTCACCAGTCAGGAGAACCAAACCAGATGTCGTACACACGACGTCCCGACGGAAAAGTGGGGTGTGTGCAAGATATCCTGTCTTGATAAATGCGGACAACCACAGGCTTCACTTCTTTTTCTATTGCTCAACCCAAAGAAGCACAAGCGCGCCCCGACGGCGGTGCGACCCCGACAGTACGATCGGCTGCGCCATTAATGTCTTCGTGCGCCGCCGCAAAAAGCTAACGCCCTCCTAGGTCAAATCCACCATATTTACGGCACGGGCTTGCGCAGATATATCAGCATGCTCGTCACAACTCGAAGAAGCAAACAGTGGCGCCGGAACTCCTCCATAGCAGAGGAAGGCAAAGAAGCATTTTGGGCCAACCCCTTTCAGTCAACGCCATGAAAACTGGTGGGCACCTGCCCCTACCCAGCCCCGCCTTGTTGTAGCTGGAGGCCGTTTCCCACATAATTTTACACAAAGGTGGGCACAGCCTATATTTAGGCAAAATGACTGCGGGAGCAATTCTGCAAACGAGGGGCATTGCCCGACACTACCCCCGCCCCTGGCATTCGCGTTCTCCTGGCATTCTCGTTCTATTGAATTTTATCCGCTTTATATATGTAGGTATATATATATATATATATACATAGGTGGGCATCGTTACTAAAAAATGTAACTTCGTTACTCGTTACTCCGTTACTCAAAAAAGCCAGTCCGTTACTCGTTACTCCGTTACTCAGCCTTAAAAAGTAACGGAAGTTACCGTTACTCCGTTATTCCGTTACTTTTTTAAATGCAGTGAAAACCAAGCGAACGCGGGTTTTAAGTCTTTTATGCTGCTTTGTGGTTGTAAAACGCATTCCATATACAAAGGAAAGAAACAAAAAGCGCTTACCCAAAACACCCCGCTAGCTGCCCACTGCCCTCACCAGCCGTTGTAGAGTCGGCGGCGCCGGGACAACAGCCGCGGCGGGTGTTCTACCACTGTGTTAGCCACAATGTTCAAACCAACGAATTCCTGTTCATTGCCCGCGGCGCCGACGGAGCGGGAACAACCGGCGCTGGAGCGGACGCATGCAAAGTGCGACAAACAGCGGACATCTATCGACTGGGTTTGATCAACAATGCCTCTCGAAGTATCCGCCCTAAACATAATGGTCTCCGTTCAGAGTTCGTTTCGGTCTCGCGAACTTCTTGTTTTGTTTTGAAATTATGTGTGTGTATTAGTTTGTGTACGAGCGCGTGCGTGGAGGTAAGATTCCTGGTACCCTGACGTTTTTTTTGATACCAAACGACGAAGGCCTCAAAAAAACATGACTGATATGGATTTTATTATTGTGAAATAAAAGACTAAAAAAAGGTGCTTTAGTACCTCTTCAGTTTACCCTTGAAAAGACAAATTAGCTATAAAAACATGGTCATAAGTAAGATGCAACGGAGGATGTTAGCCGTTCACAAGTGGAACATTTTGGAACGATGACGTGACCTGACCTGACCCCTGTAAAAGGCCAAAATTGATATCAATGAACTCGCTATTGTCTTACGGTTCAGTATATGCCGCTTAAGTTCAGCTTTTCAGGGACAAGGTATTGTGTCTATTTACCTAATTCCAAGGACGTGTTTTGACCTTTCATGGCGTCTGGTGGCCTCAAAATTGACCTGAGGTCAAAACTCTTGAATGTTTTCGTCTCGGTTTGACAAAACCTTTCCGCCGGTGTTTTCCTTTTTTCCGTGCGATATATGGGAGCCGAGATCCTGGGAGGTGCGGAAATCCGCGCTCCCCCTCCGGCCGGGCAAAGGGCATTCTGAGCCCGGCCGGAGACGGGTTAAAAACACTTCATTTAACCCTATTCCCTTGGGGGGGGGGCAGATTATGCTACCCGTGTATTTTTGCTTGTCGCTCCCACACTGTTTGCCGCAGCGCCACAAGATTTTCAGGCATTTCATGGAATCAATCACGTGTTTTGTCAACATTTAAAAAAAAATCGGTCCCGCAGAGGCGGTTCCAAGCGCCCGTTTTCGGCGGTAATGTGCTGTGCGTGAAGCTAAAAAGTTGTGCGGTTCACTATTGTGACATTCTGAGTAGAAATAAAGATCACTGACTCATTTATATAGTCATACACATCCTAAACAATGCGTATGCACACACATTTTCAGGCGAACGCACCCCAGGTACTGAAAAAATGGGAGAGCACACTATTGTGGTTATGGTGCCCTCCCAATTTTGTTTACCTGGATCCACCTCTGCGCTACATATAAACTTAAACTGGCTTGCTAGTTGCACATCTGATGTTTATATCACCCAAAACAAACAAAAACAAAGGAAATTTCTTATTTCAAAAATCACCCTTCTTGCCCTCCCTGGAACTGCCTATGGTTTTCTATTTTAAATTTCAGCTTTCGGCATATAAAAGACTTGGACATTCCAAGCTGAACCGTGTTATTCCCATGAAAACTGGTTGGTAAACACGGCCGCAGCGGCCTTTCAAAAATCCCGAAATTTTGGAGTTTGTTTGCCCCCACGCCCTATTTTCTGAATTTTTGAATTTTTGGGGTCCGGAATTGGAGATCTCGTTGAAACATATTACATGGCATTCATCCCATCAACATTGGACGAATGCATCTCGAGATCTCTGGAATCGCGGGGAGGGGAGGGGGCAGAATTGGTAATATTCACCTTTTGGCCTATGCATATTTTTCGAAGGTGCAAAAGTGGCAACGGCTCATATCATGTTTGAGTTTGGGTCCTCAATTCTGCGTCTACAAAAATAATGTGTCAGCCGAAAGGTGTTTCGGCCAGTTGATATTTTTTCGGGAACGCAGGAGTGGTAACTCGAACCGCATGGACAATGTAGCCTGTCCTCCAAGTTAAAAATGATTAACCTAACCTAACCTAAAACCTACTGTATGGTTGCAGGGATTGCCCTAGATGGGTATGTAAAACTAATTTTTTGTTAGGTTCCATTTGCCTGTTTTTTGGTTTGGTTAGCTCGTATCGGCTGAAGGCAAACATGTGTCAACTGAATCAAAATTCAAGAGTTACCTAACCAAGTCAGTTTACACATCCAGTAGGGGCCAGTGCTTAGAAAAATACCTGAATGGGCTAAATTGTTCACACAACTTGTGTTGCCACTTCCGCGTCTCCAAAAATTACGCGTAAGCGTCGGCCGAAAGGTAGATTACCGCAGATCTGCCCCCCCCCAGGGTAAGGTGAATTTCACTGCCTGCAGAGAATATGGTTAAGGCAAATAGTCCAAGCAATAGTCGACAAGCTTCATAATTATGCTTCACTACTGACAACTTATTGTGCACATTCTGTTCTCAACAGAAGTAAAGACGTACAGGCGTAAAGACGCCTTGATGGGACATTTTAGTGTCAGTTAGTTAAAATTTCAGGCCAGTCAAGAATCAATCACCACTCCATCACCCCATGGACATCACAGATCCAAGGCCATGGCGCGGTAATCATGTCCTCAATAGCCTTGAGTGATCTTGGCGGGGAACCGTGTGGCGGTGGTAAGCAATCCGTGACTAATTTGAGACAACATGGAAAACTGCCGTCAGTTGGCTGTTCCGGTATAAATGACAATAACTTTGATATCTTTTAGCCTGGAAAATGACGACTGGTTAATTTATCATTTTAAGTCATATCAAACTTACGCATACTTCAATACCTTTGTCCCAAAAGAGACCAAAGTCAACTGGCCTTTATACTGAACCATTGCCGCCAGCTTGCCGTCAACGTTTATCAGCTGACGAATATTGTCAACAAGTCTACTCCGCGATTGTCAGCTGAGTGTGCGCCCAGCCGCGCTTGTATCGCCGCGCGCTATTGGGTGTTGGCTATTCAAGTAGCCAATGGGTGTGCCGATGCAAATAAAGCCGGGCGGTGTCTGTAAGGAGTTTAAAAAGTAACGGAGTAACGGAGTAACGGACCAAAAAGTAACGGAGTAACGGACCACAAAAGTAACTTCCGTTGCTCAGTCCGTTACAGTAAAATAAAAGTAACGGGTCCGTTACTCCGTTACTAAAAAAAGTAACTTCGTTAGTAACGGAGTAACGGAGTAACGGACCAGTGCCCACCTATGTATATATATATATATATATATATATATATATATATATATATATATATATATATATATACATATATATGTATAAACGGCGAATTACGATGAACTGTTCCAGAGTGCTTATGAATGTAACAAAACATTCATGCTGCTCAATAACATACAAAACCATCCTTCGCGTAGATCAAAACGAGCAATCTTGCATTTTGTTGGACAAATTCTACAGACTCTGATAGCTAGTGCAACGACAGCAGATATCGACAATATAATGAACCATGTACGAACCCTAAAGAGCTCACAAAAAGAAATACCTCATGTCCTGGAACAATGTGCTAGTGTCCTCAGTCAGACAACCATCGAAGTTAACATTAAGTGACAAGCGATCAAAAAATTGGATGAGTTCATAAATGGACTCCAACAAAAATTGGAGCCCTTCCAAAAAGTGTACTCGTAACGATCTGGCCACATTCACGAATCTAGGAAATGACATGGACGTCATTTTCCAAAATCTTCTACTAAATGTACAAAATTTCCGTGCAAGCTTGACAAATCTAGAGCTGCATTTTAATCTTGCTGAAAACGGTATTCTGTCTCGATCACTGTTCTCTGCTGAAAAATTCGTGCAAACTCTCGCTAGTATTCAAGATATTTTCTCAAAATCGGTCGCGTTTCCTTTCAACCCAAATGGAATCGAGAAATACTACTTCATTTCATATGTAAATGATTTTAAAACCCCTGATGGCTTTGCCATTAACGTGAAAGTGCCTCTCATGCACTTACAAAACCTCTTTCAGTTTTATCAGATCTTCGATCTGCCAGTACCAAAAACTATCGATGGTTGCACCTTCTCGGCCAGTTATTTCACGGAAAGACGAAAAAATTCATTGGTCTGTCGGAGGACTCTTCCCACATACATTTACGTGGAAGAGAACGACATTAAAGTCTACTTGAGAAATAGGCTTCCTGTTCTGCCCTTTTCGGGAACCAATTATGAACGTGCCAGAACCTGAACAATGTTTGCCAGCCCTTTTGACAAAACGTGAAAAACACGTCGCAAAATTCTGTGAAAAACTCATTCATGTAAACTAGACGAGGAAGCCAACTGCTTCTTACTTTGGCAGTGGTCATTGGATAGTAATCAGCCCTCAGCCTGTCACCTTGAAAATCAAATGTAAAAATGACTCATACTCCATGGAAAAGTATTCAAAGAGAACTCATAAGTCTGAGTCCTGGTTGTGCAGCCTTCTGTCAGTTCTTCAGCCTGCCAGTATTCTGCAAAGCCGACACAAAGCTTCCAGCCATCTTTATAGACCATATCAATGCCCAGTTAGCATCTGTCGATATCTGGCGCCGCGTGCTAGCCAACCTCAGACGACACAATACTTTGCTAGGACAGCTGATAAGAATGCTTCCGCCACTGAGACACAACAGCGTCACCTTGCCCGAGCTTCAGGATCACATCCACACCCCATGAACAATACAACACGTCGACATGCAAACGCTGACCACAATTCCTGCTATCGTCGCAGCCATTGCCTTTTTGGCTGGTTGGTTGGTTGGTTATTGGGGCTTAGGGGCGCACCGACTGCAGGTCATTCGGCGCCCAAAATTCGGCGCGGCCTTTTTGGCAGCGACGGCGTTGGTCGCTTACAAACCGCGGTTTAAGTGTATTTAACCAGTATCTCCTTTATCCTCCCCTGATCCGACTACCTCGTCTGGCTCTGGCGTTCCCGCAACATCATCAACTGACTTGGTCACCGAGGACCCATCAAGGCTGCTGACCGTGCTCCAGTCTCGCGGTTCAGGGCGCCTCGCCTTGAACTGCCTGGCAGAACAATACCGCCTGATCTTCAGTTTCAACAACGTTTCACCGCCTTACCCGGCCTCGCGTCCAAGGATCTAAACGGATGAAAAACTGGCATCCGTCGGCAAACCAGCTATCTATCGCTGGCCAAAAAGATTACAGAAAAACCGCCAACATCCCATCGCCGACAGCGCGTTGCCGACGCGAATAGTCAGTCAGATGCTGCACGGCCCACTCTGTCACATCTGCAGACCGATCCTGTCCTGTCAGCTACTGCAGCCCTGCTATTCAGTCAATGACAGCCGTTGCTGCACTGTCATCGTGACCACATCTGTCAGTCGCTGACTCAACTGCCACCGGCCGGCTCGAGCGCTGCCGCATTCACGGCCCGGCCCGGCCTGCAGTTGGTTGGCTGCCGGCCAGTCCTCACGGTATCGGCCGCATGGACATCGGCCGCCGGCCCGAGCGTCTCCCGTATCACGGTCACAACACGGACTCCACCGATCTGGCCTCAGGCCTCAGGCCAGAATGCCACGCAACGACCGCAGTCGAAAAAGTTGAAAAAGTTCAGTCAGTTCAGTCGAAAAAGTTGCAGTCGAAAAAGTTATTATCTCACCCGATTCAAAGAAGGTAATTGCGTGTTACAAACTCTAGTGATTTTCATCCATCCACGGCTTAAGGTGTTTTATGGCCTGTTATGTTCTACCATACGATACATCACGCGTATTTTTCTGTTTTTTTTTTGTTTGCTTCAGTTTATTGTTTTAAAATGCGTTGAACGGGAACGATCATACACCCTGGCCGACCCGACGGAAATTTCGAACATTAATTCAAAATTTCATCGAAAGGATTCACGCTGTGATGTGACAAAATTACTTTCTTAACCCAAAAATTTTACGATTCTAAAGTAGTTTGAAGCAAAGTTCTAAGGAGTTCCTCCAAATATCTGCATCTGTAGAACGGTCCCATTGTTCGGCCGTTCAAGGCCGAGTTCGACGTCACAGACAAATACGTCTGGAATGCCCATGTCACAGACAAAGGCGTGTGGGATGCCCAAGGTCTTTTCGCCTTCAGCAATGGGTGTGTTGCGTTTAATTGCATTCTTTATCAGTAATGTGACTCGATACTTCCCGTGAAAAAGTCTGTGCAAGCGGAAAACAATGCAGACTGGCGTCTGGCGTTTCTTGGGATCGCAACACGAGGCCGCCAACTCTCATTGGTCTAGAACTCCTTACGCCACCGGTTTACGCTCCTTGTTTTTTTGACGTTACCGTCTCTCATTGGCTGACATCACGTCAGTTTTGTACCTCCTGGCCCAGATTGTTTCCGTTTGTAGAGAGTATAAATAGCGCCCCGCTGGTCGTCACGTAGTCTCTTGTGATTTTGAAGTCGTAGTGGAAAGATCTCCGTGTAGTGTGGGTGCCCGTGTAGGCGTTTGGTGAATGACTGAAGTGAATAGAAGTTGGACTTAAGAGATTTTCTATGTGATTGACTCGCGAGAAAGACAAGCGAGGTAGTCACTACTCCATCACGCAGGCAGTTAGAAATCTGCCACAGTTATGTTGGAAAAATAATTATACTCCACTAAATGTCACTTCTAAGATAACTTGCCAAATTTGCAACATATTTAGACAGACAGGAATTTCGGTGAAGAAGGAGGGCGCAGTGGAAGGCCCTCTGCCTGAAAACAGAATCTTGGTGCCAATAGGAATTGGCTCGTAATGATTAAAAACAAACGATGGGCGAGAGAGGGAGCACTCGGGTCGTGTGAATGGTATGAAAAATGGTTGACAAAAATAGAGTTTTTAAGACAGAACTTGAAATTTTAGATGATGGCACCGACAAATGAGTGGGTAATCGATCGATGATGCAGTAAAAAAGCGAATGCGTATGGCTTAGAACAGTGTCTTCTAATTGTGTATCAAGTTTCAGGTTAATATCAATTCAGGTCACGGAGCTATGATTTAAAATGTCCGCATCGTTCCTTATATCACGGTTTTTGGGCAAAAGTTCGTCGGACTAAAGTTCGTAGGACAATAGTTCGTCGGACAAATGGTCCGTCAGCACAAAAGTTCGTCGGACGAAAGTTCGTCTGGGGCAAAAGTTCGTCACATGAAAGTTCGTATGAACAAAGTTCGTGTGGACAAAAGTTCGTCTAGGACAAAAGTTCGTGCAACCAAAGTTCGTCAAGGACAAGAACTGATTCAGGACAAAAGTTCGCCTGACAGAAATTCGTTCAGGACAAAAGTTTGTCTGACAGAAATTTGCTGAGCACAAAAGTTCGTCTGGGCTAAAAGTTCGTCTAGGGCAGACTTTCGTCCAAGAAAAAGGACTGTCGTGATACATGGTTTTCACACGAAAGTACTTCAGGGCAGTACATGTCTGTTTTGTTTTGTTGAAAAATCCAAAGTTGCTGAGAAATCCAAAATAAGACGCCGTTAATTTGCCGTTCACTGGTGCATTTCTGAAATGTCTCCCAAACGAAAACACGTAAGGTCCTGAAGCCTTCAGCACCATTTCCTACGTCAGCTGTGGACATACTGACAACTCGAATACTGATTAAAACATTTGAATATTGGCAGATATTCAAGAACGTGATCGTAGTCACGCTTTAATGGCGTCATACAGTTTTTTGTAATTAAATAGAATATTTTATAATTATAATACAATATCTGAATACTAGCAGACATTTAGGAACGACGTCATCGTCGTCACGCCTTAATGATGTCATAAAAACGACCAAGTTTTGCGATTTGACGTTCCATGTTACTTTACCGCCGTATTGTTGGTGTTTTTGCAGTGTATGGTAACTGTGGCTTGCATTGCATATCAGCATGACCTGAGAATTCACTATATGGAACGCCCCCGACATCGTGCTATATCATGTCAGGTCAAATATGATTTTTTCTTGTTTTCCGGGTCAAGTGATAACGCATTTTAGAAAAGAAACTGCATGAACTAATTTTTGCTTACGGACAAAATTTTCTCCTAACGAACTGCTCGTAAAGCTTACATAGTAGTTTCTTGCAACACTGCAATATTTTTTCGGAGTTTGACCTATAAGTATCATATGGTGGTTTCTAATACATGTATAATATGGTGAACTAATATGGTTGTTTCATGCAGTTTTCAGCTTAGAGAGAAAAAAAAAACTGGTGGCATCTGTTTGACGGTGCAGATGGCGGTCGGTTCTGGATGACCAGTGTGAAAATATCGGCTTGTTCAATGTTGCGCAACATGCCGCGGAAACATACAGCATTGGACAAACTGACTTTTAGGGTTTTCCAGAGATGTTAAATGGAGATCACTAGCGTGTTTGTGATACTCCAAGTTAGAAATTGTGAAATGTTGCAGTGTTGCATGTGCACGATAAATGGGGCCATTCCAAGTTTTTTTGCCCAAAGCACTTTGAAAATGTCATTTTTTAGAATCTCCGTTTGAAATGGGCCAGGAAATAGGTATTGCATGGCGAATTACGTGGAGATAACGTAAGCCAAATATGATCCAGCCTGCGGCAACGATGTTTTATGACTGTGGATTAGGTGACACTTAGGATATGAAATTGAGCTACCAGGAACATGTTGCCACGCAGACATAAGTCTCGGTCTTCTTTTCATTCTGATTAGGTGAGTAGGATGAAATGGTCTATTTTCATGCATGACCTGACCTGTGACGCCATCAGTGGCCCAAAAGGAAACCATTTATATGTCATAGGATCGCAAGGTTCAGCGCTACCGATTGCCATTTGAATCAGCCGAATCTGATGATTGATTGTCGAGACAGACGTCGTACGTTAAAGGTCCCCTCCCACCAGCCAGTGAAAGGTGGCGAAATACTCCAATCAATGCCGTCTTAACACAGCTGAAGCTGTGCTGTGCGGCATGTGTTACGTGAAGTGGGGCTGCTATGTGATGAGTAATATATGTATTCCGGCACGATGTTGGTGTTTGCTCATGACAGGCCTTAGCCGGCGGACTGATGGAACATTGCATAATTGCAGTTGTTTGTATTTCAAGTCATATGGCGTGTAACAGGTAAAACCTCGACCAGACAGTGGCATGTGTAACAAATGCCTTGTCCAGATCTACGGATAGCCGTATCAGCGTATTCGGCCGGTAACATTCTGAGTTAACCTGATTCCCGGAGGGTTTACCCGGAGGAGACCCCTCCCCCCTGAGATCTCGAGAAATATTCGTCCGATTTCATCGCAGCAAACAGCAATGGATTTGGCATGACGTAAACTACACTTTTATAAAAAGAAATTTTCAAAATTTTAGAAAGGATGGATATAGGATGGCAAAAACTTTAAGGTTGAGGATATCTTTGAACTTCTTATAACTCCGTTGTTTATAGACCAATTTTAATGAAATTGGCATGGGTCGAGAGATTATGGATGGGACTTTTGCCATTGGTCCATACATTTGAGATTTTGGGAAAATTCGTAGGCGTTCATAGAAATTCAAAAATAGTAGTGTTCGTTTTCCACCAACTGAATGAACAAAAAAAGCAAAAGCACTTTTTTGGCTTCTGCTAGTCATGTTATGCTACAGAAATACAAATCGCTTTGCAATGTTTGTATAATGTCAGCATAGGTGGTGCCAGGGACATGAAAAAGGGAGAACTGTCATGGTCACATTTTCTTCAGATCAGCTCTTGCCTTTGACCTTAAATGACCTCTAATGACCTTGGAGTCACTTGGAATGATCTCGTGCGCATTTAATATTGCCTGCAAACGTTTTCAATCATTTGAATTCACCCTATTTCAAAAATTCCACTTTACGACTATTGTGATATCGGGTAACCGCAATGACATTTTAGGTCATAGCTCCGTGACCCGACCTGATATCAAGCTGATACTTAATACACAAGTAGAGAGCGCCATGCTACGTGATATACATTCCGGGTTTGGCATTTCGAAAAATAGTATTCAAATCATTACTGTAAAACCCAATTTTGAGTGCTGATCTTGACCTGAACTTGTAAAGTGACCTCAGATGAGCAAAATTGTATTTGTATATTGCCCAACTATTCAGCTATACATTGACATAAAGTTTTAAGTTTTATCTTAAAAACGCTAGTTTTGGCAGTCATTTTCCTTTTACCCTGAACAGGACCAAAAATGGTCTGAGGTGCCTCTCAAAAATGTTGCCTGGCTCCGCCCGTGAGCAAAACAGAATTTCAACATTTTGTCACAGTACGTAGAAAGAATAGCTTAGAAAAGTCACCAAGTTTCGCGAAGCTGCGTCAAAGAGCCTGGAATTGGCAAGCAAAAAACCCGAGGGGGAGGATTCATCCCCCCTGCCGGGAATGGGGTTAAGGAAGGACATCGAAATCCCCATCCGAAAATGAGCAGGAATGACCATTTATGGCATTCCCAAAAATCACACTTCTTATGAAACACCATCTCCCATAATCTGGAGACGTCAGGCTAGTGTATGCGTCTTAATTTTGAAAAGAAAAAAAATATGCTCGTATTTTTCCTACCCTCGTGTCACGTTGAGGCCACAACGTTGAAAACATGGGGGGGTTCTTGATGCAATCAGGGGCCTCTGGGAGGGTTAGATGACCCCTGAGATGCATAGAAGTGCCCCTGAAGCTCCCAAAGGGCGCCTGAGACCACAACACGGCCTCAACACAACAGATTGCCCCTTGAGACCGCCAGAAGAACCACAGGGCCCCTGAGACGGCCTAGATGAGGACTGAGTCCCTGGGACGGCATGGGGGCCCTTGGAATGGCATAAGGGCCCCGAATGAATTTCGCGTACCTATGTGAATGCTGAAGGTTCCTGATGCCTTCAGAGCGCCTCCGGGAAGGTTCTTGAAACCCTGAGACGGCAAGATGGCTCCTAAAATGGATAGGAGGGCCCCTGAAACTCCCCAAGGGTCCCTGGGGCCATAAGATGGGCCCCAACACAGCAAAGGGCCCTTGAGGCCGCTAAAAGGGATTCAAGGCCCATGGAAAGACCCCTATCGGCCATTAGGAGATCTCCTGCCGGTCTGCAGTGCCCCCTGCTAGTTTGTGCGGGCCCCCTGCCAGCCTATGGGGGCCTCCTGCTGGCCTGCAGAGACCCCTTGCTGGCCTGTAGAAGACCTCCTGTTTGCCTTTTGGGCCCCTACCGGCCTATTGGGACCACCTGCCGGTCTGAAAGGCTCCCTGTCGGCCTGTGGGCCCCTGCCAGCCTTCGGAGGGCCCCTGCTGGCCTGTGGAGGGACCCCCTGTTGTTCTATGGGGCCCTGCCGGCCTGCAAAGGCCCCTGTCGGTCGGGAAGGGCCCCCTGCTTTCTTGTAGCTACCCCTGTCGGCAAGAAGGAACCCCTGCTGACATTTATGCCTTGCCGCCGCCTGCAGAGCCCCCTGCTGATCTGTGGAGGGACCCCTGCAGTTCCATGGAGCCCTGCCGGCCTGTAAGGGTCCCTTGCCGGTCGGAAGCGGCCCCCTGCTCCCCTGTAGCTGACCCTCTGTCGGCAAGAAGTGCCCCTACTGACATGCAGGGGCCCTTGCCGCCACCTGTAGGGCTCCCTTCCGGCCTGTGGTGGGGCTAGCTTACGGCCTGTGGAGAAGCTCCCTGACGGCATGCAGAGGGGCCCCCTGACAGCTGGGAAGATCCCTAGTAAAAAACTGTTTTAGGCACAATCATCGACAGTCAGAGAACAGCCAAGTGGTTGCAAGTAATGAAGCTTAGCGACGGCAAGCGTCCATTGTGTTAAAATATTCACTGGCTGTTTTTACTCAGGAGGCACACTCATAGGAAACGGGCTCACCATTGGGTCACGCACCCTCCCTCCCCGGAATCTTGGCCAGCTATCCCCCTCTGCGAGTCTGTTGTGAAATCTTACGTTAATATTTTTGTCCAGGAGGCCCAGATGAAGTGAGGGGGCTCACCGCTGGGCGAGGACCTTCGAAATTTTTGGCGCCCCTGCCTCCGAGTGTGTTAGGCGAGCGTCTGGCACAGAGAAGGTCCCCCTGAGACTGCCAGGGAAGGACCCTAAAGCGCCAACAAAGGCCCCTGATATGGCTAGAGGGGACTTAAGACTGCCAGATATACCCCATGGAACAGAGGAAGACCCCTGATACAGCCATGGAGACTACTGGAGACGTTCAATGGGTCCATGACACTGCACAAAAGCGCCGAAAACGCCGAAAAGCCTTCTGTAACTGCCAGAGGGTCCTTGAGCCGGCAAAAATGTTCCCCAGAGACGACAAGAGGTACATACATACAGACACGTGATACACAGGGGGTCCACTGAGACGACCAGAGGTGCCTTTGAAACGACTGAGCCTTGAGACGTCCAGACAGCTCCTGAAACGGCTAAAGGACCCAGAGCATTGCCAGAGGCGCCTCTGTCACGGCAGAGAGAGAGAGAGAGAGGGAAGAGAGAGGGATTTGCAGAGGATTTACAGAGGGGCCTTGTCATTGCCTGAAAGGCTTCTTAGACGGCAAAAAATTTCCCACGGACAGAAGGAAGCACCCCACATGGCTTGAGTGTCTCTGAAGCTGCCAAATGGGTTCATGACACTGCCCGAGGTGTCTCTGAAACCGCCAAAGGAGCACCTGAGACGTCCCCGGCGACACGTGGAAACTATAAAAGGAACCTGAGACCATTAGAGGGTCCCGACATCGCAGTACAGACGGCCGGCAGGACAGAAAAACAGACGGCCCGAGACCACCAAAAAGCTATCAAAAAGTTCCCAGAAGCTACGACAGGGCAAAGCGGCCTCTGGATCAGATACAGACACGACGTTTCAAACAGAGAGGAGGACGCGGCCGTCTAAAATCCGCCGTTGTTGTCATATTTCGGCCACTTTGTAGAGAACAACACGCAACATTTTCTGAAATGAGGTGGCGCGCTTGAAGTTTTTCGGACACTTTATATGGCGAAAAAAGCAAAACTTCATCAAACATTTCGGCCTGAACCCGAGCAGATCAACGTTTTTTTTCATACCAGAAGACCGAAAATGGGGGTCCCAGGCTGGGAGGGGAATATCAGGGATACCGGCAATTGCCCCCCCCCGACGAAATCCTGGATCCGCCCATGGTGTTAGGCACCGGTCGATCCCCCATGGAATGCCCCCACTGATTTAACATCTGGAGCAGTGGGGAAGAGATGAGATGAGCAGACGTGCAGAAGAACAGAAATTAAAATACGGAAATGCCAAGGAACTGAAAAAGTTAAAGTGGGACAAACTGTAAGGATTCAAGACACTCAAAACAAGACATGGGATTGAACTGGAGCAATCATCCGCGTACTGCGAACGATCCGCCAGGATACTGCACGGATGGATGGATCGGGCCGGGTGATCCCATGGAATCAGCGATCGCTGAGACCGCTGGCAGAAGAACAGCAGGTTCAGCCGGATAGACCATGAACAGGACAAACTAGTCAAGCATTGACTCCAGGCTCCCCCAATAGAACCCCTGAAATGAGACGGTGACAGGGTGGAACCGTGCATTGAGTTTCCGCGCAAATAATTTTATCTACCTTTTATCGAGGTTACGATTTGCAAGGCTTCGTTACTGGCAAGTTGTGAACTTATGGTGGAGGTGTAAGAGTTATATTGGTGGTACCTAAAGGTTCCTATGCACGCGAAACAAGTCTTGTAAATCATAGTATTGCGCGAGATCATTATGGAGAAAATACGGTTTATGTCTGGCTCGTAATCACACTTGAAAACAGTTCTTTATATTGGGAACATTCACTTTATGTAACACCGTCTTGCGAAACAAGCAACAGCATCCATTGGGTAGAATTCTAATGTATTCTAAAGCGGCGAAAATAGCACTACACTCCTGGCAATGCATGGAAAGGACGAACTCCGAAACGACGTTTGCATATTTACCAATAATCTTGGTAAAGTTTTCTGCATGATAACAAGGAATAGACACCCCATTGAGATATCTCCATTTTAGGCTGCTTATCAAACAACGCTGTGTGAATACATACGTAATGATCTGGTAAATATGACAGGACTCAAAATTTACCGAGTTTGGGGCGTTTCCTGGGAATTCCCCTAGTCTCATGTGTCCTATCTATCCGTGATCTACTGCCAGGTGCTGCGTGGCAACTCGAGCCGACGCAAGAAAAACAAATCCGTCCCGCGTCATCGCGAAAAGGAGACTTTAAGGCAGAGTGTTCCTGGAGCAAAGAATGCAGGGATACTTCTAGAAAAGAGTACTGAAATTGACATCGACGACATGTGCATAACAATCTCTGACGAATGGTGGAAACATTCCCTTTTACATAACATCGAGCTGACGCAGTGCCGGTCGGTGTCAGGAGCGTCACACCCGTGCGGAAGCTCTGCAAGCTTCCGTCCACCGAGGTGCGCTGCAGGGCAACGGTCACAGCCCGGCCTCAGTCGACGTCATCATCATGGAGCGGTCGGTCCTGTTCTCACTGCTGCTGCTGGCGCTGCTGAGCATCGGTAAGGCACCTGACACGCGGGCTCGCCCTTCTCGCGCGCATTCTTCTGCGCGCGAGGACCCTGCAGTCGGTGCGCCCCTAAGCCCCAATAACCAACCAACCAACCTTCTCGCGCGCAGACGTGCGGAAATTACCCAGGGATACTTAAAATATTATGTGCTGCCCCACCTAAAGAACTTTTCGTACATTCTTGTCCCAACTTTTGGGATAAGTGTGAACCCGCGGAAAATAACAAAAAATATGTGTGTTTCTGAGGCTGTGCATTGCCATTGCTGTGTAACCATTGTCGGCCGAGGGGCCCATGCCACCCCCTAAGCAGTGTTTCCAGGACCACGGCAAAACGGCACACGACAGCGTCGTGAAATTTGGCGTAGCTGACAATACATTCATTGCGGATGTTTTGAAAAAAGAGTGAAGCCAGGCCATCTTAGGTCAACAAACTATGATGTCATTCCTGAAGGCGTGCAGAGCGATTTTTGCGCCAAATGTTGGTTTCTTACTGTTTTAAGGGAATAGGAATGCATAATAGGAATGCATAATAGGAATGCATATAGGATGATGGGCATGAAATCGGTTGGGAATGGTATTTCACATGCGAGCAGGCTACTTTAGATAGCCAAATGAGCTTTTCAAGGTCAAAAGAGGTCACTGTCCTCAAATGGGCAGTTCTTACCTTAGAACGTTTCTATGCTGTTTTTGGCACTGAATATGACAAAGGTCATAATCTTAGGCCTGTTCGGCCCAGCTGTGTCGTTTTTTAATTTCGAAAAATCGATTTATTCCTTCCAAGCCTAACGTTTGACCTGACTGACCGGTCACTGGTTGATCTGACGAGGTCAAACCGAAAACCTTAAGGTTTCTTGGGCACAGAGCTGTCGACTGCTTTTTGTCCCAAGGCGCTAGCTCAGTTTGGGGCCAAATGGCGAGAGAGTTCCTGCCACCCCCCTTATAACGACAATTTTTTGCCAGTTTCATTGTACAACGGGATACAGCCGCATACAAACCGTTCATGTTCTACGCGGAAAGTCTTTCAAAATTACGTTTGTTGCATATTGTGTTTCGAATCCCATTATTTCTAAAGAACGCCACATGCATAATGTGTTTTTTTTTTTTTACAAAGCCACAGTGTGCCTGGGCCTCAAATGCCATTGATCATGATAAGTATACAAATAAGTGAATTATTAACCTAAATTAACCCGTCCCCAGTGGGGAGGGGGGCGGTTGGCCGTCATTTTGAGGTTTTTCCAAGACTGCGGGAGAACAAATGAAGGCAGCGCCACGAAACGTTGTATATCATTTGGTTGATCATTTTTACACTTTGTTTCAAAATTTCGACCTTAGGTCGATTCAGATGTCTGGCCTAGGTTAAGTCAAGCAGACGTATGTCCTAAAAATTCTAATGCCCTTAAATTTTTTCAGAAAACACGATATCACAATAAAACTTCCAGGGATTACAAATCTTGATAGATACAACAAACCTGCTAGCTCAGATTTTTGGAATTTTCCGGATCATTGATCTAAGGCGTAGCCCATTTTCGAAAACTTGTCGTGTTTTCTTCGAATGTTTTACAGATTTTTTGTAACATTTTTAGTGTGGGGTGATACAGACATCCAGTTACCATCCATGGGCAGAATATCGATGACTTCCAGCCATTGACCTGGGGTCAGGTCACGAATAACTTATGAGGAAAAATGCGCCGCCGTTAAAATCAGCGATGAACTATTCAGAATAGATAGAAAATGGCAGAACTGGCTTGCACAGAGGTAAGTAATACTAAGAACCTCAAAAAGTTAAAAAAATTGCTTTTTCTGGAAATGAACAGGCTCTCGCGAAATCGCCGTGTCTTGAACTCAACGTTTCAGCGATATATGAGACAAATTAGAGAAGTCAGACGTGTATCGGCATCTGCGGACTTCACTTGTCTGATCGCGCCTTTACCTAGACTTTATTAATCACAGCCCTTGAGATCCAGGCCGTTTCTCGATTTCATGCAGTCTGCTGTGAGAAAACATGTGGGCGTAAATGGCTTACATATTCTCTAAAACTAAACACGAGACCATTTTTAAACTCTGCTTGTCATGAACTTTCCAACGGTGCTCTTATTTTTATCGTGCGACCAACCGTTCGTGAGTAAGAGAAGGGCATTCATCCGCCCCCTCCCTCCACTCGGACGTGCATGGCGCCGATTGCCGGTCGGGTAAACTCTCATATCACACCTTGCTAATTTTACTTTGAAGCTGGCAGTGCTCTGTTTTATTGTGGACACAAGAATTATCTGCACTGCATCCTCAAGGACTGCGAGGATGTTCGCATTTTGGTGCAGTTTGTAAGGACGTGGATATGTGGCTGTGGGACGTGGATATGGGTTAACCCGGCGGAAAAGCCACCCCGGATTTTCTTTTGCCTGCAGTTCCTCACCGTTCGAGACAAACGCATGAAACTTGGCGAATGTTCTTTATGCTCTTTCTAACACACGATGGCATAAATATACGATCCCAGTGCATCAAGTGGCGACTCTAAAGGTGGTTTCAGGAAAGCACGTTGTAAAAATTATACGTAGTTTCATAGTCAGGGAGTCCAAAATAAATATGTCAAGAAACTGGCCAAAATTGTCACGTCCTTGGGAAGGTCAATTATCCCGCAGACCTTCCCATTGCCTTAGAACCGACACAAAGCCATCCTCCAACAGATCCTGTACTGGCCTGCCAGTACAGGATCTGCCATCCTGTACTGGCAGATCCAGCGTGGCCCATTCCGGGCATGTCCCCTCCCCCATCGCGGCTGGGGCGGGCAAATTGCTGTTTGGCCCTCTCCAAAATACATGGGTATTACTACTCAACCAGGGTTTTGAAGTCTCTGGGCACTGCGAACTCAACCCACGGCCAACGTCTTCTACCCCTCCCCTCCCCCAGGCCGCTGACTTGCGGACCCACCATCTATACCCAGGAAATTCCGCTTTGTCCCCCACAAACGGAGCCGCTGGATCTGCCCATGCATCTTCCAGTAAGTTCAGAGCGCAAAAGTTATCTGAATCCTTGCCAGTCCGGGGGAGAAGGGGCGCAACCCCCCAGGCGTTTTTTCCGGGATAGATGCTGAACTGACCGGCCGAATGGGCTGAATATTTAAGTTAATGTCATGTCAGGTCACTGAGCTGACTGACTTTGTTTTTCAGGGCCTGCAGGTCACAAATGTAGAAAATCTGAACCGTACCGTTCTAAATGATGCTTTCGAAGTGTTTTCAGATCAGATTGTGTCCTAGTGATTCTAGAGGTTTTACCCAGTTATGAGGTGACCTTTTATACCCATTGTAAGGCTCAGGTCATCTAAGGTCAAGGTCACGCCAGATGACATTCCGTGAAAACTGGTCTGCTGCGACCTCCTTTCAAAACGTGTTTAGAGGCATCATATGATTCTATCGGAGCATGGTTTATGTCGGTAGCGGGCGCACAATCATTCAAGGTCAAGGTCATGCCAGGTCAAGTCCTGGAGTTTGTCTCAAGTACTGAAACCCAATCTCTTACCATGCAACAGAACTGCTGTGGCACAGTGTAGGGTCGGTTCAATATCATTTAAGGTCAAGGTCGGGATGACCTTGTTTGACCTCACGTGATTTTTCCGGATCACTTTCACGCCATTACGGTTGCCATGGACGTTATAAAGCGTTGCCGTGTGAATGCCTGAGAGAACTGTGCAAATCGCGTAAAAACTGGCTTTTACCTTGTTTGACCTCCAGTTGAATACATTGTTTCCACGTTGTTGATGTTTGAAAACAAGGCCTTTTTCATGTTATTTCCATATATAAATGTCCTAGTATGATAGAAAACTCGACCTGCTCAACAGCAAGACGTGCCATTTTTGAGTTGGTAGATCTATTAGCTATGAATAGTTTTCAGGATCGGTCAGTGACATTAACCTTATTCTGCCCTCCTGCCCGTAACCATATTCCGTGCTGGAGGGGGGAAAGGGCAGATTCTGCCGCTCCCGCGATCTCGAGAACTATTGGTCCGATATCCTAGCGGAAATCAGCGTTCGGTAGCCTGTAGCGAGATTGACATTTCAAAAAAGAATGCTGAAAAATGTGAAGGGGAGAGAGGGTAATCAGAATGTGAGTATAAATAGGCGCTTACTTATACGAGCTTCCTGTCGACATTTTACGGCCGATTTTGTTCTAATTCATGTCACTCTACCGACAACCGATAGGTTTGTCATATATGTCAGGAAGCAGGGGAGGCGCAGCAAGGGGCAGAGGAGGCAGCTACCCCTTGGCGGCAGCAGGGGGCAAGGGCATGTCCCCCCAAAAAAATTGGGAGACCCCTTTTACCGAAACTAAAAGCTTTGTATTTACTTATATGTCATACAATTCAGATCATGAAACATCCGTAACTAAGCTAGTTGGCCCTGGATGGGATTCAGGAGGCCGTTTTCTGCGTGAAGAGGCCCCTTTTTTTGATGAAGAGACTCTTTTTATCTATCAAGTACCCTTACTCTGGATCAGGAGGTCCTGCTTTGTGTTAATGAGGCCCCTTTGTTGCCTCGCCAGTCCCCATTTATGAGTCACAAAACACCTGTTCTGGAACAGGAGACCCTTATTATGCATCAGGGGGCCCCTATCATGTATCCGGATGCCCCCCTTCCGAATGGGGAGCCCTATTTTTGAATAACGAGACCTTTGCTGGGTTGGAAGACCCAGCAATATGACTTTATGGATCACAAGGCCCCTGTTCTGGATTAGGAGGCTCACTCTTTGTATCTGGAGGCCTCTGTTCTGGAACAGGAGACTCTATATTAGGATAAGGAGGCTCTGCTGGATCGGGGAGTCCGCTGTATGAATCAGGAGGGCCCGCTGCGAGGAGGCCCCATTTCGTTCACGAGGCCCCATGAAAAATTCCGCTCCCACAACTCAAAATTTGTGTTGCCGCTCCTGTTAGAAAGCTAGTTTTGAAAACCCATAGGCGTATCTAGGTCACTAAAAAGGGGTACACGTTTTTAGGAGATGTTAATTCATTCTACGACATATCTTGAGTCTGGCGAGCTGATTTGTTTTTGGAAGATATTTCTATATGTGTCACATGCCATACTGTATACATATGACAAATGCCCATAAGCGGATGGAGTTACTAGAGAAAGTGGGGTAACTTTCGACATGGCAGTTTGGGTCATAGTTTCTCAGGAATAAGAAGAAATTAAATATGTCTTTTACTTTGCCCTGGGACTACTTCTGATCCCTATTTTCACTGAATATATATGACGCTTAATCATTGGTGTAGGGTCAGAGAGAAGGAGAAGGGCCAGGGAGAGATTCCCCCGCACTTTCCAATGTGGAAAGGCTAGCAACGTTAATTTTCCACCCTTTTTCAGGATTAAAATTCGTTAAGTCCACATTTGAACTATCTCAAACATGCCTCGCGATTTATCTAGTCTAACAGGAACCAAACTCAGTACTTAATGGATGAAATTGCTTTTTATTATAAAGGAACGCAAACTTATTCCATGAAAAGTTGATATGGCAGCACCTTGTGCTGCCATATCAATGCCAGCGGGAATCAGATGTTCTGAGGCAAAACGGAGCGCACTCCCGCACCTAAACTGCAAATTTTTAACTCAGCTGATGGTGTTGCCGACAGCTTTCTTCAGCAAATGAGAGAGGGCGAGTAGTCTTCAGCCGAACAGACGCAGATGAGAGCCAATCGGAAGGCAGTTGAATGCGTTGACAACCCTGTGAAATGAGACCAAACGTGGCTTAATGCAGACTCCATGCCCATGGGGACTTCAAGGACATCTCCATCTCCATCCATCTCGAAACCATCTTCGGGGCTCTCTCAATCGTCTCCGCAATCTTCCATATCCAGGCCTCCTAAGGCGCCTCCAACCAATTTTCTGAGCACGGGACGTGTCCGAAGACATCCAACATGAAGCCCTTTCGTAACCACGTCCCATTTCTGGGCTGGCTTCTCGCGAGAACATTTAACCCGCGGACAACCGTCGGTCGGTTACGATCACGCCCGACTAGGGGAGGCAGTTGGCCCCCCCTCTAACTCACGAACGGTTGGTCGCACCATAAAAATAAGCATACCGTTGGAAAGCTTGTGACGAGTAGAGCTCGAAACTAGTCTCATTTTTAGTTTTAGATAACATGTAAGCAATTTACGTCCTATTTATGTTTTCTCATAACCGACTGCATGAGACCGAGAAACGGCCTGAATCTCAAAGGCTGTGACTAATAACGCATAGGTAAAGGCACCAGCGCGCATGTAAAGGTCCGCGAATGCCTATACACATCTAATGTCTCGGATTTGTTCAGCATATACGCCGAAACGTTGAGTTAAAGAAACGGCAATTTTTGCGCCGGCTGTCGGCGTGCGCTGCAGCCGTATGCAGTAAGAAATTAACGGGAACTAATTTTAGCGTTCCTTTATTTTAGCGAAAAATCCTGTCCATGTAAATTTATTAATCTTAGTGGTTCTTGTGATGGTTTTTCATGCTTAAATTTTGGAAAAATTCATTAGTTATCAATCAGCACAATTGGCGGAGCTTTATTCGCGAGAGCCTGTTTATTTCCAAAACATGCATTTTTTTAATTTGAGATTCCTGGTATTACTTCCGTCTGTGCCAGCCAGTTCTGTCATTTTCTACCCATTCTGAGTAGTTCATCGCTGATTTTGACGGTGGTACATTTTGACTCACAACAGTTATTCGTGACCTGACCTCAGGTCAATGGCTGGAAGTCATTGATACTTTGCCCAATCACGGCAACTAGATGTCTGCTTCACTCCACACTAAAAATGTTATGAAATATTCTGTCAATTTCCGAAAGAAACTGCGACATGTCTTAAAAATGGGCTTGACCTTAGATCAACGACCCGGAAAATTACAAAAAATCTGAGATAGCAGATTTGTTACATCTATCAAGATCACTAATCCCTGAAGGTATTATTGTGATATCTTGTTTCGCGAAAAAGTTACAGGGTGCTAAACTTTTTTGTACATAGGTCCGTCTGACCTGACCTAGGTCAGGCGCCTGGTCTGACCTGAGTGAGGTCAAAACTTTGACACAAGGTGCAAAAATGATCAAGCAAAAGGTACACGAAGTTTCGTGGCTTTGTGTTTGTTCGTTCTTTCGCAATCCCAGAAAAACCTCAGGCGGGGCGGTCAACTGCCCCCCCCCCCAGTCGGGGGAGGGTCAACGTTTCTTTCTAACGAGAACATTTAACATCTGACATTACCCAGATCCAGATGTCGGTAGGGCCCACTGATATGCATCTCAAAACCGATGCCTGGAGACGCTTTTGGCATCATATTCTGGTGAATTTTACGCGTAAAGTAGAATAGATATATTTATATCTCATGTTGCCTTAGCTTTATTCTTATAATGAGCCTTACATTCCTAGGAATAGCCCCTTTAACATCCTCCTGGATCCACCATTCGCCAACACTTTTCTTAAAAATACTTCTAACTGTACATATTACAAACATTTCGATCATTTGCACTGCCCGCGAAGTTACAAAGGACATCAAAAAGTACTTGACGACGTCGAAGTGCACGATCTCCAGAAATCGCGATATTCCTCAAAAATACCTTCCTGAAAGGTATCCTAGATCCATCTCTGGAGAAGGTAAATTTGCGAAATTCTGCCACCTGTTTAGAAGTTACCAAGTTTCGTGAAGCAACTCTCAAAACCTCTGGAATGGCGAGCAAACAACTGGAGGGGTGACAGAATCTGCCTCCTCCCAACAAGGCATAGGCTTAAAACCTTTTCACCTAATGTCAGCTGTCGTTTCGAGAAGGCTCTTCAGAGGAAAAACGTCAGGGCTCAGCACAAGATGCTGTCCTTAACTGTACCGCACTAGTGTGGACGGGGCTATACAGTCAACGCGGTTAGAATATTTACATATTCAGCCCTCCCGTCACGCCCCTTCACCAAGCAACGACCATGCAACATATAACGGCACATTATCGTTAACGTAATCTGCGTAACGATTTTCTTCAGACATGCATGAGTTCTGATCAAATGAACGCGTGACAGGCCAACAGGCAAGCCGGAAAGCTGAGCCGACTCCCAGCCTGTCGGTACTGAGGGATCGCTAGATTACCTATTCGCCTTGACTTCTCTTATTTCTGTGCTTTGGAAGTCTCCACTTGCCCAAAACTCTCCCATCAGCATGGCGTCCATCTTCAAAAATTTCTTGAATCGGCCTTTTTGAACAAATTCATTGTTGGATGAATTTCATGTGTGTAACGCTGGACCACATTAACGCCGATTACCGGTGCGCACGGCACCATTCATTGTATTTACCAGCAGCGGAAAGTTTTCCAGCAATGGGGAAAAGCAGTTTGCATTAAGTGGTATGAGATAAGTTCATTTTGGGAATTAATCCGGAGGCGCTGTGTCCCAGCGCTTACCTCGTTCCGTCACTCGTGCCTGCGCGCCGCTAGAGGGACGGGGAGCAAGAGAGTGCGGGAGGAAAAAACGACTGCAATCCAGATGGATACATGCAATGTCTGAGGTCGCCGACGTGCCCAAAACTGCCGAAAGCAATGCAATTTCGCCAGGCAATCGTTGCGGGAACAGTCACAGTGAGCAGCAAGGGCGCGAGAAACGGGGGGAGGGCGGGGGCCCTCGACCCCCCCTCGACTTTTATGAAATTAGTCATTGATGCTGTGGGCGTTGATTGGAAAGAACTGACCCCAAATACCTGCCGTCCCCTCCACCCCCGAACTGTGGAGGAGTTCCCGTGCCCCTGGTGAACAGACGGCGACAGACCGCCGAAAGATATCGCGAAACGGCCGGCCATCAACGAAGCTCGCCCCCGCCTGGGGTTTTCGTGACGTCACATAGCCTCGGGCGCGTTTCAAGGCCATTCTATCTTCCGGCGTGCATACTTCGTGAATAAACCGTCGTGTAGAATTTCGGACGGTATGCTTGTCATCAGCGTCTGCAGTTCTATCGGATGGACATACAAACGAAACGAAAAAAAATCGCTTACTTCTCTATCAGCACGTCTGAAGATAATTTGGCCTTTTCGGAAGACCATTTCAGCTGTGGAGCACTGTACGGTCCCTCCCCAACGGGCATGGAGGAAGTGGCATGACTCGGCTAGCGTGGCACTGGCATGGCTCTGAAAGGGTTCGAATCGGCGAGGCTTTGGAGCGGAAGCGGCGCTCCCCTTGTTCAGCATCCGGCCAGATCCTCGCCTCCAGTGGTACGGAAAAAAGGGGCGTTGCCACGGATTTTCGATAGGTGGGGCGGGCTGTGGTTTTAAGGCGGTACATTTCCTACAATACAGACACTATAGCTGAACAAGTGCAACCCTCCCAAAAAAGGAAATAGTTTTCGATATTTTTGGACACGGTGTATGGTGAGGACGCAAAATTGCAACAAAAACGTGGATACGAAGGAAGGCTGAGGGAATGGAGAGTTTCCTCCCTCTGGATACTTCACGTTATATAGATAGTGTATTACATTCAAAGTATTTTTTTTTTACTCACATCATCAAAATTTCCCCTTGTCATCTGTATGTCAGAAAACAGTTTTCTTTTGAACCGCTTAGTGCCAAACTGACCTTGGAATGTCGATCAATGAACAAGGTAAACCGAAACATGATCATATGCAACATGTCACCATTATTCCCATTATGTGTTATTTACCATGCAAATAAGACAATTTAGACACACGGGCACTGATACCACCATAGTGATACCATCCAATCAGCATGCCAATTAGGCATCATTATTGTCAATGGAAGTAGATTCAGTGGTCACAGTTTGTTTAAAGAGGAACTGGGGTGCAAGACTAGTCAGTGATCTGTCTCTGCAGCCATGCACATTTAATTCTTTGTCCGGTGACTGCAGTAACAAAAAAAAAACAGCCAGTCTTTCCATTGTGCTATAGACCTATATAGTGATTCAACTTTTCCACGATGACGTGGCTATTACAGGTTGATAGTCAGGGACGTAACACAGCAAAGTAACTGTAAATTTGGCAATGGCAACAGGCCGTAGTTATAACAAGCAGTTAGGTGCATTGAAATATGACTGGATGAGGGGAGTAGGAGCACCCAGAAAAGCCGGGAGAGGGTAGAGACGTTTTCCCCCCAAGCCTAATGTTAAATTTCCCAAAAATGGGGCGTCATGGCCTTTCGCTCCTCGTTCCTACGCCCGTGATAAAGACTGTGACAATGGCGCATTCCTTGGTTCTAGACCACTGTTATGACAAGACTGTCCCCTCGCACCGAAGTACAAATATCTCGTAGGAGTCCTTTCCATTACCCGTACATACCACCGTAGTCTGAGAGCATTGGTCACAAGCATTGACCACAATGTGGTTAAATTCTAGCCTCCCAGTTATCCTAATCGGTCCCAAGAAATAGGAAGCGCAACATGAATGGGTAGGGGTTTCAGTCATGCCTGGAAGTTTGCCATCTCTCCACACCTCCACCCTGTGAACCCTATTCCCGGAGGGCTAAACGGCATGGCCGACTCCCGGGAGGGCGGACGGATTCGGCCCCACCCAAGATCTCGAGAACTAAACATCCGATTTCATCGCAACAAACGGCAATCGCTTTGCCACGACGTATGTTACATTTTTGGGGAAAAGAAGTTTACAAAATTTTGAAAAGGGTGGATACAGGGGGCAAAAAAAGTCAAAATGGGAGATATTTTTGGGCTTGCTATAACTTTCTTGTTTACCGACCGATTTTAATGAAATTGACATGAACCGATAGATTATAAACGGGACTTTTACCATGGGTTCATACATTTGAATTTTGGGATAATTCATTGATATTCACTGGGTTTTGAAAATAGCAGGAACAGTTTTCCAAAACTAAGTTAACAAAAAGTTAAAAACACTTTTTAGCTTCTACTAATCATGTTATCCTAAAGAAGTACAAATCGTATCACATTGTTTGTATAATGCTGACGTAGGCGGTGTCAGGGACATGAAAAAGGGAACTGTTATTGTCACATATCTATCAGGTCAGCTTACGACCTTCGACCTTAGATGACCTGCAGTGACTTAAGAGTCATTTGGAATGATCTTGTGTGCGTTTTATATCATTTCAAAACGTTTCCATTCATTTGAGTTCACTCTGTTTCTAAAATCCCATTTCACGGCTGTTGTGATGTAGGGTACGCGTACTGAAATCTTAGGACGTAGCTAGAGGACACCGTTCTAAGTCATGTGTATTTCGGGTTTGGCGTTTGAAAAATGGCGCCAAATTATTACTATGAAAGCAAATTTTGAGTTCTCGCCTTGACCTGACCTTGTGAAGTGGTCTTAGATGAACAAAATTGTATTTGAAGGCTTGCCCAACTCACCTATTCATTCATATAAAGTTCTAAGTTTTATCTCAAAAACACTAATTTTGGCAGATATTTTTTTCTTTTACGCTCAACGGGGTCAAAATGGCCTGAGGTGTCTACCAAAAACATTGCCTGGCTCCGCATCTGAACAAAACGGAATTACAAAATTCTGTCACAGTGCGAACAAAAAATTGCTAGAAAAAGTCATTTAGTTTCGTGAGGCTGCGTCAAAAACCTTAGAACTGGGAAGCAAAAAACCCGAGGGGAGCGGATTCAGCCTCCCTGCTGGGAACAGAGCTAAGGGAGGCCCTGTTGCAGCCATGCATTCAGACAGAAGGAACTAATTGCCTACATGTAGGGGATGGGTCCCCAGAAACGCACGCCTAGGAATTAAATAGTGATTATGCCTAAACTACAGCACATTCGCACGTTTTGGATAACATCGCACGTCCCGTTAACGTCCTTCTTACATCATTTTCTTCCCGTGTACGGAATAGCCTAATTGCGATGAGGATGCACAGGTGTATGAGCAACACCTTACAATACTACATACAACCACCTTTCTCTCATTTCTTCTACAGTCACAAATACACAACACGTATTAGCCTGTCCAATTTTGTACATGTGACGCAGATCTCATTAGTCTGCCCTCGACAGGGAGAGGAGCGGTTGGCCAGCGCTGTTGATTTTTTCCAAACCTGCGAGAGAACGAAAGAACGCGCCACCACGAAACTTTATGTATCTTTTGCTTTATCATTTCTACACGTTGCGTCAAAGTGTTGGCCTCAGGTCAAGTCAGGTGTCTGACCTATGTCAGGTCAAGTGGATCTATGTCCAAAAAAGTTTAGAGCCTTGTAACTTTTTCGAAAAACATGATCTTACAATAAAACTTTCAGGGATTAAAGATCTTGACAGATGCAACAAACCTGCTCTCTCAGATTTCTGTTTTTTTTCGGGCCATTGAACTAGGGAAGATAAAGTGTTGTTTTTTTCCGAAATTGGTGGATTCTTATAACATTTTTAGTGTGGGACGATGCAGTTGTCCAATTGCCGTGAATGGGAAAAGCATCAATGACTTCCACCCATTGACCTGAGGTTAAGTCACAAATAACTGTTACGAGCCAAAATGCTCTGCTGTCAAAATTGGCTATGAATTGCTCAGAACGGATAGAAAATGATAGAAAAATAAACAAAAGGATACATCGCCGGACGTTACAGCCGTTCCGGCGCTGTGCTCAGAGCATGGACTCGGGTGACAGAAAAGAAGAACTGGAAATGGAAGGATTAAGGTTGATAAAAGAAGAACTAGGTATTCGAGCGCGATGTATGCCCGTGCGACAACGAAAATTTTCACATCTTAATTTTTTGTGTGATTTTGTGATGCCTGAGATAAATGCTAGAGTTAATCATTATTCCTGTGGACATCGGGAGTCTACTGCAGTCCTCAGAATGCTGTGTTTTGTCATAGTCTGAGAGATATTGCTTGAGAAAGATGGGGCTGTTTTTTCCTGAATTCAGACCGCAGAACTGCCAATGTTTGCTACAGTACACCGCATTTCATCCACAAGTTATTGGCCCTGGCAACCAATAATTTACGAAATTAAAATGGAGCGAAATCTACCCCTCCTTCGGCTCCACGTGTTCTCTGCCCCCGGCCGGTGCGCGCACGAAGTTCACATGGTCATCGATGCACTGTATGAATATATGCATCTATGTACGTATGTATGTATATATATTCACTGTGTTATTCCCGACTGAAAACGTGACGGGAAAATTTCGCAGAAATTTCAGATTTTTTCCCAATATGCACGGTGGAGACCGGGCAGAGATATAGGGACATAATCATCATTTATAGGTCGCTCATCTCAAGACTTGATATGCTTAATGATTGATAGCTAAATGAGCATTAAATAATGCGTTAAACGATAAACTAAATGTAGATAGTATGCGAAATGGACTACGCTCGCAAATATGCATCACGTTTTACTTCCTGTTGCGGGGGTGTAGCTTTATATCTCTTTGTGGGTGCACATGCATCTCCAGACCTGACTGGTGCACCCAGAAGCATGGCCTAAGCACCCACAAGCCTAAAACAGTTAATGACCCCAAAAGCGACACATGGACGCTTTCACTACACGAAAAGAGCCCGTACTTAAAATGTGGATATGCAATTAAATCCGCTTATAACGAATTTGCGAGGGCCTTTGTGAAGTTATAAGTGTTACAGCCCAAACCACAAAATAGATACATTTGTATCAAAATCAAACGGTACGGATTATCAAAAGACTTAAGAAAAGCAAAGAACGACTAGAATTTTCTTTTGATGTCATCATTGCTCATAAGAGTCGATAATGTTGAGGTCGTAACCTTGAATTCTCCTGCAATTTAGCTTTCTCGGCCGCAGTACCCGCTTTTCCAGCTACCTGCAACATCTAAACCTTTTCTTGCCTTACATCGTTTGTTGCTGGGTGCAGTCGCCGCGGAGCGGGCACACCCTCAGAACAATATCTGGGTGCGTTCACCCCTGCCTGCTCCTCGTATCCCTGTCGTACAGAGCATGCCACTCTGCCTGCCGCAGCGCTGACGCTGCCGACCTAGTGACTCAGCCTCACCTTAGTGGGTGAAAAAACCACCCACGCCTCATGTTTGCCTGCACACAATATGCGCGGCAATGAAACTAGGACGAGGAAATTTTGTCCGTCTTTTGCTAAACTCCTAATGTTTTGCCCCTTTAAATTTGTGCATTGTTTAGTAGTTTTTATCACTGCAGCACGGCGGCGCCGTGACGAATGTTGCGCGGCCGATCTTTCTTCGGCGCACGACCGCACGTGCGTCGGGCCGAAGGAAGGGTGTTATTTTGCGCATGAAATACGTTCCGCCAAATAGCCAACTGCAAAACATTGCGGGGAGATGGCCTGTGCCATAAATTACAATGCAATGACACAGGTAGCCTGGCTAGGTCAATCGAGGTCAGCCAGGGTAAGATGCAACACAATGCAATATTCTGTGAGTGAGTCACATGGGAAAGTAGTGGGGATCTTGAACGAATGATAACTTTAGTTACCTCGTCGCCCAAAGAAATTAAGGTAGGTTAACTGAGGAGTTCGAGGTCAACTGGTGTAAATGAAAAAAATAGTTACTTTCCTTCGCATATTACCGAGGAATTTCGACTGCATTATATGAAGATGTAATTTGTTGACCTCAGATGGCCTCGGATAACCTCAGGTAACCCAGGCAAGTTACCTAACGTACGTGCAAGGATCTCCTAACTACTAACAACCCACAAGGTTGTATTACAGTCGATTTCGACGAAATGCATTTTCAAATAACGACCAGGGGTGATTTTGTTTGACCTGAATTGGGTCATCCTCGCTTGCCCAGGATTAAGGCTGTGGTACGGACTAAACCTCTGCAAACTTTTATTGTCATCGGTTTTGTAGTTTTGGAGAAAGGAGGGGCGCTACTAATTCAACAGTTGATTCGTCTGACCTTGATCAACGTGGCCTAAATCATTCATTTGCTAAGGAATGTAAGTCCACTATACAAACTTCCTTTTCATAAAGTTTTGTTGCAATTGGTGGAGTAGATCGGAAGATAGGGAGGTGGCAAAATATGCCGTCACCAAAAATATGCCCTCATGAAAAACGTACTTCCTTTTGTATTCTAACCAAAAAGCTGCCATCATCTTTGGTGAGGATGTCTCCAGTTCGGAGATTTCGGTAATGCAACTGTACGACACGTAAGGTACGATACGACTGTAAGATAAGAGACTGTAAGATACGACTGTACGGTATCATTTTTGATATAATATAATTCAGTACGTTTGTACTGAACAATTCTTGCTCTGCTTCATGCTGTCCAAAAGGTCGGAAGTTCTCAGCTTGCCCAAAAATTGTCCTAAATCTCACAAAACGCGAAGTTATGTGGAACAAAGTCTCGTCATAGTCCACTGAATTTTTGGCGGACCAGGCAAATTACTTCGCTTCGGCCAGATTTCGTTATAAGCGGATTTATTATAAGTGAATTTAATTGCACAAAGAAAGAAGTATGCATATGCGTATGCATGTTTAAACTCCACTATTCATAACTGAGAAAATGCAGCATAGAAATGTTCCCTTAGGAGCACCCATGGGGCATCAGTCGTCTTTGAGTCGCAAGAGCTTGCGTTTTCATGTCCGCAAAAATAAAAAAATCCCGGTTTTTCAGTTTATGAAAAAAGGCAATTGCTACAAAATCAAGTGGCCGAAATCCGAGAAGTTTTATTTCCCAGGGGGTTAGGGTTGTTATGGCTCATCCCACACCAGAATCCTGGTGCCCGAATGCACCTACAAAGGATTTGGAAAATTACACCCCTGCCGTGTGGAGCAATGGCCCTCCGGTCGTAGTCGAAAAAGGGGTAGCAGCCCGAAAAACTTGGAAATCACCGATTTACTGTGTTGTATACTGAACGCATAAAATACGAATGCGCATGCATTTCCGCAAAACCTTTTTTCAAGCTAGTGAGCTGCAGTTTTGGCACGTTCCGTTCCAGCCTGCAGCCGACGTCGGCCGGCTCGTCATGGCACCTCAGCAGGGTGCGGCAGGCCTCAGTCCCCTCCTTTGTGACACTGGGGACGGGGTCCAGTCGGCGTGGAGGAAAGGCTGGCCGTCAGTTGCCGTCACGTGGCAGGTGTGCAGCACGGCTGACGCGGGCCCCAGCCCTGAGGTCGCTGGGCACTGATGACCAAGATGAACGGTGACCGATGACTGATGACCGTATGACCAGATGGAAGCTCTTCGAATCCGAGAATGGTGCGGATGATATCAGCCAAAGCTAGCGTTCCTGAACGGTCACCATACCAGGCCACTGGCTCCCTTGCCAAGCGTTTGAAGGTCCCTTATACTGATATTTCAACTATGTTCTACCAGACAAACGACTTATGCAAGGATATTATATGTCAGCTCCTTTAGCGATGCGTCTCGAAGTAAATGAGGAGCTACGCCTTTCACTGACGGCACCGAAGAGCAAGATGCAATGCTTCGAAGAGATGGAGTGGAGAACCCCCATTATCTGATAACAGAAAAAGATCCGTGCCTTCCGTTCTGTCCCAACGGTGGTGTTGCTCCCTGGTGCGGAATGTGACACAGTTGTTAAAATGACTTCACATGTCATTCATGTTGCTACATAGCCACTCATTCTTTGTTTCAGGCATGCCGCAGGCAAAAACGACAGCGGAACTGGAAACTCAAACAGCAGACGGTACGTTAAAGCCGCCCGATCACCTTTCTCCTCGTTCGACAATCATTTTAACACAATGCAAGCCGTGATTATGCATCATCATTTGATTCTAGTCGCCTGTATTCCATGAAAATAAATGTCTAATGTAACTGTGCTAATCGTGTGCCATCACTCAGTAGCTAATCACAAACGTTTCCGGGGAGTACTATTTTCTCCTGTCAATGTTTTTTTTTGCAGTTTGACTGCTCTGGTATCTGTGTTTGTTGAACGCCAATGGGATCATGTTTGCTGTAACTTGATCTCAGCTAGCTAGGATCGTGATTTTTCAGCAGTTACCCTCAGTTCACACAACTGGCCCGCGTTTATTGTTTTTCGGACAAACGGGTCTGTGTTTCACTGTCGCTGATATATTCAGGTGCCTGGAATCGCCTTAGAAGAGGGTAATGGGGCAGATACTCAGGCTTTTACGATCATGACTGCATTCTTCAAAGCATGATAGGCGTTTTGAGGATTTCAAATACGATCCCAACAGCTCGAACCGTTCGCCAGTATCTCTTTTTCCGGGCATGCGGAACCACTCCGGCTGTTGGTTTTGGGACACCTGGACGTACATGGTGCTGCTGGTCCTCAGGTTGCTGGTACAACAACATTTGGTACCCTGTCAGCGTGATGGAGCCAGCCAGGGTTTTTGCTGATCGCTGCCTGGAGGTGTTCTGCTACAGCTCGCCGTCTGGCCCTCAGATCGGTCTGCGATTCGTCTCTGATGGCTGTACATGTGAGCAAAGTAGCTGGTGAAGGAAGATGGAAAGAAAGACAGAGAGAGAGAGAGAGAGAGAGAGAGAGAGAGAGAGAGAGAGAGAGAGAGAGAGAGAGAGAGAGAAGCAGAAATGGAGGGGACGGGGAGAGAGATGAGTGGATGAATGAATCAGGATGGAGATTGGGGTAGGGAGCGAGGGAGGAAGGGAGAAACGGAGAGAAAAATACGCGTCTGTGTGCTGTATGAGTGTATGTGAGAGGTAAATAAGACATTCATAACCTGTGGTAATTGATGTGGATTTTGTTTTCTGTTGCCAAAAAACTAAATGGCGTCTACCAGATTTTCCCATGTTCCATTTCTATTCATTCTGTGACATGCATACGCCAGTAGTCTGCATCGGCATGGATATCACAAAAACACAATTGTCAAATTTGCATCAGCCTTGTCTAACCCTTACGCGTAGGAACAAGAAGGCAGAAAGTTGCACACTTCCCCCACTCCCGGCACTTGACGCGAATCTCCAGCGTGTCCTACTATTGTAATGTTTTTTTTAGCCATGCCTAAATTATTTACAGCAATAACCGTTTCAGCTGGTGTAACTGTTTTCGTTGTGTGTTAGGCTGCGAAGACTACGGTCGACTCTACCCAAGACGAACCAGAATTTATTTGGGGAATTGTGAGCAGAAGATCTGCACGAGAAGAGGCCAGTGGAGAAACAGGACCATCTCTGCTCCTCGTGGTTAGTGGCAGTTTTAAACCATTTATCCAAAATGTGCGCCGTGGTAAATATGTGACGTTTTTAGCGCTTGTTTTTGGATTGAAATTTCGAGGCCAGTTGAAAACTGGGAAAATCTTGCCAGTCTGTGGAAAAATCATTGTCTTTTAACTGTTCGTGTGAGTAAAACGTTCAAAAATGTCATTGTCTTATCATATACGAAGGAACAAAACATCTCCATTTTCGTATTGTGATGTTAACGTCCATGGCTTGCATTATACCTTCGTGTTGGCGTAGACTACCTCGCCAATTCAAGCTCCAGGGCTGAAATAGCGAAAGATGCTTTAACCCTCGCTAACTAGAGGGGAGTGTCCGTGCACCTCCCCCGGTTTTTTTCTCACATTGGCCGCTAAGGATTGCTCAGATTACCGTGACGTTATTTTTTGTCGTATCTGATGTTTCATCCTCTTTGACAAATTCCAGTAAAAATGTATGTCAATACTTTAGGCCTATTCCAGAGCCCCTAAAACATGACGCAGGAATGCATTCTCATCTGGTGGTATTGGGGGGAGGCTTATTCGACCCGCACCCCGAGATTTCGAGAACTGCCCGTCAGATTTGAGCAAAAAACAGCAATAAATGCGCCGTGACGTTAACTACATTTTAATGTATGAACATTTTTAAAACATCTAATGAACGGATATAGACAGCGAACAACTCAGAAGGAAAGGGTATTCTTTGACTTCTTAGAATTCCGATGTTTGTTGATCGATTTACATGCCGTTGACAGGAATCAAGAACTGATCGATGGAATTTTACCTTTAATTCACGTATGTGGAAGTTTGGCAAAATTCACAGACGTTAGCAGGGGTTGGGAAAGAGGAGTTATATTTTTAAAAATGGAATTAATATAAAAAGTTCAAATTCATTTTCTAGTTTGAATTAATCGTTTTATACTTCAGAAGTATAAATCGTATTACTTAGTTCGGATGATATTTGCATAGGCAGTACCAGGGACATAAAGAATGCAGAAATGTCATAATCGCATCTTCACTAGATCAGAGTATGCCCTTTGACCTCAAATGGCCTGAAATAGCCTCAAAACCACTAAAAATGGGCTTGGGTTTATTTGATAACGTTTTAAAATGACTGCATCCGCTTAACCCGCGCACGACCGTGGTTGGCGAAGACCACGTCTGACTGGGGGCGGTTGACCGCTCCCTCTAACCCATGAACGGTTGGTCGCACGATGAAAAATAAGCACACCGTTGGAAAGCTTGTAACGAGTAGAGTTCGAATCTGGTCTCATTTTTAGTTTTAGATAACATGTAAGCAATTTACGTCCAATATATGTTTTCGAATAGCCGTCTGCATGAGACCGAGAAACGGCCTGAACCTCAAGGGCTGTGAATAATAACGCATAGGTGAAGGCACCAATGCACAAGTAAAGCAGATGCCGATACACGTCTAATTTCTCAGATTTGTTCAACATATACGCCGAAACGCTGAGTTAAAGACACGGCAATTTCCACGCCGGTTGTCGGCGGGCGCTGCAGCCGTACGCAGTAAGAAATTAACGGGAACTAACTTTAGCGTTCCTTTATTTTCGCGACATAAGCCTAGGCGTGTAAATGTAGGCGTGTAAATCTTAGTGGCTCTTGTGATGGTTTGCTTAAATTTTGGAAAAATCCATTAGTTACTAATCTACACAATTGGCGTAGTTCTATTCACAAGAGGTTGTTTATTTCCAAAATATGCAATTTTGTCAAACTTTTTGAGGTTCTTGGTATTACTTACGTCTGTGCAAACCAGTTCTACCATTTTCTATCCATTCTGAGTAGTTCATCGCTGATTTTGACTGTAGTGCATTTTTGTTCATAACATTTATTCGTGACCTTATTGCAGGTCATTGGCTGGAAGTCATTAATACTTTGCCCATTGACGGTAACCAGATGTCTGCTCCACTCCACACTAAAAATGTTATGGAAAATTCCGCCAATTTCCGGAAAAACGACGTCTCTTAAAAATTGGTTTGACCTTAAGTCAATGACTCAGAAAATTCCAAAAAAAACTGAGAAATCAGGTTTGTTGTATCTATCAAAATCTCTAATTCTTGGAAGTACTATTGTGATGTCTTGTTCCCCAAAAAAGTTACAGGGCGCTAAACTTCTTTGGACATAGGTCCGTTTGACCTGACCTAGGTCAAACGGTCAGGTCAGGGGGTTGACCGTTTGACAGGGGCGGTTGACCGCCCTGACGTGACCTGAGGTCAAAACTTTGACACAAGGTGTAGAAATAATCAACCAAAACGTAGACGAAGTTTCGTGGCTCTGTGTTTGTTCGTTCTCTCGCAATCCTAGAAAAACCTCTGGGGGCGGTCAGCCCCCCCCAGTCGGGGGCGGGTTAAGCTCCTTATGTTCTTCAGTGGCTTGTTTATGATCGTTGTGATATGGGGTACGCGACCGGATATTTTAAGTCCTAACTCAGTGACGTGGCATGACATCAATCTGAAATTTGAAACACAGGTAGAAACATTTTTGGTCATTTGCTTTACGGTTTTCTCCTGTGAAAATTACCGACAAAAACCTCTGCATGAAACCAAATTCTGACTTTTCGACATTGAGCAAAATTTGCATACTGGCAGTAGTTTCAGTCCTTATGTATTGTACAATATCGTTTTATGTCCACCCAAAGCCCCTACCGGTTACTTCCGATAGGATCCAACGGGAAATAGAATATACTTACACAACCTCCTTTGAGATTCTGTCGGGTCATCATGCGACTTAAGATGGCATCATCGTGTACCCAAAAGACCAAGCTACACGGGCTCATGTTTGTTTCATCGCCGTTTCACGTCAGATATGGAAATGGCTGGAGGGTGGTGCCAACGCCGTACTGTCCAAGGTGACCAAACATCGAATACTGGCGAAACTTCAGAAGAGAAGGGTTGACCAGCCAAGTGACTCCACCACAGTGTTTGGCGTGCAGAGGATGGAACGACTGTTGATCTGAGTTGAGGGCGACATAAGCCAGAATATCGATGCCTCGTTGATTCACACCAATGTTGGCAGCTAATACATGACATCGCGGTCCACGCAACTCATCCGGCGGTCCCACTGCGCACAGGACCGTGTCCGATGGGAAGTCTGCGGCTCGGAGGGAGGTGCTTGATCCTGTTTCCGATGGCAACGTCGTGGGGAACGGCCGACATGCTGTGCAACACGCTGGGCGGCGACCTGACGCGGCCGCGGAACCCGCGGCAAAACAGTCGGCTCCTGAACGCACTGGTCGGCGCCCCGGCCGCCTGGCTGGGCTTCAACAGCCTGAACTGGCCGATTACCAGCGGCGGGCCCTGGGACTCGGCCCCGAGCGTCTGGTACAATGACACGCCCGTCATCGACCCCGGTGAGCCGGCGCGGACGGTGCGGCGGCTCTGCGCATGGCTGCACATTGGACGGCGCAGCGTGTTTTACCGCCATGGCAGGAGCGGATCATGCCATTCTGAAACAACGCGTGAAAACTCATACATTTTGAGATCTGATTCACTGACATCATGTTTTGTTCATGGAGAACTGCAATGCGCAGTTTAGGCTTGAAACCGCAAACAGCTGCGCCACTTCGCCGCCAGACGGCGAAAGAAAACGTTGTCTCCCTTGCCTCCTGAATCCGCCCCGGCAAGCAGTGATCTGTTGCATGGCACTGTGTGCCTGTCTGCTCTCCGCGCGCGGCGTTCAGAGAGCGGCCACTGTCCGCAGGGTCCGGCTGCCTCGGCTACCGCTTCGACAACGACGGTAACACCACCGGCGGCTGGAGCCTCTACGACTGCTCCTCGCAGCTGAAGCCCATCTGCTCGGTGCCGAGCCTGCCCTGCTCGCAGACTCAGTGCAACAACGACGGCGTGCTGGTGGACGACGGACGCGTCGTTCGCGCCGTCAACGAATGCGTCTCGATCGTCTGCCGGAGCGGCTACCTGATGCCCGCCGTCACACCTGGGTGTAAGGCTGCACACAGTCCAGTCGCTTCCTGTCGCGCGCTCTTGGCGGCTTCTCCCATACGGTTTTCCGCCCTTTTGTCTCTCGTCTTTTCTTCTGATCCGCCCTGCAAGCTAATGCATGTCCTCCGCGCTTAATGGCCGCTCCCGAGTGCCGCTTACTTTCCTGGCGGACTCAGAACATCTCTCAAACCAATGGGCTTGTTATGCAGCGGCGTCGCTTTGTATTGAAGCTGAGAATTCGCACAAGTTTTGGAGATTCGAATATTCGGATCTTTCGAGGATTCGGATCGAATATTCGAATCTTTTACAGTTTGTCCCATTTCTTATCAGAGTGTACGATCCACATGACATATAAAAACCAGACTGATTCATAATTTTATGAACGAGTTACAGAATTTCATAGCTGAGGCCGGCGCCAAGCACCAGGCGGACAGCGGCCCGGCGCTGACCAGGCAGGGAGGGATGACATCAGCGGCGGAGGGCGCTCTGATTGGCAGTCAAGCTGCTGTTTAACCCTATTCCCGGCAGGGGGGGGGGCGAAATCCGCCCCCCCCTCGGGTTTTTTGCTTGCCAATTCCAGGCTTTTTGACGCAGCTTCACGAAACTTGGTGACTTTTCCTAGCTATTCCTTCTACGCGCCGTGACAAAATTTCGAAATTCTATTTTGCACAGGGGCGGAGCCAGGCAACGTTTTTGGGAGGCACCTCAGGTCATTTTTGGCCATGTTGAGGGTAAAAGGAAAATATCTGCCAAAAATAGAGTTTTTAAGATAGAACTTAAAACTTTATATGGATATATAGCTAAATAGTTGGACAATGTGCATATGTAATTTTGTTTATCTGAGGTCACTTTACAAGGTCAGGTCAAGGTCAAAAGTCAAAATTTGTTTTTTCGCAATAATTTCGGCGCCGTTTTTTCAAATGCCAAACCCGGAATATATGTGACGTAGAAAGGTGCCCTCTACTTGTGTACCAAGTTTCAGCTTGATATCAGGTCAGGTCACGGAGCTATGACCTAAAATGTCAGTGCACGTACCCTATATCGCAAAAGCCAAAAAATGAATTTTTTAGAATAGAGTGAATTTAATCGATTAAAAACGTTTACACATAATATTGAATGCACACGACATCATTCCAAGTGACCCCAAGGTCACTAAAGGTCATTTAAGGTCAAAGGTCACAAGTTGATCTGAGAAACGTGTGACCATGACAGTTCCCCCTTTTTTATGTCCCTGGCACCGCCTATGCTAACATTATACAAACATTGTAATGCGATTTGTACTTCTTTAGCATAACATGACTAGCAGAAGCTAAAAAAGTGTTTTGGCCTCTTTTGTTCATTCCGTTATTGGAAAACTAATCCCCCTGTTTTTGAAACCCTGTGAACGCCCATGAATTTTCTCAAAATTTCAACTTTGCATACCCATGGTAAAAGCCCTATCCATAATCTCTCGATTGATGCCAGTTTCATCGAAATCGGTCCATAAACAACGGAGTTATAAGAAGTCCAAAAGTACCCCCCATTTTGACATTTTTGCCCCCCTGTATCCACAAATTTCAAAATTTTGAAAATTTCTTGTTATAAAAATGTAGTTCACGTCACGGCAAATCGATTGCCGTTTGTTGCGATGAAATCGGATAAGTAGTTCTCGAGATCTCAGGGGGGGGCCGAATCCGCCCCCCCCTGCCGGGAATCGGCCATACCGTCTAGCCCTCCGGGAATAGGGTTAAACAGATTTACAAACTGTCGAGCCAATGCGACACGGCGCTTCGGAATAGTTGATTTGATAAGGGATAACTGTGGGAAAGCATCCAACCCAACCTTGGGACTGGTAAAAATCTGACATTTTGCTCCCCGCCATCGTACCTATCTGTAAACAATATTAGAACAAGGACTTGGTTCCGCTTGGCTTTGGTATTGATCTCAACCACTGTATAACACGTATTTCCAGCATCGGCAGCACAATGTGGTTTTTGTGGAAAGTCCACGTATACGTTTTTGTCTGTTCGAAGACAGCAATGAACATACCATTGACTGGGGGGGGGGGGCTTAACGCCAGGGGCGCTGTGATTCCCCCACAGCTGGTGGGAAAGGCAAATAAGGTTGTTGGTTCAATTCTTTCCAGTCAACACCCGCAGCGGCAATGTTAAAGTTCAAAAAAGTTGAGGGGTCGCTGACCATCTGCTCCCCCCACTTCTAGCTCCCTTGTTTAACGCCTATCTGGTGCAGTTCTTATATCTCTTCTAAACGAATTAACGCATCGTCGTGAAACTTCCAGCACCTTTCCTTACATCGATATTGCACAATCTGACAAAAATTTGGAAACGAGGTCATCTTAGGTCACCTCTAAATGACTTTTATGACGTCAAATGACCATGTTTTGCGATTCGATGTCCAATTTTACTTTGCCGCCGTATTGTCGGCGCCTTTACAATGTATGATTACTGTGGCTTACACAGTCATCACAGTCAGGATGACCTTAAAGTTCAGTATGGAGCACGTGTGGCCTCAGGTTAAGTCATCCTAGATCAAATAAGCACTTTTCGTTTTCCGGGTCCTGTGAGAATACATTTTAGGACAGGAAGTGAATGAACTGATTTTTCGATAAGGCCAGATAGATTATCGAGTTTTCCTGCAACAAACTGCACGTTCAACTTGTGCAGCATCTTCTTGCAACACTACAATATTTTTTTCGTAGTTTTCTCTTTGGTGGTTTTATGCAGACTTCAGCTTAGCGAATACAGTGGTGGCGTCTGACTGACGTTCTGGATGGCCGGTGTGGAGACATTGTCCTTTGCAATGCTATACGACATTTTGTGGAAATGTGTGACATGAGACAAACTGACTTGTAAGGTTTTTCAGAGATGCCAGATGGAGGCCACTAACGTGCTCGTATTACTCCTGTTTTGAAACTAAAAAATGTTTCAGTGTCGCATATGCACGACAAATTGGGACATTTCAAGGCTAATTTGTGCCCAAGGGTATCTGAAAGTGTCTTTTACACAATCTCCGTGTCAAATAGACCAAGAAACATGTATTACAGGACACGTTATAACGGAAGTAAAATATGACCCAGACTGTAACCTTGACCTTGTATGACCTTGGGTCAGGTAACACTTAGAATATGTGATTTAGCTGCCAGAAGTATACTGTCACGCAAACTTCAGTCTCGGGATGCATTTCAATGTAATTAGGCACCTCTGGAGAAAATAGTCACTTTTACATGTTTGACCTGACCTGTGACGTCATCAGTGGCCCGAAAGTAAGAAAAAATATCACAGGAAAGCAAATTAGGCATTATCGATTGCCCTTTGAATCAGCCGAATCGGAGGATTGCTTCTTGAGATAGACTGGGGACGTTAAACGTCCCGCCACCCCCCGCCCAGTCAATGGAAGGTGGCGAAATACCCCCCGTCATTGCCGGGTTAAGCGTGGTTAGGTCGTTCTAAACGAAATGTGTTTTGAAATAACCAAATTTTCGTAAAGAAAATCTCGAATTTTAGTCACCAGGATAGTATGTGAAGTACTCCAGATGCCGCAGTTTCTCGCTTCAATTTCGGACTAATATATGCCCGTGATAACGGAAAATCAGCGTTTGTGCAAAAGCCTGTTGCACACACCATGCCAGTTAATTTATTGAGAGGCCCTGTATTCGTCTCAATAGACCAAGATAAGAGAGACAATACGATCAGGTTTATATGTACTTTACAGCAGTGTCCAGCTTTACTCACCGACTGACACCGACCTGGCATCTCTGCTCGCCGTTGTCGAACATGGAACGAACGTAAGATTATGCTTGAGGCTACTTATTTCCCCACGAAATATGATGAGCAAATCCGAGCTTCAGTGGCGAGGGGGCGGAGTGGAATTTAGTAGTGTCACTCTCAGCCTTGCTCTCATCCATAATTATGTCAAGGAACTAAAACAACGGCAAGCAGTGCCTCGATTAGCATTCCGCCTAGTTATGTATGGCTTGGCTCATATTTTTCTTCAGGTTCACCAACAAAATACAAAAGAGTTTGCGTGTACGGTTGACAGTCGAATATTCGACGAATATTGATAGCACCATATTTGCCGAATAGAATTTCAAGCGCTTGCAGTAAAACTTTAGTCGATCCATATTAGTGTAAAAAACCAGAATTCTAAATGGTGATCTCCGTTATTCTAGAAATTCGGTTGGTGTTGTAGGTCACACAATGTCGTGGTAAATATACATGACGCTCACTACAATCGTATTATTTTTTGTTGAAAGAATTATTGAAAAAAACTTGGTCGTCCTTTCAAAAACAGACTTGTTTTTGGTCAGGGCCGAAAAATGTCGCCGATTGTGTTTTCAAAACTCAGTTTCTGAAGCATATCTAAAAGTTTACAACGGTATGTAATACAAACTCAATTCTTAGTCATCCTCCGGGATAACGCATTGCACACCAATGCGCGCACGCCCTCGGCGCTCGTACGTCAACCTACGTCCGCTCTTGATGTTCTGTGAAGTGAAAAGTCGCCGTCGTGGCATGATGGTTAGGGAGCCGGGCAACAGACTCCGGTGCGTGGAAGGCACTGGGTTCGCGTCCCGGAAAGGGACCTGAATTTGGCCCGAGACCAAAAGGGTCATCCGGTTACCGGGCGGCCGTGAAGTGCAGTTACACGTCACAACAGGCTCCACGGTCATCAGGTTCGGCGCTTGGGACAAAATTACTCCATATTTGGGAACACTTGGGTGGCGGGGTCAGAGTCCGGCAACAAGCTCGGCTTAGCTTGGCTCTGATCTTAAAGCCACCCGCTTCAACACGTTCGTGCCAAATGGATAAAAAACTGGTAGTACCGTGTAGCACACAGAGGAAGACTGATTGGAATCGATTTGAACCTTCTTGAATGTAGAAGTTCAAGACATAATGTGTATTACAGAATGGCCTCTAAGGCTCCAAGCCACAGCTTGGCCATGAGCCCAAAGCACATGTTAGGGTTGCATATTCCCCTTAAGGAAACTGGGAACCATGGGTGCATGAGCTGCGGAGGGATGGACGAGATATGCCGTCCCCTCCCCCCACGTTTTGGCCCTTGATGGGCGTCCCTTTTATGCTGTCGGAATAAAAAAAACTCGACTTATAAAGAAAACTGGAAGGACGTTTCGTACACGTACGTCCAAAAAGTTGCAGACATCGGGGTAGTCATGCTTTTTGTTGGGGTGGGGGTAGAGTCTGACCTCTCAAGCAATCAACCTCTAGGCGCTACCGTGTACAGATCAAACATTCCTCGTGCTTGATCTGTACAGGGGGGCGCCTAGAGGCTGATTTTTAAAGTGCTGGTGCAGTTTACAGACTAGGCGCTTTCGTTACTCGTGCCGGCCAGCATTTCTTTTCATTTTATTCGGGCATTTATTCAACTTAGACTTACCGAGCAACTAAACGAAATTCCGTGAACTCCATGACAACCTAAGACAAACAGACTTCATGAAAGTCGACTCCAGAGGCGCTTTACTAGAAATCGTTGTTAGAATAACATACTCGCACAAATCATTCCACCAGCACTATCTGGAGGGGCTTTGGTGGTGTGCAGTTTCCTCGTGATCATGACAGGTCATGACCTTTCATGTCAGGTCTGCGCTGAGTGTGTTCAGCACCAAACGTTTAATTTAGCAGCTCGTGGCTTTTTGTCTCCTCGTGCTGCGCAACATTCCGTCCACCAACGTCTTTACTGTCACCAGCTCGGCTCACGTCTTCCGTATCCCGCTCGGCGTGTTGCGTTTGATGGCACAATGGTGTTTATTATCTTTGTTGATTTCAGGCTGTACTTTTGAATCGACGGTGGACGGCGTCTTCCTGGCGGGAGTGTACCCGCCGGGAGCGTTCAGCCCTACCCCAGACCTGGTCTGCACCTGCGAAAATGCGCAGGTCCAGTGCTCAGAAAGACTGATGAATAACCCCTGCGACGCGACGGCGTAAGCTGTCGAAGGACTTCTGCAGCGCAACATTCGGGAATCCACCCTGTACTCATGTACAGCTAGGGGACTGAATCACTTCGCTTTCTCGCGGTACTGCGTTTAATAGAAAACTGAATATCGTTAGGAGACACACACCGGAATGTAAAGTTGTAGTTCTGCATTTGCAGATAAGTGTTAATTGCATTTACAATTAAAAGTTTTTGTGCTGCAATCGGAGTCGGCGGAATCCACGACATCACAGAGGCAGTAAAACAGTTTGCCTAGAGTTAATTACTTCAAACAATGTACGGCTTTATTTGCACGATCTGATGTGAAATATACGTAGCAACGAAATATTTGGGTCTACAAAAAAGTTCCAGTGCTTCAGTGACAGTGCATAAGACCATCAAAAGTGGTATGTCCGAAAAGCTGTACGTTGGTACATAAATTAGAGACGGTTTTGAGTGTCTGGATAATCCGTTTTCCCGACATCGAAGTGGAGTCATGAACAGAATTGTTTTAAGAAACACAAGTATACAGCTGTTTGAACATTCACCACGCGCTATGCGTCAAGATACTTCAGGATTTCAAGAAATCCGCAGGATGTTGCGTTGCTCTGGCCACGTATTTTGGTAAGAGTGACAGCGAGCTATGACGAGCGTTGTGGTCGGCAATTAGGAACGGCGGGCAGAACAACAAGGCGACAGCATGCTCCGCCCGCCGCCACAAACGGTCTGACGCAAACTGGAGCTCTTGCCAAGGATACAGGTCGTGGACGTCAGCACGGAAGACTAGCGAAATCAGCGAAGCTCTGGAAAGAGGCCTCTTGGTAATCTGGAAGATTACCAAGAGGCGGTTGGCCACTGGAGACAGTAAAAAGTACGCGTGCAAGAACACTATATAAAGTACCAGGAAATTACTGCGATAACGGCCGATTTCGGGCGGCTGATCGTCACAAACCATACGAAGTTTAAACCGGACCGGGTGAGCAGCCGCCATTTGGTTTCTAGTGGCCAACCCTGAGCGAAAGACTGAATGGTAGCGACAGAGGTTTCTCGACAAGATGAGTGGCCGTGTTCGCCACCAGCAGCGTCCAGGCGCGCCTGCGCAATTCTCGACGGCCCTGCGGCCCCGGCCGACTCCGACGGATGGAGTACAGCTTCGGCGGCCCGCCGCCGCCGGCCGCCGGCCCGGCGAGCCAGACGCAGAGCGGCCCAGAGCGCGACCGCCTCAGGCAACCAGCCGGGCAACCGCGCCGGCGGCGCCAGCCGCTGACATGACCGCCCTTCCCACGACCGATTAGTCATCAGATCACGTGCGCCGATCCCACGTCCGGCAATCGGCCGGCTCTCCGGCCGCCGACGCCAGCGCCATCTGTTGACTGGCGCAGCAAACGGGCTCACGTGAAGTTCGAGTCGACAGAGCAGGGAAGTACGCACGGGGCCGCGGACCGGTCTGCGAAGTCCGTAAATCAGGCACTTTGCCACGAGCGACCAGCAGGCCAGTTGATATCCACCTGCCTACTGATCATATTGCCGAGAGGCTTTGTATCCTACGTCAGACGGAATGTCCCAGCTTGGAACACAGAGATGGACGAGCGGCCGAAATGTTCAGCAGGCAGACCAGAATGACGTACAGGGCGCTTACTCCATCATCTACTGCTCGCAACGCCGCAGCGCGACCCCATCGCTGGCTGGAGGGAGCTCGTAAGCTGGCAGCAGGCGGCGGGGCAGCCGGCTGTTCGCGCTAAGACCATGCTGGAGAGCCTGCCGAGTTCTGACGTCGCGCTCCATCAGTGCGTCTCTTCCTCCGCATCGGCTAGGAGCGGGGCCGACAGCGGCGGTCGCCCTCACCGACCTACTGGTGATTGCTCGGGACTTCAGGGGTGTTCGCGGGCCACGCTAAGGTCAGGCAAGGGCTGATCTTACCGCCAGGTGTCGGTTCAACTTCGGGACAGTTTTCCGAGCTCTGGTGCAACGTTTTGAGGGGGATGAGGCGTGGATGGGGCCGTGGGCTGCCGCGAGCCGCTCGCCAGGGCAGCGGTCCGGACACATTGCGGCAGAGTGCGGTTAAAGTCAACGGAAGTCACTGATGAGCAGATAAACTACTTCTGGCGGGATTTGCGTCTCCATGCTGGCGCCCAGTCTTGGACAGCCGCTCGTTCGCCCTGACTGCGTGCTGCGGTAGCCGGTCCACCGTACGGACATTCGACGCAGATCGTCCTGGCATTTCGCTGGCGCGAGGCCGCGCAGTTGGAGCCCCGTGCGTCACCTCCCGGCTGGGCTGGCCCGGCCCGGCCCGTGCCGACTCGGCTGACGCACCGTGTTCCGCTGTGATGCGGTGCCGGTTCTCTGCGCGGTTGCAGGCCCTGCACCGCTCGTCACTGTCACCGGCCGCCGACTGAGCGCGCCACGGCCGTGGGAACATGGCCACCGGTCCTCCCGCGGCAGCGCGCCGCGTTTTTACGAATCATTCCCGTGCATAAATTACAGTTTGATTCGGGCCAGATACGTGGATAAGGCAGACACATGGGCGCAAAATGACCTCAGTAGTCGGCGCGCCCGAAAACACCAATAAATAACAACAAAAGGCAGACACATTGAGTCCGGTAAAAGGCGGGTATGCCCTCGTGCTTTCGTATACTAATTTACCGCATGCGCCTGGGCAGCGTTTCCGTTTACTGAGTCAAACAGCCTTCTTCGTAAATTGTACCAAGTGGGTGAGCGCGTTGCTCCCCATGCATACCGTATTACTGTCCTTCTATTTCCAGACTTAAACGACTAAAAAAGTAGTGTCTGTCTTCTTTATTGTGTTTCTAGCCGGCGTCCTCTTTGTGCCCGCAGTATGGTTTCCCCGAATGATGTCAGTCGCTGCGCTGTTCAGTACTTCGTCCATCAAACCAGTTTGGCTGTTACCAACGTCAAGAAGTTTGTAAAGAAACGCAGCTGCTTTTCATGCGCGGAGCGGTCCAGCAAAATCTACGGCAGGTTGTTCACCAGCAATATTTCTATTGTCAATGGCGCAGCCAGGGGGGCTAGGGACTCCAGAACCTCTGAAATGTTTGAAGGGCGCCCACCAAGTTTAGAAAATTGCTCTTATTGACACCGAAGCTATCGCCAAAATGCTTTAGCCCTCTCCCGTATAAGGGGGGAGTTGATGCGTCCCCCAGGTTTTCCGAGGATAAATTCCGAACGGTGTCTTTCATCCATCTAAAACTTGGTGTACATTCTGGGGCATCCATTCCGCATCTTATGGTGAAAAAAATTCTTCTACGTTGCCATGGCAACGAACTATGACGTCATAACGGAAACCAAGTCAGCCGTTTTCGCGCGCCGACGCGGTCGGTTTACAACGCCCTCAGTTTCGTCTCACTGTAAGACGGTCGGAGTGCACAAATACAATGATATATATATATATATATATATATATATATATATATATATATGTTATATGTTACGTATATATATATATATGTGTAAATATATCAATATATCTATATCAGTCGCTCCAAACTGTGTATTCTGTAAGACTATACAGGGATCTGATAGGCTTATGCTCACTGCCGGGATTATCTCGAGGCAGGGGCGTAACCAGTGGGGGGGGGGCATGGGGTCTATGGCCGCCGCTGAGGCAAGCGTTCTACACGAGATATATAGCGATTTCGGAGGAATACGTAATGGCGATCATAGATATGTTACAAAAGCAAACATATGTTTTCCTCTGCGTTAAACATGGGCAATTTGTATGAAATTGCTGGCTTTTGCTAAAAATTTTGTCATTCGCCAGTGGCATATGACAAAATTTGACATTTGCCCCCTCCCCCAGGAAAATCGTGAAAATCTACGTGCCTGTATGAAGTGTGTAAACTGAGGTCATGAGCTACGGCGGGAAACACGTTGCTTGTCTTTATGAATACAAAAGGAAATAGGTATCGCAAAACAATCTACATACTCGGATTGATTAAGGTGTAAGAAATCGAATGACATAAATTTGGTGTGATCTATGTTTTATTTCACGAAAAGAGGGATAAAAAAGAGCAAGCCATATACGGTGAGTGTATCGAATGTGTTGAATGTCTCGAATAGGCTGCAAAGTACACGCGGTGAATGCATGGAATGTGGCAAAAGTCCAAAATCCGCTTGAAACTATACACGGTGAATGCATCGAATGTGTCGAATGTCTCGGATCGACCGCCGACTACACATGCGAATGTACTGAATGTGTCGAATACTTCGAATCGGCTGCAAACTATGCGTTGTGAATGTGCTGAATGTGTCAAATGTCTCGCATTGACTGCAACGTATGCGCGGAAATGTATAAAATGTGGTGATTGTCTCAAATGGCCTTAAAACTTTACCCGGTTAATGTACTGAATGTGTCGAATGCCTCGAATCGGTTGCCAGCTTTACGATCTCGGCGACTGTGTCGAAGGTGTCGAATGTATCGAATCAGCTGTAAACTGTACAAGGTAAATGTGTCGAATGTGTCGATATCTCAGATCGGTTGCAAACAATACATGATGGATGCATGAAATGTGTGGACTATCTTGAATGGGCTGCTAACTATAAACGGTGGATGTATCGAATGTGTCGAATGTCTTAAATCGGCGCACCGGAAGTCTCGAGTGGCCTCGGAACTATACACAGTGAATGTATCGAACGTGTTTGATGTCTCAAACCGGCCGCAAACGAAACACGGTGAATATATCGAATGAGTCGGATGTCTCGAATCGACTGCCAGCTATAGAGCGAATGTATCGAATGTGTCGAATGTCTCGAGTGGGCTGCAAACTTCACAGTTTTGGGGAGTGTGTCGAATGTGTCGAATATCTCGAATCGACTGCTGAATTTTTACTCGTATGGAGGGCATGGCAGTTGGATGCTAGGACCACACACATACATATGCACACTGAACAGAACTCATGGATTCAGGGCGCCTTACGACTGACGGAGATGCCCGTTGGCGCCCGGTTAAACGGCGCTGCCCGTGGAGGTCATCATTTCGGTTGGCAGTGCCTAATACCGGTTTTTAAAGCGAGAAACTGGCGCTGTTGACCAGTAGAGTCAGGAGCGTAGGAGCATGAACAAAGGTGGGGGGCCAAAGACGTTTTCCCCGAGGCTGATGTTAAATTCCCCAAAAAAGTGGGAGCCATGTCCCCCGGCCCTCTGCACGTTCTTACGTCTATGAGCAGAGGCACGACAGCGGGGAACCCACAGCCGATGATCCTGTCGGGCGCTGTATTCACGAAGAGAATGGTTAAAATGGAGGGTACCGGCGACCTGCAAATTCCTCCGGCTCTCTTGACGACAAAGTTTTACGAGCAACTGAAAGCGTGAAAAGTGATCAGGTGTGAAGTTGACAACCAGCCTCAGCCGTGCTTCCGCGGAGGTCGGATTGTTGACCTTGCATCTCACAAAGCCATGTTACGATAGGCCCAGCACCGGTCGCAAAACCCCCTCACGCACCCGTTTCCTAGTCTTGGGGAGAATGCCGTGGTGGGAGCCCTGGTTGGTTGGTAATTGGGGCTTAGGGGCGCACCGACTGCAGGGTCATGTGGTGGGAGCCCTGAATTAAGGGTCTTCCAGGAAGGGAAATGAAGGATATCCGATACCAACTGTGATACATAAACAGCGCCCCAGCATATTATGACGCATATTTGTTCGTCCGTCGCGCCGCGTCACCGCAGTATAAATACTGAGAGGTCACATTCGCCGGATTGGCGATAACCGTATTTTCATAAACAGCCGTAACATAAATACTTTCGTACTGCTGCGTCTGTGTACATAGGTTCTGCTGGACTTTAGGTACTATTTATGAAACGCTTTGATCCACGGTAGGGGTTTGTGGGGGGTTGAGACTTCAGAGTGTTAGTACCCCGCTTTTCAGCTCTAGTAACAGTAGGTGGAGGCATTGACTGGAAAGAGATAATCTAGTATTCCATGCAATGTTTCTCACGATTTTTGGTTAAATTTTGAGCCTTGCTGTGGCCATAAGGACAAGTGTAGGCTTCCTTAGGATTTCAGGCTTGTAGATACTCTTGAAGCATAATCTGCATTTGTTTCCCAGTATCACAAAATCTTGTGTGTGTGGCACACTGCACAAGCATATGATACTGCAAGATGGAGGAAAATGAGAAAGTCATCCTTCATGTCATTGTGGTGGGATTTCATCATAAGAAAGGATATCAGGTAAGCAAGTTTACCCATAATGGATCAATGACTTCTTGTTAATTGAGTATTTGCTTATGCTGGAGGACTATATTCGCAGCCTTAAAATAGGGAAAATTTATTGTAGGAAATGGCCAATGTGTTGCAAATGATCTTGCACCAGAGCACATTCCATGCAGAGACCAAAGAAAATTCAAGTAAGAAATGCATTACCATACCATGTCCATATGCATGGGTGTAGCCACATCTCAGAAATTGGGGGGACAAATAAAAAAAAATTGGGGACAATCCGACCCAAAACCTTGTTTTTTTCATTGGGATATTGCAAAAATTTTCACTCTCTTACCAAAATTGGGGAGGGACTAAAGCTGATTTTGCCAAAATTGGAGGAGATATGTTCTCCCACCCCCTTGGTTACAACCATGCCTATGCAGCCCACATTACACACACTTGTTTATTGTAATGGAGGTTTGCTTGTGACCAAGAGCAGATGATTATACCTTCCAGCCCTGTGGACACAAAATTTTTGATCCAGTTGCACCCTTTTTTGGTCTGCAGCATCTTGTATCCTATATCACACTTTCAGGACAACATTTCTGTCTTTTATTTCCAGGTATGGAACCAGATATCTCCCATATCCCTGAAGGGAGGTGAAACAACCCCCAGCCAGAGACATGCTGGAGGTTGCCAGTGAATCTGACATGCCAGTGTGGAATCATGACTTTATTTGGTGGTTTGGGAGTCTCTTGTATCTGTGCCAGTTGTCACAGATTGATATCAGAAGATGCTCTTTCCAGTGTTAGTGCTTTTGAGCAAAACAAACCCTATGTGATGAGGTGTAGTTCTCCAGTGTTGCCAAATGTTTTAAAGAGGTACCAATAAGACCTCCCACTTCTCATAACTCCAGAATGGCATGTTGTTGCCAAGTTGTATTGGTACAAAAAGATGTACATTCAAAAGGTAGCATAATTGACCAATATGAAAATTAGCAAGCATCACCTGGAGCTGGGGCTGTGCACTGGTCCACACAAAATCCCAAGAAATCCCAAGGGGGAAAATCCCAAGGGGAAACTCACTGACACTACTTCTTGTTATGAGTTATTACCTTTGTTATGAGGCACAACCAAAACTTATGCTAAACTATATTATTTCAGCATCTTTTAAAGTGAATGCCACAGTGATAACAATGCATTTGGCAGCAAAAATCCCACACTACAATATTTGTATTTTTTATTTGTATTATTTCTATTATTATTATAGACACCAACAGGCACAGTTGCTAAATAATTGGCGCAGTGAAATATTAAAAGCAGGAGTCAAAATACGATTCAGTCACAGTAGCATTAAACAAACATTAAGACATGGCACAGGGATAAGATTACAGATATGGCCCTACCGACGTCAAGAAGCTGTGCATGTTTGATTTGCAAAAGCGCGTAGTGGACGCAGAAAAAGTCGACATTCCTTAAAGAGTTTAAGGAGGTATTGCACAGAGTGGGTATACGAGTGTACAGGCTACGCTGGACGGTATTCACCCGAACAAAAGGAACGCTTCACAGTGCGAGGGTACGCGATGGACGCCGCGGCACAGCCAAGCCGAGTGCTGGCAGCAGTTCAGGGCTGTCGAGGCTCGCATGGTGAACGTTGTGCAGGAACATGAGGTAATATTGCACAAAGCGAGACTTTGTATTGCGCACCTTAAAGCGGACCAGAAGAGTGACGTCGTCCATGCTGTCGAGAGGTTTATCCGAATTAAAAGCCAGCCATATGAGGAACTTGTGCTGTATATGCTCCAGTCGTTTCAGGTGGGTGACAGCAGCCCCAGCCCATACAGCACAGCCGTACTCGACCGTGGAACGAACATGGGCATAAAAAGCACAGCATAGCATTATGATCAAAACGGGCTCTGATGTGACGTCTGGATAACTGCATACTGCGGATGACAGGGCCAAACATGCGATTCGCTTTGGCTATGGTTGAGTCGATGTGGTGAGCAAAAGTGAGCTTTGTGTCTAGAGAAGGACACCCAGGTCCCGGGTCTCGGTGCGACGCTCAAGAGCCGTCTCGCTTAACGTATGTGTGGCTAGAATTGGGGATTTACGTAGTGAGAAGGATATTACGTTGCATTCTGTAGGGTTAATTTTTGGGTGCCATGTATGCGACCAAGACGAGAGACGGTAAATGTCAGTCTGAAAGGCGTCAGTGTCGGCCGGAGACGAGATGCGGTGGTATAACTTGATGTCGCCGGCAAACATGATGCAGTTGGCCTGAATGAGGGCAGGTAGATCGGAGGTGAAGCAGATGAAATGGAGTGGGCCACATACGCTCCCTCCGGAAACCCCGGATTTGACTGGGATTCAGTCAGAAAACTTGCCGTCAAGGACGACTCGTTGCCTGCGGTTGGCCAAATAAGACTTAATCCATCAGTGTGCACGTCCTCTGACGTTAAAAGATGTTTTGAGCTTGTGAAGTAGCAGCGCGTGATTTACGCTTGGAAATGCCGATGAGAAATCAGTGTAAATGGAATCGGTCTACACACCTTCATGGATCGATTCCCAGGTATGTTTGAGGAAAACTATTAGGTTTGAGACACTGGAACGTTTTGGTAGCAAATCGTCTGGCTTGACGGGAGTGATGGTAAACATTGTTCCAGAAGAGAAACGCAAACTACTTTTTCCAAAACTTTGGAGCAAAGAGGGAGGAGAGAGATGCCGCGTTAGTTGCCAGGATCATTTTTGTCGCCTTTTTTTGTTAACTGGAATAATGTTTGCATTTTTCCAAAGTTGGGGGAAAATGCCTTGAGTGACCCACACTGGTGCAGAATGCGAGCACTCAGCCTGTGTGGTCCGCAAGTTTTTTGTTTGCCGATGCTGGACAGTAAAATTTCGACCTTACCAGGGGGAACAGTGAAGTTTTCTAGGATCGGCGAATGGTGGACAGGAGCATTAGGCAGTGCGTTCACATGCGGGTCTGAAAATTTGGCGCTAAACGTTGCACTGGAAAGGTTAGCACAGTCAGTTGGATTCGAAAGGGTCTGGTCACTGTGTACGAGGGTAGCTGGACCTCATGTCTCACATATCCCATCCATACCCATTAGCCTCATTTCCTCAGTGTGAAATAGTGCTTGTTAGGATGCAAAGCATGCCTAAGACCATCATGGTCTCAGAATACCACAAGGCTTGTGATGTACTGCGTTTGTTTCCCCAAAGGACGAATGCTGCATGATAAGAATTTCAAAAGCACAACTGCAGCTGATCCTGACATTGCCAGATACAACTACCATATATGCCAGGATACACACTATGCCCTATCTAGCCATGGTCATGCGCCAGAAAGCAGCAGATAATCCTGACATGTTAGCTGCATTGAGACACATTGGTGCTGTGTTGTCCATGAGTCTTGTGTGTTAATTTCCTATCATCCCCCCCCCTGTTGTTTATTGGTATTTTAGAGTGTTCCGACTACTGAGGCCATTTTGCGTCCTATCTTGCCCCCCCCCGCCCTCCCGGTTTAGAGTTTTGTGTCCGCACATTCGGCGGCGCTCTGTCCGCACCCCGGCCTGGGTCCGCGCGGCGGTCACCAGCTCCAGCTCCAGCTCCGTCCGCACCAGCACCGTGTGTATCCGCACAAATCACTGCATTTTTAGCCGCGTGCTCACGACAAGATGTTGTCGAGTTTGCCGTGCTTTGCGGGCTGGCTGATCGAAGGTACTTTGTGCTGCATCTTCAGAACATCTTCCCATAGATAGCCTCTTGAAGTGACGTGATTTCATCCACGGCTTCATCAGCTTGAACCTCCTTGAATGTGCAAGTAACAGGGAGCTTCCTGCAGGACAAATGCCTCAACTGACATGTCTGATAGTTCACAGCTGTGTTTTGAAATGCAGCCTTACTGGGAGACTACCATTAAAATGCCATAATCTCGAAACTCAAAATAGGAAACAGAGGGAAGGTGGCAGAAAAGGACAAAGAGGGTGGGGGGCTAGTACAGATGGGGAGCTAGAATGATACAGGGACAGGGAGTGGCTCAGGGCAGGGACACAGGGGGGATTGGGATGGGGCAGAAAATAGAGCTGGGATAGGATGCATAGGGAGACGAACAAGGACAGGGCAAGGAGGGAGACTGGGCAAGGGAGCAGGAAGGGAGAGTGGGGCAAGACAGGACCAGAGGGGAGGTTGTGGTTGGGACAGGAATGGAATGGTGCAGTGGGGCAGAGCAGGGACGGAGTAGATTGGGTCATGGTCAGGGGTTAAGGGACATGGTCAGGACGGGCAAATGGGGCAGGACAGGGAGAGAGCAAGATGGGATGTGACCAGGGATCGGGAATGGGATGGGATCCAGTCAACCCATCTTGTGGATCTTCAGTCTTAGTGTCCTGTCTCTTTCCTGGCCCAGTTCCCATCACATTCCCTTGTCCCATCTCAGTGCCCTTTCCTTACCTTGTACCATCCCAGCCCTTTCCCCTGGCCCTGGCCCTGACCCTTCCGTTTTTGTCCCTTCCCAGTCCCCCTCCCTGTCAGGCACCAGTCTCCCTCCCTGTCCCATCCCACTCCTCCGTCCTGCCCCCCCCCCCTGTTCCGTCTTCATGTCCTGTTCCCTGGTCCTGTCGCAACGCAGTCGTCTTGCCTGTCCCGTCACAATTCTTCGACCTGTCCTGTCCCATTCCCCCGCCTTGTCGCTGTCCTAGCCTGTCTCCTTCCTGTCCTTGACGCATCAACCCGTTTCCCTCTCTTCATTCTTTCCTGCCATTCTCCCTTTTGTTGCTTTTCTCGAGACTGAGATTACTTCGTGTTAATGGTAGTCTCCCAGCGACATCGTACTTCATGACACCTTTGTAAAGTGTCGGACCGTGTCAGTTGACGGTATTTGTCCTGCGGGAGACTCCGTGCCGCTGGGCGCCGAATGACCCTGCAGTCGGTGCGCCCGTAAGCCCCAATAACCAACCAACCAACCGACTCCGTGCCGCATACACAGCCATGCTGTGGGGGTGCTGAGTGAGATCACATCATTTAAAAGTTATTTGGTGAAGTTATGGCATTTCAATAAGGCACAAAATACCTTTCCAGTAGGCTTTTTCGTGACGCATTTTTTGGTATAGATATGATTCCACAGCCGCATGTTTTTCGGGAGTTGAGGGTGTTGAACCGTACCAAGATCTGCTTGACCCGAATATCTGCCACAAAAAGGAGTTCGGGATTCGGAGTCTGTTATATTTCATACGTTTAGATGCTGACCTAGTCATCATTTCTCTTCCTGAAATATCGTAGTGAATCAAAGAGGCTTTCCTGAGAAATGTTGTGTAAAAAATAAACATTGCAACCCATGTCATAGGACTTTGATCACTGGTTTTTAACTACGTGGTTTTTAGCATTCACTGGTTCATCATTTCTCAATGTTAAGCTTAGGTATGGTACCGAGACTTGATTTTGGTCAAAATCCTTTATTACATGATTTTAAACAACAGACCCTTTACTATGCCTTTGTCATTGGCATCACAGGGATTTTTTTCCACGTTCGTTGATGAATTTGGTGTATATAGTTGCTAGGCGTGGTTTTTGGGATTGCAGCCCGTGCTAAGTGTAGTTTTTTTTGCATATACTCCGACCTCTACACTGGACTGAGTGATTCCGTGTAACGCCTGATTTTATTACGAAAGTTTAACGTGCCGCCAGGTGTGCGATGCGACCGTGAGTTGGTCAGCTTGACCCTGTATTAGCCAGTTGCCAGGCGACGTACGGACCAAATGTCGAGTGGACGAGGCGAATATAACCCGTCTTGCCATGTCGGGGAGACCTGCGTTCTAACCAGCTGGGCCGCCGATCACGGTCTGATTCCAGTTGCGACATGTTACCGATTCATACGCCCTGAACTCCACGCCAGCCCTCCTTATTTGATACCTGACATTGAGTACCCTGCTTCAGCTGTGCACGATGCTGTTTGCCACCAGGTGGAGTTCAGCCACCCGCCGTGGCCGACAGGGGACGAGTGCCCGCCGGAGTGGAGCCACCTGCCCAGCATTGCCATGCCCGATGGCTCGCACAACTACCACCAGGAAACTGTCTATTTTCACCTCCCGCCGATAGATGGCAGCGACACAGTGTACGGCGTTTCCTGCTACAGGCAGATCGACGCTAACGTAAGTCTGCTTCGATTGGAAGTCTTAAAAATGTGTTATTCGAAGGCATTTGGGGAAGATAAAGCACGTGCCTTTTGTTTTTACAAGCCTTGCTGTTAATGGATTGAGAAAACTGTGGCTTAGAAAGTAAGAGAGCAACTTGGAATTTAATAGCCTACGATCAGTGGGTCTTGTTTCGCCCTCTGTAATCTCCCGTACTTAACGTTAAACCTTGTGCCATGTGTTGTCCCGCCCGTGAGCCATGTGTTGCATTTCCTCTTTTTAGCGCGTGTTAAACCGCACTGAGGACATCACCCGCCACTCAGTGCAGAAATCCGTGGTCGTCCTGAGTCGTCTGCCTCTGTATGGACAGATTCAGGTGAGAATACAGCGCAAGAACAGACAGTGGCACAGTGCGCTATTAGACGCGTCTGGGCCACTGCTTACCAGTGCCCGCTGCTGCAGGGGTTATGCGTACAGGGGTAATAGTGCCTGAAGTTACCTTGTCGTTGTTTAGAACGTTGTTCCACAGAAAGTTTGTCACGTGTATTATGCGGTCTTGGTCTTCCGGCGTTCAGAATATCCATGGGTGATTTAGCGTTCAGGGATTGCTTCAGGCGTCCCTAGTGAGCATCGCCAGGCTGTGACACGGACGTGCCGCCGTGGAATGTGATGTAGCGCGCAATATTACCGTGTCAGTTTGTGGAGCGAGCTGGTACGGGTATGATGGGCCACATTTCTTGCTCGTCTCTGTCACGCGCTCAGCAGTTGGCTGAGGGATAATCATAATCATGTGTCCTGCCAGATACCAGCCTGTTTACCCATACCACATCGTTCTCCCATTCTGGTATCGTGAATCGGTCCGTGCTGTCATGAAGTGGGCCCATACATTCTGCTCGGGTTCGTGTTTTGCCATTGTGCCGTTGCCGCTGAAGCCGCTGGCCGCCACGCAGGTGAAGCTTGAGCTGATTACTACCGCCTACTTCGAGACGGGAGACTTCAGCAAGGTGGACATGCTGAAAGATGCCTACAACAACCTGAATAATTGCCTGTCGTCATCAATGCTTCACTCTCCGCAAGTCTTTGTCGGTGAGGAAGGCAACCGCACTTTGCTTAAAAACAATGAAGAACATTTTTAGAAGTTTAAAGATCGGCTTACGTGACCTGATGTTTTGTTATCAGACTTTTTCCCGAGCTCTTAAAACGTTTCCTCTTGAACATCCAGATAGCCATATGTTACGTCATAGAATAGTGACATCCGTGCAGACGACTGTCAGAAACCAACATATTTTTTCAAGATTTGATTATGAGATACATGATAGTTTGAGAACAGTTCAAGTATTATAGCCTACGGGGCCATAGGGCCGTAGACCACTATACGACTTGATTATGTAAGTTTGACCATTGGTGACTTTGTACGGCGTCGTTGTATGATGGCCATGTATGACATGATGACTTCCTCACTGACATCTCATGACATAGCACGTACTGCACACTGACCGCCATCTCGCAGCACTTCTTTATCGATGAAGATCGAGCAAACGTGTGAAAAGTTGGGGAAACTTATCAAAAGTCGTCAGCTTTTTACATCATTTTGACATCACCTTGAATGACTGACATTTTACTGCAAGAATTCCGAATCCATTATGTATCGAGGTGTTCTGCAAATTTGCTGAACGCGGTGCCTCTTGTTTACGGAGTTATAGAGCAGAGCAAAAAAGAAACGTGCAACGTCATCCAGCACGTCGTGATTGAAGCTGAAACGTCTGTTAATTACTCGGAGTGTATTTTACTTTGATAATCGCCATGCCCATCTACTCTCGTGACTTTGAATCCGTAGACCAGCCTTTATTTCTATGGCCTTAAGGCTTGGCCCGAGACTGAGATGAAAATGTATCACGGTGAATGCCTGTAATCGACACTGAACATGTAAAGCATTTTACTTTGTGCCGACAATGTAGTGTGACTCGCCGATTGAGCTTGGTGCGGATCGTGTTGTCTTGGTATCGCCTCCTGGGTCGGTTGTGTCACTCTATTGGCATGTCGACCTTGGCTGTCCTCCCCGCAGGGCTGAGCGTGCGCGACCTGGTGCTCATGTTCCGGCACAAGCTGCTGGTGCTGTTCAAGCTGCTGCTGCTGGAGCGGCGCGTGCTGCTGACCCACTCGCCGGTGGGCGAGCTGTGCGCCGGCCTGCTGGCGCTGGTGTCGCTGCTGCCGGAGATGGTGCCGGCCGGGCTGCGCCGCGCCGCCCTCCAGCCGCGGCCTCCCAGCCGGCGCCCTTCGGCCATCCGCTCCAACTCGGCCCCGACCACGGCCGCCGTCGCCGCCGCCTCTGCCGCCGGGGCGACCGGTGTCGGCGGAGTGCCAGGCCGCCGGCGTCCCTGCCGCCGCCGACGCCGCCGACGCCGCCGACGCCCCCGGTGTTCCCGGTGCCACTACTGCCATCGACGCCACGGCCGCCGCCGCCGCCGCGGACGCCGCCGCCACCGCCCCTGCCGCCGAGACGAATGGCGTCGACGGACCCCCGGCTGAGACGGGCGGCTCCGTGCCGGCCGCCATCGCCGCCGCTGCCGGGAGTCCCGCTCAGCCTGCCGATCCTCAGCGGGACGTGGTCACCGGTAACAGCACGTTCTACCGCGCGGGCGACGACGGCGACAGGTGCAGCGGCGTGACGGCGGGCCGCAGCACCTTTTACCGGGCCGGCAGCGAGGGGGACGCTGCCGCCGACCGGTCGCGGGCCCGCAGCGTGCTCCACCACGGTCCCGGCCAGAGCCAGGCGGCGGCCGAGCCGGCCAGCTGCAGCACCTTCTACACGGCGGCCGAGGGCAGCCCGGCGGCCGGCGCGGCCGCCGCGGAGGACGAGCCAGCGGACCAGCAGGGCGCTGAGGCCCGGCTGGAGCGCCTGCTGGCCGCCGCCCAGCGGCTGGACGACGTCCAGTGCGGCATGCCGCTGCGCCGCTTCAGGAAGGTGGGCGCCGCTGGGGGAAGGGGGAAGACGGGCAGGGGGCGTGACGCGTCACATCCGTCGGCCGTTGCCTCGTAATCAGTCAAAACGTTATTGGTCTGTTGGCTAAGCAGTGAATCTATTCTTCGCTGCTTGGAAACAAAGTTTGAATGCTATTGGAGCATGCGAAATGCGAACCATGGTTTTAGGACCTAGTGGCCTAATCCTGGCAGTACCGGCCAGTCATAGGCCTGGATTTCACCCCTTTAAACCAGAGGTACTCCGGCTGTAGATGGCTTTGGACCAGTTCATCGAAGGTCTTCTTGATGACTGCATACCATCGGTGGTATGAACTGCCCATCATGCTCCCCCTATTTTACATGCTGCGTATGGCTGGCTGCACGTGTCCTGCGTTGTTTTTCATGTGGTGACGCCTCATCCGTTGCCATGCTCAGGGCCACATCTGCCACCCATACCTGTCTCTGTCGGACATTCACCTACTCAGCGACCCGGAGGTATTGACCTTCTTGGGGGGAGCCACCAACGTCCTCTACAGCCACAAACGACACCTGGTCGACGCTTACGTGACGGTGAGTAAGACACAGAAGACTGTGGAACATGGAACAGAGGTTGTTGGTCGTATTAAGTTGCATTGATGGGGCGCATTTTCGTCTTGCAGTGGGAGGAAATCCAGACGTGGAATAAGCCATGTGTGGCATTGGCAACATCATGCGCAGGGGAATTACCGTGTTATTTGCTCTCGACAGGAAAGCCTTTGCGCGGCCTAAATAGACTCCGAGCGTTCGACCGAAACCATTTGTGTCACGTCTGCCGGAGCCGGTCCGAGGCGTTAGTAGTCGATTCTCTCCACAGATGGCGCCGTGCTCCGTCGAGCTGAGCCCGTCGCTGCGGCGCCAGCTGGCGCTCAGCACGGAGGACCTGCGCCTGGCCGACCTGCTGGTGCGCGCCGTCACCGAGCCGGCCTCCTCCGGCTCGCTGCCGGAGCTGCGCGCCGCCGAGCGGACCGAGACGGCGCCGCGAGGCTCCGACGCCTGGCTGCGTTCCGTGTTCCGGCTGTACCTGTACATGATGCTGCGTACCTCGCTGCTGCCCGGTCAGTGGTCCGGCTGTACCTGTACATGATGCTGCGTACCTCTCTGCGTCGTTGTCGTCTGGTTCCCGTCGTTGTCTCCGCTGTGTCGATATTGGTGTGATTGCGGCAGTTGGCAAATTATCACTGTTGGCTGCCCTGGGTTATTGTACTTTGATCGGGATTGCCAAGAGAGAAACGTCTGGACCGTGAATTGTCTTTGATGGCCGACAGATGGTAGCGCCGAGCACGCACTCTTACAACAGCTACTACATAGCGGCGCTGAAGGAGACGCCCAGCTACGTGCAGTGGGCAGACGGCAACCACCTGGGCGTGCTCGAGGTGAACCCGGGACACCCGTGCTCCGGCCAGCTGAGCATGGCCGACATGAAGCTGAAGATCTCACAGTGAGTGGGCGCTGACTGGGCAGGGGCAGACCTCAGCGAGCGCGTGGCTTCATTGCTGCGTTGCTCGTGCTGCAGGCAGTGGAATTGTATGCTGGAAGATGCTGCGTGGTGCGGAAAGCCACTTTGCTTTGATGCCATCCTGCTAGGTCGTTTCCTCGTTAATGTTTAATGTCCAAGCGTGGCCATGGCGATGCCAGCGCCGAACTCCAGCATAGTGGAGGTAGTCGGAATCGATTATCAGCATTGACGTCTGTGTGTACAATCAAATACAACTGGAACTTCTCTTGGCGCACTTTGATGCTGATGTGATGCAGGATTTCGACCCATCGCATGCATGTTTACATTTGTACTTTAGTTCCTGTACATCCATCCTGCGCGTAATGGTACAAAATGCTAGGCGTTCACCAGTTCAAATTTGAGGATGAATTGGAGGCGTGTTGAATCAAACTCAGGACGGAACACCGCAAATGCTCCTATGGACACGTACGCCGCGCCAACGCTACGTGACGTTAACACTGACGGCGCTGGATGGCGTCATCGCTCCCATGTGATGATGCTATGTGACGTCACCGGCGTCCTTTGACAGCGCTGTGTGACGTCACTGGTCCCCTTTGATGGCGCTTTGTGGAGCGTCACCCACCCCCTTTGACGGCACTGCGTGACGTCGCCGGTCGTCTCTGACGACGCTGGATGACGCAGCTATTACCCTCTGGTGGCATTGGACGACGTCACTGTTTCCTGTTGTCCACTGACGTAACGTCGTCGCTCTCTTCCGACGGTTCTGGGTGTCGTCTCGTCTCCAGACTGACTGGGCCCCGTGACCTCGCCTGTGTTGTCTGACGGCGCCGGGTGACGTCATCGCCGTCCTGTTTGTCGGCAGGACGTTCCAGAGCTCTGAGCGGGGCCGGAAGGTGACGCAGGTGGCGGCTATGACCGGCCGGGCCGTGGGTAGGTGTCGCCTGCGGTCGGCGTGAATCGCACAGCGCTGACCGGGCCTTTCACCGAGACCGCTCCTGGCTCCGGCCTGTTGTCTGAGCGAAGGCATCCGCAGCACGGCGCCAGCGACACCAATTACGTGCCGCGAGAAATGGAGAATGAACGCAGAGAGCGCGCTTTCTGTCTGCCGAGTTCCGCGTGCCTCTGCCGTTCGGTCTCGTCGCCGGCCGATTGGTGATGGTGTTTGGCCGAGGTGCGCGGCCGGTGGACGTCAGCGGTTCTCGCGGCTCGGCTCCGCGGGGTCGGAGCCTGCCGGCTGGATCGTGGTCACAGGCGGGCCTGTTGTTCCCCAGGTGGCGCGCTGACGGTGGCTCGCGGCGCCCTCAGCAGCTGGTGGAGCTCCCTGGCCACGCCCGAGGAGGCCACGCCCCCGGCCGAGCCGGCCGCCGAGGCCACGCCCACTGATTGGCAGCCGTCGGCAGGAGCCTCAGCGGACGCCCGGGCGGAGGAGGCGGCGGCGCCGGCCGATGTCGGGGCCGACGAGACGGCGGGGCGCGGCGGCCGGCCGCTGGCAGGGCCGCCCGGCCGCCGGGCGTCGGGAGGCGGGCCAGGCCGAGATCGCCTCCTGCCACGGCAGGAGCGCCGGCGACGCGGCGTGCGGCCAGCGGCCCCTGGCCGCCGGGCCCGGTCTCGACGGCGCGGTCGACGTTTCGCCTTGACGCGGGCGTCGCGCCTCGTCCCCGCCGCCCGGGCCGGGCTGTCGGCGGCGGAGTGCGGCGGCGCCGTACCCGGCCGGCGGCACGCTGGGGGTCTCAGCCGCCGCTGCTGGGGGAGCCCGGGCTGTACAGCACCGCGTGTGTCGCGGCGTGAAATGGCAACGCGTGCGCCAGTCTCCGGCCAGGGGTGGGAGTGGTCCTTGTAGTCTGTGTCTCTGGTCTCACGGTCTCTGCGGTCGGCCGGCCCCTGTGGTCTCGCAGGCCATGCGGTCCGGCGGTCCGTGCGGTCTTACGATCCATGGCTGACGTTCCCTGTGGTCCGGCGTTCCCCGTCGTCGAGAGGTCCCTGTGTTCTGCAAGCTTCAGTGGTCGGACGGTCCCCGGTAGCCGATTGTGGGGAGCGCTGTGGAAAGTATTAGGGGCTGAACGGTCCGACCGCGGAACGTAGCCAAGTTGCATACCTTGGTTCATACCGACGTAATGGAATGTACTTAAGTAGGACTGAACAGTGCTGGTGTCTAGCTGTGTGATACGAAGTGGCATTAAGCTATGCGCAGTGACCCTTCTCATATGCTTGATGGTCCGGTGCACGGAATCCATGCCGTGCACACGATATTACGATAATACGCCTGCTTTCAGATGCCGTATGGTGCTTGGTATTCATTGCTTATGTGAAGTCACAACTATGCTTGTGCACAACTATGCTTGACGTCTGTGGTGTAGTGTGTGACAGCCATTTGTGATATTTTGTTACGTACGTTTGTTTTATACCAGTCATGTGTTATTCCCCGTATGATTTTGTTTATTCTCGAGGGCATGCGCGAATGCGCGAAGTTGGGGAGCGATTCTGGCCATAATGATCTTCAGCATGTTTGCCACATGCAGCTGGTCATCAGTACCATGTACTCGGATGCGTTTTGTTACGCGGAGTAACGTTTTGCGTTAACATTCCGGCAAGCTTCTGAGTTACAGCCTGTGAGCGTGCAGCGCCTTGGAAGGCGTCAGATGTGACGTACGCCGGCCAGGCTGGCGGCCGCCACTCGTATTCTCAGATTGAACGTGCCAGTGCTGTGCAGACCGGCAGCGTGTCGAACGCCTGCGGCGGCTGCAGCTAGCGATGGGCCTACGACGGCAATGGCATATTAGCGATGCTTTGTTGATGCAGGGCGCGTCCGGAAACATTTTAGGCGCTGCTCTGGCTGGAGCGCGCTTTCTTGCCCGTTCTCCGGATAGCGCCGGCCTGACCAGGCTAGTCAGCTGAGGGTAGCGTCGAGCATCAAGCCGTTTACCCGTGTTAGATAGCCGGCTCTTCTTGGTGCAGTGTGAACGAGGAACTTCGGTCGTCAAGAAAGCGGAGAAATATGATTCGGTTCGACTGATGTGGCTGTCAAAATGTTAATAGAAGCAGAATGCGTTTTTTTCCGTTTATTTCATGGTAAAGAACTTTTTTTAGTACGTTTCATTACCAGCGACGTCGCAGGCAGACAGACTTTTGCTTGAACAATGAAGAGAGATCGAAGTGAGCAGCCCGCCGGGCCGCAGTGCTCTTTACCTGCAACCAATCTGGTTGCATCATACATTGGACTAGCCCAGTCAGGTGCCAGCCAGTCCGATACATCCGTGAAGTCAAATTATCACGTCTCTACGCTAGAAGTGCGTTCTGCGCTCCCGCCAGACATGGCCGTCCGGGAGTTTTAAAGGCCGATGTAGTCGACGTTAAGACCGGGCTTAACCTGCGCACGCGGGTGAAATGTACGGTTACTGCCGCCGCGCGGACACCCCCGCCGGACGTAAAAAGTTCGCTACCTGTCGTGCCGGGCGAGCGCTGGCGACGCTGCCGCCTCATTACCCGGCCATTACCTATCTCCCGTTATCACCAGCGGACTGCAGGGTCGCCGGGTCAAGGCGTCGTGCCACGGCGGAATGGGCCGCTGGCCCGCGCTTCCCATCGTATCGGGCGGTAATGACGAGTCGGGTGATCGCTGGGGAGACGGGAGCCGTTCGCTGTTGAAATGGCGACACCTGTCCACGGTGACCGATCAGTAGGGTAGGCCCGACCACAGCTCGTCAGTGATGGGACGAAGCCCGTCCCACAGTGGTCACCGACGGGGTGGGTCCGACCACAGCGATCAATGATTGGACGGGGCCTGCCTGCAGTGGTTATTGACGGCACAGTGACCCATCCCACAGTGGTCTCTACTGAACAGGGCTTGCCTGCAGTGGTCCCTAACGAACAGGTGCTGCCGCTGTAGTCACTGAAGTGACGAGGTCCGAACACACTGGTCACAGATGGAACAGGACCCACTCGACTGATCACTGAGGGGACTGGACCCGCTAGCCGTTATCATTGGGGGAGAGGGGTGATGGGCCCGCTGATGGGGATCGGTGAGGTGGAAACCCGCTGAAAGGAATAAGTGAAGAACTTGGATCCGTTCATTTGTCGCACTCCCGACAGGCGGTGGACGGGCGAGACGCGCAGCGACCGGAGAAGAGTCTGGATCTAGATCTGCCGCGGCGACATAACTGTTGTAAATGACTACTGGCGTGGTCATCGAGCAGGCCCGGGCGACGGCCGAGCGCCCTCTGATATGGTACACTACGCAGTAATGTTCATCTTCCACTCACTAAGCAGTTGGTCCTCAAGAACGTGGCGGCACCGCTGGGCCATCGTAGAAGGCGTTCGTGGTCTGAGTACCGCGCCGTCACCAGCGACCGTAAAAACACGTTATGAAGGAGATGTGTGACTTGACCGATGCGTGGACGTCACTCCAGCAGTTTTAGTCCGCCGGTGGTTCGGCGCGTGGCTGCAGGTCCATGCTGTTGGGTATTCGAGTCCGCGCACTGTAGGAGACCAGGAGACCATTATCGGGAACCAGGGAGTGCCCGGCTTCCGTCGCTTGTGCACACTTCGTTTGCATGCACGAGCACGGGTCTGAGCCGGCGTCAGCAGTCGAAACATCCGGCGGGCGGTCGCGTGCTGCGCCGGCCTGCAGCAGGGCACAGCTTCGGCGTGGGATTAGAAAGGAAAGGGACTGCAGGCGTGCCGCTGAGTCAGAGCCGTGCGTTCCCTCCGTTTTCGTGCCCTCCGTGCAGATCGCCCCTCTGAGACCCTTGTTGAGTGGATGCAGTCTGCAGACCGCGCCGTGACCTTGCATTCTGGGGTCCTTTAATGGATGCATGTAGGCTGCTTTCTCCAAGCTTTCTCTTATTGTATCCGACATTGTGAAATGTCCCAAGAGGTTCAGCCTTTTTGCAGGAGTTATTTCTTGAAAGACTTCCAACAAGCAACGGATTAAGGAGCGGTCTCCATAGGCGGCGAGTCGGGCGCAGTCCCCGCCCCCTACCTGGCGAAATTTAACATTACCCCTATCGCATTGCGTGGACAGAAATGACTGGGATAGAAGCCGTTGTCCCCCCCCCCCTTGCCGGAACATATTCCTCCGCTTCTGGGAGTCTGCCTTGGCCATCGCCGGGATCTCCTTTCCCCGTGGAGCTGTCTGTGCTCCCACTCTCTGGAAGTCTGTGTGACAACGAGACTGAATATATGGAGTCAGGTCGGCTGAGGAAATCGTAAGAAGGATGGGATAACGCACGGCGGCCTCTCGACGTTCAGTGGAGAGGTAATGGGATGGAAGTCGCGTAGAGCAGCGGCCCCACCACGCTCCAGCGGCTTTGGTAAACGGACCTCTAGCGTTCTTAATGCTGTCTTTAGACTTGTCCGACATCGACAAATTGCAGCTCGCATCAACAGCCGAGAAGACGATTCGTGGTCGTTAACAAAATAAGCACGCGCCCATGGACAACTTTTCCTTTCGCTGACAATGAATGGCTCGGGAAGTCGTGACGCCAAGGTAACGCGTCGGCACGCTTTCGTTTCGTCGGCCAGTTTCGTGTCGGCGTTTCCAGCTTGTCGTCTGCTGAAGAGCATCCACGGAGGCAGCTGGGCAGGTTGAGCAGGTCCCTTCTCAGCGGTCCGTGTTCGGCCTGGCCGTCCAGCCCGAGGGTGGCCTGGGCCGATTACTGATGAGCATCGCTGACCGTCAACCTGTGCGCGGCCGTGGGAGGTCCTCCCCCCATCAGCTGGTGCCCGAGGCTGTACCCGCCGGCTCAGGTGTTCGTTTGTGTGCCGCTGTACAGCGGTTTCTTAAGGAAGCTGCGCTATTGCGCGGTGTCCAAGCACCGCAGTCTTGGAGCCAAGCATCAGGTCAAGGCCTGGCTAGACGCTGATTATATCCGGTTATTTATTGCATGACTTCGTGACCATTGCGATCCGCGGCGTCTGCTGCTCAGGACGTTCCTGGCCGGCGCGGCCCTGTTCTCGCCGAGACATCGCGTGTTCGCGCGGCGCGCTGCCTGTTCTCAGCAGGCGGACGGCTCAGAACAAGAGTGTCCTGTCCCCCATCAGGCGTGACTCAGCGCTAACCTGACCGGACCGTCCGCGGCTGCCGCCGACGGTCCGAGTCCTCCCGTCCTGCGGCGCCCGAACAGGTTTGCCGGCCGGCCTTGGGCGCGCCGGCCGCGGCCTCCGCTGCTCACGGCGGCCGCTGCACGCCCGGCTTTCCGCTGTGGTTCTGCTCGCCGGCGCCGTGCCCGGCACAGGGGCGGGCTGGAAAAAGCCGGGGGCGGCTCCCGGCCGCAGGTCACCGTGACGGCCGCTCGGGCCGCGCCGGGACCGCCGCGTAACGCGCGGCAATTGCGGAGGCGTGAGCCGGCGCGGCGCCATTGTTTGTCGGCGCCTCGTGACGGCGGGCAGCTGGAGGCCGCGCACTGCGCAGTCGGTAAAAACAGCCGGAGGAGAACAGCAGGCCCCGGTGTTTGGCTCTCAGGAGCGGGCCCCTGCGCGATTCTGGGGGGATCTGAATCGACTCTGAATCCATTCGGGAATTTAGAACGTTTGTCTTGAATTAGAATCAGAATCGATTTGGTTGAAAATCTAAGTGAATCAGAGTCAGCACTGAATCGCATCCTCGTCTAAAGAATCACCGTTAATGGATTCATAAATAACTTTGCAAATCACAGCAGTTAAATATATAACTTCTTCTATAATTCAAGCACAAAAATGCCCCATATTTTGCACTGGCCAATTTTCCAAAAATACCATAGAGTAATTGATCTTTTATTTCCAAATTTACTAAGATATGGAGTTAATGAATTGATTCGGAATTCCTGAGTCAGTTAATGCACACATTGCAACAGACTGAATAAAAATTGGTTCAGTTTATTCATGAGTATGAACGAAAATTAATTCAGTTTACAAAAAATCCTCAGGAAATTGCATCAGAAGGGATCCTCAGTTCTGGTAATCGGACAGTGCATCTATTCATTTAAGCTGAATCAAGTACACGCCTGCTGTGGAGGCCAGCATAATGTGTAATGTTGCGCCGGTCCGCCGTTTTCCTCCGTGTCTGACATCGTTAAGAATAAATCCTCATGGAACAGTGCGTTCATGTGTGGTTTCAAATGAGAGTGAAACAGTTCATTTCACGCCATGTAAGAAAGCAGATACCACGAAAGCATTGCAGGTATAATTAAGAATATGTATTCCTCCCGGATGTTCCGTTATCAGTCGATGGACAGAGGATAGGTCAATGTCGCAAACAACGTCGTCAGCAAAAGCCAATTAAGATGTAGATTCAGGGCGAGCCCTGAAGGTGACTGCGTCTGTTGGGTTCGTATTTGCATACGCTTCTCATTATCGTGACGCTGTTTGTGGGAACGGCCCGAGGCTCGAAGTGTTGGGCATTTGACCACGGCCAGCCGTCGGTTCGAGGCGACAGCGGGCTTACAAAAAGTGGCATTGCACGTGCATCGTTGGCTATCTTCACGGGGAATGCTAGAGTCAAGGCCAGTGACGTTGCGACATTCTGGTATTTTGGGAAGGAAGGTTGAAGAGTGCGAGCTCACTAACGGGAATTTTTTTTATATGTTAGAGGTTACCTGGCGACCATAGCTAAATGTTAAATGTTAAACGTTGCCTTACCTGGAAACCTATAACAAAAATCAGAAGGATGGGAGTCACCCTGCAACCCACTAAGTCAGCACTGAGAAGTGACAGGTCAGATAACATGAAAAAGAGCGGAGGAATAGATAAGGAGTGAACACTGGAGGGACATGCAACCGATCAGGAAAAGAATAACAGTCCCATTGCCTACATTTCATTTCCATTTTTACGTTGATGAAATAAAATACCACCTATAAGAACTTTAAAGCGTTTCCCGTTTATGCTGTTCATGACGAAACACTTCAGCCAGACTGACGGCCGCAGCCTGATCCCAGACGACGGGTGACGTAGGCCGACCTGCCAGGCCGGCCTCCGACGCCAGTCGGACCCGTCGCACCGGACTCGGCGCCTCCCGTCAGACCTGGCCGGGTCGGGCGGCGGCTGGCGCCTCTCCAGGAGCGCTCTTCCGTCGGCCTGTCACGGCCGACGTCATATCAGTACAGCGGCGGCTGCCGGCCAGGGTGCTCGACAATGTCGAGGAAGCGGGTTGCGTCACGTAGAGCGGGGTCTTGCAGTCTGCTCTAAGCGAGGACAAGAGGGAGAGGGGGAGAGCGGAAGAGAAGGGGAGAAAGAAAGAGAGAAGGGAGGAAAGGGAAAATGGAGGGACTGGGAGAAAGGAACAGGGGAAGGGAGGGATAGAGGAGAGGTAGAGAGAGAGGGAGAGAGGAGCGAGAGAAAGAGAGAGGGGGAGGGAATGAAGGGGAGACAGAGGATGGGAGAGGGAGAGAGACAGAGGGAGGGAAGGGAGGGGCATGGAGCCGGACAGAGTGGCGCCCGCCAAGGTCGTGGCCGATACCGTGCTTCCTGCTGGAAAACTTTCGTTTTCTGCGAGTCCGGTGGCTAGTTTCAGGGCGGCGAGGTGCTGCTCAGCTACTCGACGTTATCAGACAATTCTGTCTGACCTGGCACTGGACGGAAAAAATCTGACGATGGATTTAACTGTTCTGAATTGGAACGATGACGACTGACAATGTAAGCATCAGGACACCAGCTTTAATCGCAGGAATCTGTAGTGAATAAACGTAGGTTAAACTACGTCGCAGTGGAAAGCGAACTTTACCGGCTCAAAAAGCTTCCAAGTCTCCAGTTAAGCACACTTGACGCAACAGTTAAGCATTGCCAATGATTTATTTACTATGGGTACTTACCACAATCAGCGAGCTTTATACACCACAGAGTAAAAATCGTGGCGATATAAAGGGCTTAACCGTTAGTCATTCGTACTACATTTGGTGGTATGTGTGGCTGTTTTGATATTTTTGAAAAAAGGAACGTTGGGCTTTGTAATGTTACAGCTTTGAAGAGAACATTTACTAAGTTTGCGACTTTCTCGATTATTTTCTGCAACTCGCAACCCAAGTTCGTCGCTTAACCAATTTGTCAGATGGTCTGTCGCATGTCACGTGTCACCGTAGTCACATGATCTGCACACTGGACAGATCACAAGCCACAATGAAAATTGCCCGATGTCAGCGACCTGCTGGCTGCTGGCCAGAGTAAAAAATCAGAAAGGTGCACTTCCACTTCCTCCATACTCAACAGTGCGATTCTTCATAACAGACACGCCTCTGCGGGCGTCCAACACTCGGCCTTCAAACACCTTTCTTTTCTGCGTGCTTCGCGCCAGAAGAATAGCGTGAAATCACGGATCTAACATGTTTAACACCGTGTCACGTTCGTTTACTGCTCAAAGAACAAAAGCTTTGGTCGTCGGCGGATATGAATGGAATGTCAGAAGCGTCGATCCACGTCTAGTTACGTTTGCTCACCTTGTGCTCCGCAGAATGTCGGTTTTCGAAACTCGCCAGCTATGAAACATCATTAGATATTTGTAATGACTCATACTACTTTCTGCTTTCGACCGAAGTTGGGGAGTCAGCCTACCTAACTGCATATCGCTTGTCCTTGACATCGATATCATAGAATGCTGCAAAAACACTGTCACAAGGTTAAACGCATCTGCAACCTGTTCACCGCAATATTGCAAAAGATAAGATTGAGGCAGTTATCAATCTTATCGTGGCATGCTACAGATGATATGAAGCTGGCATGTCGGTAAAGGCATACCACATGTGCGTCGCAAGAAAAAGATTGCCAAGGAGAGGCTGCAACTTTGTTCCTTTGCTCACGGTAGCGCATAGCTTGGAAATGCATGTGATTATTCGTACACCTGCCGCTTATTCGCACCAAGTTATCCTTCCGAAATTCCACTGTAGCTCGCAAACATTTGCACTGTCTGCCATTGAGAACCGCAAATGAAAACCTGGTCTGATGTTTGCGGGGAGATAGTGCTTTTATCTCAGTCATAAGATGGCAGGTTAATCTATTTGCTTTGAAGAAGGAACCGTTCAAGAAACACTGTTCATGAAGACTTTCTTGAATGTTTTTCACCGACGACGGACGCGCACGATGCGCGCTTTGCCAGGAGATTGGTCGGACGAGCCTGGTTGACGATCACGCTTCGATTTGCCGCCGCTGTGATCCAGGTAGCCGAAATAACAGACCAGATTTCCTCAGTTTATGTCTGAAACGTCACAGCAGCGCATGAATTAGCTGAAAAGAGGTCAGTGCATTGGTAGAAGTGCCAGAAATGCTCTCAAAGAACATTGCTAAGTATATGGGTCGTCATAGTCCGACCTCAGTCCAGTGCAATAACAAACCAGGAAACTGATATAGCAATAGAATGGTATGGCAACAGCTCTGTTGCCAGTCATCAGCGATGCCTGATAAGCACGAAGAAACTCTGCTCTTACCTCTTATGGACTAATACAGCGTAGGCGCTGGCTTGTTCTAATAACCCGGCTCTGTTCCAGCCAGTCTACGGTTAGTAATTAGGAGACGAGACGGGACAGTTTCGTGACCGATTAGCAGATCGACAGATTGTGCCAGGATTTTCTGGTTAAACATGTTCTGATCGCCGACAAGCTTCCAGAAACAGGCTGGCATCGCCACCCGGTTATATGAAGAAATGTTCGAGAAGCTCTGCTCGTGCCGACCTTTCGAAACCTTTTCACGGGCGGATGCGTGCTCTACGCGTCTTGCCGGAGACACGTCGGATGCGCTTCGTTGGCGATCATGCCTCACCGGGTCGGCGGACGCCAGCTGAGCCGTTGCGACAGCCCCGAAGCCCACAGATGTACAGCTCGGGCGTGCTATCTTAGCATCTCGGAGATCCGGGCGTCGGATCCGGAAGCGCACCAAGGAGGACCGTGGGCAACGGTCCAGGAGATCCCCTGCTACATGCGGCCGAGGCGTCGGCGATCCAGGAGGTTGGTTATAGATCCAGGGGATTGGCGATCCAGGAGATTGGTTATAGATCCGAACGAGAGAACAGGGGCGGTCCCGGAGACGCGGCAGATCCGCACAGGGAGCCCGCAGTAGATCCGCCAGGAGGCTCCGCCGGTTGATCGAGCTGTGAGATCCCAGTGAAGCACCCATGGGGTGGGGGGAGGGGTGAGGCTTCGTGTCTGCGAGATACACGGCACAACTAGCCTAGAAACCGCCCTCTGGAAATCCTCGGTAGACGCAGCCCGGAGATCCTCGGTCAGAGAGAGGCTAAAGAGCCGCAGCCCAGGAAATCCGCGCCCGACCCAGCCGGGAGATCCTCGCTCTGGGGGAAGACCGGGGGCGCAGCGGCTCGGGAGATCCACGCCAGATCCAGCGGCGGGCTGACGAGGCCGGTTCCCCGCCGGGCCCTGGTACCGGCCAGCACCGATTGGAGCTGGACGGACGCTAATCCGCCGCCGGAGACTCGCCTCCTAATGCGGCGCTCGGTGAACCCTCGTGCGGACCGCGACCTTACGAGGGCGGTGCAAATGGGCTGATCTTTTCCCCGCTGCCAGTTTGCGCACGAGCCTGCACATGCGACTGACGGAGAGATGTACTTACGCTGCGGAAGCTGACGCTAAAGTTTGACGCCTTTATTTTCCCTGTCAGACGATATTGAGAAATGAGTAGACAGTACGGAATCTTGCAAAACAAGGTTTGGAAGCCGACATCAAACGATGCAGAAATAACGGGATTACGGCAAACGCCGAAAAATGGCATGATCTGACGGTGAGTACGAATACAGGCAGTCCGACAACAGGCAACGTAACCAGAGGCACCTACTGAAGCTGTCCACCACGTTTGCCGTCTGCGCTGGGGACTTTGACCAGCTGGCGAACAGCTGTCACTGCTATAACCTGAGCCAATGACTACCACCATGGCAACTGGACTCTGCTATGTACATATCTCATTCACTACATTTCAGTGGCTTGAACATCAGTCGTGCTTTTACAGCTGATGTCGCAGATCATTTTTGAGTACAGTAAGCTAACACATTATTGCTTTACGTAAATGCAAGAGAGTATTCTTGCGTTCTTGATTGCGACCTGCCGCACTGTTTCATGGATATTGACCACTTCTGATCACGTGATTTGCTACGCGTAATTTGTTATTCGGGACCGCTTCTACCGCCTCGGTGACCTTTCAGGTGGTGAGGCAGATAGACGAAACTAAAATGATTAAGCACTAGGGCACACTCCTCGTACTCATCAAACACCCTCTTCAGAACTCACAACCTACTACTTAGTCATGATTCATAACTACGCTGACATAACATAACACTTGGGCTCCGAATGACCTTGTAGTCGGTGCGCCCCTAAGCCGCAATAACCAACCATAACTACGCTACATAAGCTGACAGCAAGAACGAAAGGCGGCACCTCACCAACATTGGATATCAGTCAGTCGGCCATACAAGCTAACTTGTATGGCCGATATCACTCCTGGAGAAAACTAGACCCCACTGATGTGGGTGAAGGCCCACTATCCTCTCAACAAAACCCGGTAGGAGTCGATCAACACCGTTCTGCGGATGGAGGTGATGATGTCTGGCACACCGTAGCTGACTAACTGCGGAACCTAACCAAAACTGCACAAACTACGCACCTGACAATTCTTTTAACTGTGTGCTTTTACAGCTTTTTGTCAGCAGCAATATGGAGTATAGATTTTCCGATAACACTGTTACCTAATTCGCTTGGAATCTAGCATCAGTCTAATAGCTTTTACGGAGCGATGACGCTGTTCCATCTCTGAGAGCTCTTTATTATCACACAAAATACATGGCGAGTAGTAGCATGGTTATGGAACAGTTTACCGAGAGAGAGAGAGAGAGAGAGAGAGAGAGAGAGAGAGAGAGAGAAAGAGAGAGAGAGAGGGAGAGAGAGAGAGAGCGAGATAGAGAGAGAGAGAGAGAAGGGGGAATTATCCCAGCGGAAAAGATAAAGCTTAAAGCCAGATACGCCATTAATCACGCTACGCTTGAAGGCTTGTCTAGCTTTGCATTCCGTTGTCATTCTGTGTTGTTCATAGCCAAGGTTCGGTATCATTAGCTATACGGGATTAGTCATGCTCTGAACGAAGTCTATGTAGATGCTTGGGACCAAGTAATCATTTCATCAGTAAGGAAAGTCGTAACTGTACCGAGTTCATCTCTTCACTGATGAGCTGAGCTGTAACTGTACCGCGTCCAACAGTTTATGAATGAGAAAAGCCGTAATTGTGCCGAATCCATCACTTCATCAGCGAATGAAGCCGCGACCGTGCAGGGTCCACCACTTCTCTACCACTTCCCCAATGAGTGGGGCCACAGCTGTTCCGAATTCACTTCACAAGTTCGCCTGCGAGACGGTGACGTCTTAGCACCGGGGGTGGGGGGGACGACGGGGTGTTTAAACGGCGACGGGCGCTGCAGACGTGACGCGGCGCGTGACGGCCGTCCGCATCAGCCGTGACGCGATGACGTCGGCTGCGCGTCCTGTCGCCGGCCGCTTATCCCCGCCGACCCTGATCGCCAGGCACAGACCCCCGTCCAGGCTCCTCAGAACGTCCGGGGGCTGGCAGGCGGGCAGCTCGTGTGACGGACGGCATTGTTCACGACGTTCAGCCCTCCCGTCCCTGCTTTGTAGGACAGGCCCCGCGTAAAGCCTCTTGGGTTGCGTTAGATGGCCTACTCGTGCTACATTCATTGGGATCAAAACGTCATCCTTCCCCAATTTGTCTTCACAAAAACGGCATCACCTGTCGGAGGACCATCTTACGGTGTTCGGGCTTGCAAGGCTGTCAACGAAAAAAAAAACATGGTGAGATTAAGGAAAGTCACGCAAGTGACGCCTTCAAGAGAAGAAACTCACGCTCGCTTCGTCAAAGTACTCTTTGTGTTTTGTGTTCCAGTACGAGAGAAAAATGTGAATAAATATAAAGCGTGGTATCTCCAAATGCCAATGTAGTATCTAGACTGTTGTTTGATGTCTTGAACAATGGCTCATGCGCCTTTTCTGCGTATTTTTTGACTCGGTCCTCCAGATTACTCCTGACGATGACCCCTAACCGCAACTTTAAATATAATATACTTTTGATCTGTAACTGGTTTATACAACAAAACAGTGTCTCCTGGTACACCGAAGACCGTTTATCAATTAAATATATACAATAGCTAGGGGTCACTGGGATCGGTGTCACATGTCCTCCAAAAACAAGAATTCCTCGGATTCCTCCCGTTTCGATGAAATTCTGCACACAGGCTTTGGTCTAAACATGTTGACAGTTTTTTTTGTCTCACGTTTGCCAACTTGGCGATCCGTCTCAATATAAGTATTGGCGAGGATAAATACCGACACGAGAAACACTGAAAAACAAAATGTCGCATGCGGCTAATTACCGGAAAGGAATGGTCATCAGTACGGAAAATATAAACCGTAAAATACAAAACACGAAATAATGATCATGATAAACAAAGGGGGTGTGTCGGAATATGTAAATACAGAATAGCAAAATGTCGTGAGGAAACGAACTAGGATAACCATTTAATTCGAAACATGTTCCATGGCATACAGTAGCAAAGCCAGCGAGGGCAAGGGACACGGGCTACTGGCCACTGGCCAAACTTATCCAAGGATATGACGACACAGAGCTCTCAAACTTTCTCAAGGATTACGGCATGTCATTTTCACGGTCTTCACTGTTTATCTGGAGTTTCCTGGAAATGAATACCTGTAGGTTCCGTGGTTTTCAGTGCATTCGTTGCTAAATGGAAGCATTTGGCTGTGCCACTGGATCTGACGTTGAGCGATAAACAGGCTGGCTTTTTACGTCACAGAATAAAACTCGAGCCGTGAGAAGTTCGGGACCGCTTCTAGCTGAGCTATATCCTGTTCACACCGCGTGACGGGAGGCAGAAAAAGAGTTTTTCTGGGAGTTTCGGGGACGATCGTCTGTTCCGTTGCTCGTTGGCTGCGGTCCGCGCTGATACCGCATCTGCCGATACTGACCAGACCTCGTCCCACAAACCGCCGGGTGAGGCTGAGAAAAACGTGTAACCCGGCACTGTCTGGGTGTGTCAGATAGGGCAACCCCTCGGTTTTTCGTGAATATCTTCTGAACCAAAGCAGCCAGGCTCCACGACGCGGTTTTCACTTTTACGTTTCGATTTTGCGACTTTTCATCTCGGTTTTGCGCTTTCCCGTCACCGAAAAATGTTAGGTCCATAAGAATACACGGGCCGGCCCACTATGTAACACCGTGATGGAAAACCCAAATTCATGATGGTAAATCCCAAAAACGAACAGAAAAGGCGGAAATTCGGGACGAGATAACAAAAAATCGAAGACCGAAACATCCCAATAGTGTTTTAATATTTCAGCTTTACTATGGTTGTTCATCACAATCACGTTGATTTGGCTGATCGCATCGCCATAGACTTGAAGTCGTGCGGCATTGATTTTAAGTTATCTTGAATTTGAGTGGATATTGAGGACGGGAATACGGAGAGCTGGTTCCAACTTAAGGATTTATGGTTTAGCGTTGTAGTTATCTTGGCTGGTTCGGTGGAGATGAAGGGAGAGGAACAAATACCTGGAGAGGAGAACACCTTAGGAGAGGAACAAGGCCAAGGTAGGCTTAACAGGCATGTTGATCGCTGCAGCGCTGGTGGCTACTTGCGGGTATTCAGGAAGTTTTATATCTCCCACTTGCGTACATGATTACCGAGAAACATTTACAATGAAGGCAACACTCGCCGCTGCCATTTCCGCTGTCGAAGCCGCCGCCGCAGCAGCAGGCGCAATAGGCGCGGACGCCCAACGGTTGAATCCACCTTAAAAAAGTTCTGTTCTGTTTCTGAACTGTAAATCGCTGGCGCAGCCAAAGGAAGCCCAGCCCCCTCCCCCATCCCTTAGGCTCACATTTTTGAAAAAACCAGTGAACATTATATTCCCAGCAGACGGTTTTCGTATGATTTCAGTTCACACTGAGCTCCGCCCCCCTCCCCTTAAGACAATCCTGGCTGCGCCCTGCTGTAAATCCACGCACATTGCTCAGTTTAGACTCAACTACGCTAGGTCGACGATGACAGACTTAAAGAACGCGGAGATGTAGAACGCAAAATCGTGACGCAAAAGCGCAAAAGCGCAAAATGCAAAAACGGCAAGTGAGATATCGTGATGAAAAAACGTAGAAGAGGAAAATCGCAACACAAAAAAGCACTCATTGGAGCCTGAGCTTTAGAGCCAGCCTAACCAAACTTTCAGTAACTCTTCATCAATCAATTTTACATATTTACATATCCAAACCATTTTAATGCTAGGTCAGGTCATGGAGATTAGGCGTCATAACTGAACCCTTGCATGCATGTTTTTGCCTCTTCGGTCGGGGGCGCGAAGATGTCTCCTTTTTTATAATATTCGCGAATATATATATATATATATATATATATATATATTGCGTAAATTTTTGGGATTTACATAAGACACGGTCCCGAAACTGTGACAGGTCAACATTGGAGGTCATGCAAGGTCACATGCATGATAACAGTTGGACTGTTTTGCATAGTAGGTAATGGAAACGGTTGCCACTGACATTCCTCATCGTTCAAGCCAGGCAAGCAAATCTATATGCGCCCCTTAGCAAAGTTCACCAAATGCAACGTGAAGCCACGTCAGGTCACGTAAGTTAGATGTCAAAACAAAATGAAATACAACATTGTCTACGGAACATCGTTCAGAAGCAGCAGAGAGCAATTATTATTTCTTGTCAGAAAAATAAAACGACTGTTTGGTCGTTTTATTTTTATTATTATATCAAATGTCGAAAAATAAAACGACATTTGTCACCTGCCTTGACCTTGACCCGATAAAGAGCAGGCAGGACAGATTCAATTATCCCAAGATATCATTTCAGTTCTCTATCTGACACACTTAAGCATCCCAGCATGTGATTGTTGCTCTGTATCAGGACGAGTAATACAACCTCAGCTGGCTTGACCTGGATTAACCTTGAGTCGATGAAAAGCAGGTAATACGAAAATGGTCATCGAAAAGTTTCATTCCCGTCTTTTTTGTCATGTGGGTCAAAACGGTTGCGAGTAAGCGTCGATCTTTGGCATGTAAAGTAAGCCCATTTTTTCACCTGACCTATGCTGACCTTGACCCGACATTTTTCAACTTTTAGCATGCTTCTGATGCACGAGATCATGACGTTCCGTTAAATACCCAGTTAAAGGCTCTAAGACCAGTTTTGCCGATGATATGATGTACGGACCGGAGTCAGTTTTTCCGACGTCGCGTTATGCGTTTTACGTGAACTGTAACGTCATCAGTCACATGACCAGGCTAACATAGTATTTTCTTCATCGCAGGACTCATGGCTGTCGATTGGTGGTAGACCGCCTCAGATCCGACGGTCAGATCTTGAGAAAACGGGGGGTGCCCTTTTTAACACCCCAGGCGGTCACTGGTGCAAAAACACGCCAGATGGTGTCGGGTTAATTGTCAGGACTTGAGTTACTACCATGGCATAAAAGGCCAAAGTCATAATACACTTTATCATTAGAAATAAGTTTTGTGCAATATTTATCCTTTGGAGTATTTACCTATCGCATATTTTCCAATCGATATTTTGCCATACGGAAATTCTCTGCTTTCAAAACCATCTCTGTACGATGATTTTGCTATCCTACTCGTGTCGATATTTTTTTTAATTCTACACTTTCCCATGAACATTTCCCATGAACACCTTAGATTTTTCTTGCAAGTAGACATCCCACAGAGCAATAATTTCCATTTTCACGAACATCTTTGGTCATTCAATGCCCATCATTCTTCGGTGATTCGCCATTCAGTATTTTTCCTGTTCGATATTGGTCTCCTTCGATACATATCTTGTTCATCATTCTGCATTCGATATTTCGCTTTCCACTCTTCTTCATTCCATATCTGCTTGATATCTTTTCTTTTTCATGTTATATTACGGTACTATATTTTGTCCGATGACTTGTCGCAAGGAATTACTGTCAGAGATTAGATGACTGAGTTCATAGCAGAAATCTAATGCTATGATTGCAAAATTGAAAAACTGCTCCGCGACACGGTGTGAAAACTGTATCCGGACTGGTGGTGAAGATTAGGAGCACGTACTCATATAAAACGGTTTTGATCATTCTAAAGGCCATGCAGGGTCAAAATTTCACAGACAGAGCATTGCTCCAGGATTGTATCAAATATGCCAACGATGAATATGAGTTATCTCAAATCTAAAAATTACAGTGCAATCCCGACGTTTTCCCAGAACAAGAAAAAACAAGCCTGGGAGAGTACCACTGAGAGTCGACATTCGCCGGAGGTGAACGAGAACGTAAGCGGTCACACTTAAGCCTTTGAAATCGCTCGTTTTTTTGCGGCTTACGAGCCTCAGGGTTACAGGATTAGCATCATCATCATCAGCAGCAGCAGCAGCACACGAAAATCTCGACGCGAGCATGGGTCGATGGGATCTTTTCCAAACCATCGAGGACCCCGTGTGTTGTTTTCCCGTTTTCAGTGCCTGCGAAATTTATTTTTCATTTCCTCATTTAGGCAAACATCTGGGTAGCTACGTTCCCCTTTGCCACGTCTCCCGCAGCAGAGAGGGGCCGATTTTCCCGTGTGTCCCAGTAGTAGTTCTGTTGTTTTCTGTGCGCTCCAAGCCATTCATAGCCGATTTTGACGTCGGTGCATTTTGGCCTATAAGTCATTCGTGTTTGACCTCAGGGCAATAGGTGGAGGTCATTGCTACTTTGCCCATCAACAGCAATTGGATGCCTGCATCACCCCATGCAGGAAATGTTATAAGAAACTGTCAATTTCTGAAAAAACCCATGTCTTGGAAATGGGTTTGAGCTTAGGTTAATGACTCGGAAGTTTCCGAAAAATCTGAGATATCAGATATATTGCATCTTTCAAGATCTTTTATCTCTGAAAATTGCATTGTAATATCATGTTTTTCGAAGAAGGCACAAGACGCTCAACTTTTTTCTACATAAGTCAACTTGACTTGACCGAGGTCAGACACCCGACTTGACCTGAGGTTAAAACTTGGACACAAGATGAAAAAATGATCACGCAAATGTACACAAATTTTCGTGGTACTGCGTTCGTCCGTTCTCTTGCAATCTGGAAAAAACCACAGTGTGGGGGGTCAGACCCACCCAGTTGCCGCCAGGATAAAAATGGAAATATTTGCCACGCGGATTGCGGGAATAAAACAGAGGGACATGTGACAGTTTACAATGCGAAACAAATACAGGAGCACATGGGGCAAGATATATGATACAATATGTATTCAAGAGCGAAGAGAAATTCAATGAGCCGCTCTTGTTATGCGTCCCACAAGACGTCTTACTGATTTAAAATAAAACATAAGTTATAATTCTGGTTGGCACGAAACTAAAAGCCTCCGTCCCTGTAGTGCCACGTATCCGGTGCCAGTGTCTGGCAGACCCGCAATGAGCGTTACCCAGCGTCACGGTAACGCCTCTTCAGTTGGGGTCGGGCCTAGAGGCAGTTTGGATCAGTTGTTTTCAGTCAACGGCCATAGCCCACAGTCAAGCCCCAACTTTCAAAAAAGTTGGGGGCTGAAGCCCCTGGCCCCATGGCTCCCGCGCCTGTGGCGTTGCCTGTATCACTTGGTGTACCTGTATAAACGCTAAACCGCCTGCACAGCATATTTCAGGGATGGGACTGGCAGAGAGGCTGGGACAAGCCATTTCTGTGACAGACAGTGGGTTCGGACTGCGCCTTAATGAGACTGGCAGCTAATAATAGTACAAAACCCTGAACGCAGCCTTCTACTACCCACCGGTAACGTTCGGCCCAAATTCATAAAACATAACAGTTAATAAAATAAATCAATAAAAACGGCACTGTTAGACCGCACCTTTGCTTAAGTCTCGGTAGTGACATGCCAGTCGACATGCGAAGGATTATAAAAGGTCTCTTGGCCCGACTGAGCCTCCTCAGACGGAACTCTTCTGAAGCGCAGCTGTCATACACATCAACTTTTTATCCTCACGGATTAGGCTAGAATTACTCGTCGGATGCGGACTTGACAAGGTCATGAGAAATTTCAGCCAGCGCTTAGGTCTAACAGTCCAAAACATGTCACAAAACAGGATTAGGACACATAACTGCACCATTACAGAATGCCAGGCGATACTATTTCTCTCCTGGGATTAACTGGTTACACTTTATCCATGAATCATGCCACACAGTTGTCCACATTTGCTACGTGTTACACGTAACAAGAAAATTTCCCGCGTTTGAGGCTGAAGTATTCTTAGTCATACTTTGCTACCTTCCTGGCTTTCGTCTGCACTCCCAGGCAGGGGAAACACGTGTCCCACATGACCTTCGATGACCTCCGTTTGCCAGGGAGCGTCATTTCTCTGTCGCGTCATCGTGTCACTGCCGTCAGAACCCGCTTACTTCCGCTCCAAGATCCTGCCGGAAACTCGCCTGGAATGTCGTCATTCAGGTGCCGGCGACACCCACCCATCCATCTCCGCAGCAGGCGCGGCAGCGCGTGATCGACCACCGCGGCCGCGCCGCAAGTGTCGACGTTTTTGCACGGCGCGCCGGTGCGCCGTTATCGTCTGGATCTCGGGCGGCATGATTGACGCAGTCGGCCGGGTCCGGCGCGCACCCCGGCCGGACGACCCTGAGTCGAGATGAGGGGGCGCGACGGATACGAAGGGAATGGAAGAGTGAACGTAGAGATAACGAGGATAGGCACAAGTGGAGCGGGTGGCTAATGCGAAGCTGTTTACGACTAAACGGCCTTGCCGAAAGCTGTAGCTCACTGGGATACTGCTGTGAGAGGCTCAAAGAGGCTTGAAACGCTTGAATAGGTTGTCGCATCTAATTTGATGTGGGCAGACTCTCACTTTCCATTCGTTTAGGGAGTACAAATGGGATTCTGCACAAGGTCTTCGTGGGCTGTATCAGCTTTGTGCTAACTGCAGCTTCCCTCCTATCGCAAGGGCTTAAATTTGCTCCCGAAACGAACACAGGCATCTATTCTCAGATAATTGCTTCTGGGAAGAATGGGCTGCGAGAAGCAATCTGCTGCTATCTAGAAACGGTCAGATGCTACCCATTCGACCTTTTCCCATAGTTATGGTCAGACAGAAGGGTTCACACAAAGAAGCCATGGACGACGGGGGGAGATCACAATAAATTCAAGGTCTTCGCGTGGTCCTGTCAGACGTTCAGCTGCCTGCCACCGACCGCCAGTTCTCACGGTGTGCGAGAAGTGATGGTGGTGTTCGTGTGGGGGGGGAGGGGGCAATACGGCTATTAACGTGTGTGAAAATCAAGGGAGTTCCTTCAGAGAGCTGTTAACGGCGGACGGGAGTCGCTTTAGAACTGCACCAAAACTCGTTTGAGGTAATTCCGCTGCAAAAGTTGAGCGTCATGAGTGCAATGGACCATAAAGACGTGAAAGGCAGTAAAGTCAGGATCATCTCTGTTTTTGTGTTTAGCTTCCCACCATACCAGTTGTTTTGTAACGCAAACGGGAAGGCTTAAATGTTGATTGAATGATATGTTCTGAGCTTGGCCAACGTTAAAGTGCTGCGGGATCAGAGGTAGGTTGGGTCTGACAATACATCTCGTAAAACTTCGCACTGACAGAGTAAGACATTGTCAATATTTCATTTTCTGCCTACAAGGAAATAACTTACTTTAACATCTGCTTGCATTGTAAACATTACATTTTCTGCCTACAAGTAAATAATTTACTTAAACATCTCCTTGCATAACGATATTGTATTTTTGCATAACGCCGCATCGTTGTACAATTTACATACGTTATGAAGATGCGGCGCACGACCATTTTTGTGATATTTTGGCGCACTAGAACCAGAAAAGAAACATGTTACAACAATGTGAGATGCTAAGCCTGTATCGTTGGCATGGATATAAGTCTGGGATTATTTCAGCATCATTCTGGACTCCTTTCATGAAGTAAGCCCTTTACAGTTTTAACACCACAGTGTGTGCAGGTCACTGGGCAGTCCACACAATGCTCACTCGAGGAAGTGATTGGTGAATACCTCGAAGTCCTAAGCGTGCACTGATGTTTTTCTCCCGAAAAGCGAACCATTTCAATAAATTCTAGCTTTCGTGGTGCTTGCATACAATATGGGCGAAAGTTATAAACATGTCGCCCAGGCGCTATGGTGACAAGAAGTCTAGTGTAGTAATTGGAGTCTCGCTTGGGTCGTATATTGTGGCCCGGTAAAACAGAGACCTCACGAATGTCGTCCATGCTACTCAGCAAGGGGTTTCCCGAAAACTGTTCATCGTTTCCCTCGTTATTTCCTCCAGTATCGCTGAAGAAAGAGTCTTAATCTCCAGATATTTGTCTCATACCGCAACAATTTTTATGGATCCCCATCTCATTACCATGCGATGTATTTACTGACAGACAACACTGCTGCCTGCAGCCAGTTGATAGCAACTGTCAGTTTAGTAGTGGGGTAAATGCGACGTATTGCTCGCTTCTGGCCAAACACGTCCATGTCGGTACTCGGCAAATCTCGTTCCGAACGTCATTAGGCACGATTCATTTCCGTGATCAGCTCCGTTTTAACTCATTGTTCCTAAAGTCTCGGCGTCTGGTAGTCCACACAGCGCTCGCTGTGTGTTTAACTAGGAAAATTAGGTTTCTTTGAGCAATTTCTGACGTCGTTTTTTGCCATGAAGTAAGATACTAAGAATGCATTTCAGAGAATTATTGCATGTTTAGACCATCTGATTGTTCAGTGGCCATAGCATTTTTTTCAAATTGCCCTCTGCCATCTCGAGGCGCCAACGAGCTAAATGGACTTGTTGACGGCATCTGACCTCGCCTCCCAAGGTTCACAAGCTCAGTTTATGAGTTTGGAAAATGGTACGCCAGCCGCCGAACCAGATGGCGCTGGATGATTTTTATCGTGCCGTGCAGTCCGGTCACGACACGGCCGTACCATGGCCTGCCGACCCTTTTGATTTCGGGTCAGCTATAAGTACTCGTTCTAGGACTCGAAATCATAGTTCCATACACCGGGCTCTGTTGTCTGGCTCCTTATCCACGAGGCTAGGTGGCGGCATGGAGTAAATGTTCATGCACAATCACCTAATATACCTAAGCTTGCTTGTTGTTTCAGTTACGGAAGTTACGGAAAGACCATAAATGCTGAAGTATGAATACCATTCATTAACGGTTCTCATTTCACATAACGTCATTGCAGAATTGTTAACAGACTTATAATGGCATTTCTTCCGCTGAGGGCATGAGAAGCGTTTTCGTGCACGATTGCAGTTAATGAGATTAAGGCCGCAGAATGCTACCTTTTCTCAAATGTACTAACCACTCAACTGCCTGAGGTAAACCTGCAAAGGTAACTGCGCACTGCCAGATCCTGTTGCGGTAAAGCTATCATGAAGGCCTGTTCAGACATTCAATACTGGGTTACATTTGTGTATGAATATACACATGCAGTCAAACATGCTTGGCTTGAATGCATGCAGATGCTCTGATACAATGCTAGAAATTCAGACTGCAGCAACTACATGAACAGGTTTGTAACAAGGAATAAAACGGCGAAATAATGAAATAATGCAATGTAATACTGAAATAGTGAAAAAGTGAATGTAAATATACACGTATGCGCATTTACAAAACTAGACACACGAAAAAGCGTCTAAACAATCGAAAATGTGTTGTGTATTCAATGCGAGACGCAAAGTTGAGCGGTTTTACAAAGACTTGGCACAATTACTTATTTCTTGAAAATTTCTTAAGATAAGACGAGACGTCGATATCAGTATGAATAATGATATAGAATAAATGGCATAATTTTACGTTTCTTGACTGTAATGACCCCATGCACCATCCTAAATGAGCACACCAATAAAGGCAAAAATATAATCCCGGAAATCCGAACGCACCTTAAAAAGCATAACCAACGCCGAATACGCTGTCGTCTTTAACAAAACTTACATATCCAATAAGCTGCTGCCTAAGTTCGACACAGGAAGATTGGGACACGACCAAAATATCTTTAGACGCCGAAAAATACCGTTTTTCTAGCACATATCATATTCGTTCTCCAAACGGCGACGCCGCACGATAGCCTCTTTTCTTTTCTTGCGACACCAGAGCGTGCACAGCAGGTAAGCTGAAAATATCTATTTTTAGGTTTTATTGTAACTCATCTGCATAACGAAATCGTAGTCATAAACACAGCAAATATAGATAGTGTGATAGCCACGACTGTTGTGTACTTATCTGTACATAAGATACGCCTTCAACAATTCCGTTACCTCGTGCAGCGTGCGATGAACACAGCTACAACTATGCAGGAGACTTGGAACAAGTGTTCCTATGGCCCATGGGATGAGATTGGGTACTATATATAGTCTCTCTGCCCACCGCTCATGAAGCCCCTACTCAGGTTCCTGGCGTTACGAAGATAAATTTCTCATTATTCGATGCTGTTATCCATATGTCACTAATTTTTGTTACTAACTGATGTTGCCTAACGTTTCAGGAAAATGCCTAGACACTACCAGAGAAAAGGAAATGGTTGTACAGAGATTCAGCACAAAGACCAAGCCAGCTCTAACTAAACTAAATTCACGCCAAGATTTTCAGCACGCCTGAAGAAAAACGTTTGCAGGCTGTCTCCTCACCTTTTCGAAGATGTTCTACGGGCTCATCGCGAAGCAGGCGCGTGAGCTTGCGTTCCAAATGGCTGCGCACAATGGGAAGCAGTTGCCAGTCACTTAGAAAACCGGGAAGATGAGAGGGAGGCAGTGGCTCTCTGCGTGCCTGCAGTGGCAACGCAATCTCTCTCTCTCTCTCTCTTCGAATTTCTCAAGGACTATCGTTAGCTTGTGCTGCCGCCTTTAACACGCATAATGTGAGCGTGTTTTTCGGAAACATGGAGCAGATCTTGAAGGAGACCAGGGTGACTGCGGCATGCATCATTGACCTCGACAGAACCGGACTCACCACAGTCCTTAAAGCTTCCAAATCGGTCGCAGAGAACGGGACGAAACAAGTCGGCCAGGTCACATCGACCGAGAGAGGTCAGCTGGTGACGATGTGCGCTGTCATCACTGGAGCGGGAGGCTTTCTGCCACCCGCATGCGTGTTCCGCAGGAAAACCTTCCGAGACATCCTGATGACGGGCGCTCCTGAAGACTCCCTTGGCCAGTGTATGAAAGCGGCTGGATGGCGCCAGACAACTTCGAAAAGGTCCTTGACCATGTAATTCACCACATCCGTGCGTCTTTGCAGAACCCTATTGTTGTCGTCCTCGACAGCCACGAAACCCAGCTTGCTCTGTCGACCTTGCAGAAGACAGAGAACAACGGAGTTCATAAGGTGGCTCTGCCGCCACATACGTCCCACAAACTCCAGCCACCCGACTGTGCTAACTTTGATCCAATGAGAGCGCATTTCAGTCAATTCGTCATCAGCTGGATCATGAAGCATGCTGGATTTCCAGTGACACTCTACCAGGTTGCTGAGCTGATGGGCGACGCCTTCACGCGGGCAGTTACGCTTTTGAACGTCCTCTCTGGTTTCCGTGTAACTGGAATCTGGCCGTTTGACAAGGATGTGTTCACAGACGATGATTTTCTGCCCTCCAACGTCTCCAACAGAGACGACCCGACAACCCAGAGCAGTGACCTGGCTACTGAGACTGAGCTGGTGGACAATCAAGAGAATGGAGATCGACCTGAGTTGCTGGAGCGCCCGCTGGAACCCGGGCACAAACAGAACGCTCCCGTTGGAAAGTGATCGCCGTCGAGAGTGGCTTCAGCTCCCGGACCGACGAGTATGGCACCGGCGGACGGGGTGGCAGCCGCTGCCACGGAGGATTCTGATCCTGATGATAGCGGCCCTGGTCCTTACGCTTCCAGGATCGTTGCACCTGAGCAGTTTCGCGGTACACTAAGGTGAATTTTAATCAAAGCGAAATAGAGAATTACCAAGCATCTTGTTGCAACGCAGATAGCACAGCCAAGACGTGTAAAGGGACGCAGCTATTTCGTCAAATGATCGTATTCCTAAGTAACCAACGTACCATTTGCCCCTTTCCTCCACTGCCGTAAATGCATCCGTGTCGCGCTTGGGTCCTTTTTTCGAAATGATTTTTTTTCATGGCACTGTCCATCAATGACTTCATCCATCTGTGTCTTCCCAGGGTTCTGGCTGTCATTCGTAGTTTACGCCTTCTCTGCACCAGTTAAAATTTTCGGTACCTATTGTCCATCCTTAACCTTTAGCCCTGTCCTTCCTTACGCGCTCCAAGGAAAGACGTACATCAGGGACGTAAGAGAGCCAAGACGGTGACTGCTACGTCTACGCCAGAGATGAGAAGAATAAGGAAAGAAGTGCAGCGAAAGGGGAAGACCAGGAGCCGCAACAGCTTAAGAGGTTGTTCATGGGACAACGAGGTGACGAAGTATGTCCTCGAGATCCGAGGGCCGGAGGAGGGTGGGAACAGAGTGGTGAGAAGTCTAAATCAGACTCGAAGGAGGACAGCTGCGACGAGGCGGCGGAGCTGTCTCTACTGCAGCATGCGGTGTATGCTGTGCTGCGAAGACTGGATCTAACGCATTCTGTGCCGCCTCTGGGCCTGCATGTCATGCACCGATGTAACTGAATGACAGAGGAACTTGCGGTGTGAAAAGTGCCGCGTTGGCTCCGAGTGGTGTACCAGATATCAGCGCTTCGTGTTCATGGTCACTTTTATTCATATCACGGGTAGATTTTACGTTTTCTTAACCTGCGGAGTGCAGGGTTGCGTAGCGGGGCTGTCGACATAATCGCAGTCCGTAGGACTCGCAGTCGGACTTTCTGCCTACTCTTGCTAGAGCGTCGATTTGGCAGCAGTGATTCGTGACTGGTCGGGCATGGCGGCCTGCATTGTCTTGCCGTTTTAGGAACCGTGCAACCGTGCTATTAGGGGACCACAGCAACGAACGGATGGTAAGGAAACAGGTGTTTCATTACATCTTTTGTTTTTGATTGGTTCCCAAGACGGACCAATGGTCCGTCTTGGGCACGTTGGGAACGTGAGCTAGCGTGTTTTCTTATCGTGTTCCAATGCTTCTTCACCTGTCCCAGTTCTCCTTGACGCGGGTACTAATTCTTCTGCGGGTGGTCCAAATTCCCTGATTCGCATGATTCGATATTTTTGAAACGAAAATATAGAAGACAGTTATGCCAAAAAACTTACTTCTAGGGCAGAAGAAACTTTACTCTATGCAGTGCTACTAGTCGTACTCCAATTACTGTTAAAGGCAAAAATGCGAAAAAAATTGCCAAAGTTTTATCATATTTGGTGTCTCAATTCCCCCCGATCTCTCTCTCTCTCCCTCTCTATCTCTCTCTCTCAATATACATGTGTGTGCGCGTGTGTGTTTGTGTGTGTGCGTGCGTGCGTGCGTGCGTGTGTGTGTGTGTGTGTGCAGTATGGCCATTGCATAATAATCAGTACTAATTGGTAGTTGAGTTAATTATTGCATTAAATTGAATTGTCAAGTAACATCAACCAATTCAGAAATTCTTTTCAAAAATCTGCATGATAAGTCTTTCGAACAGATTTCCCCATATGGGTTCTAGATACGGCTTAAAATTATTCGTCTTTTCATTGCAAGGGCCTGTTTATAAGAATCTGGACTTTAAAGCGCACGTATTTTCATTGCCTAAATACGTTACTGTTTTTGTTAAATTTCCGGATTTAACATAAGGGCAAGCGCGAGAAAAATCCTGTTGGACTCCGCCGAAAACAAATACACTTCGACCCCTGCGATTACACCAAATGCAGTAATCGACACCAACGTTCGAGCAATAATTTTTGCGATGATATCTGTCAAGAATCATTCGTTTTCCTGATGTCATCCAAGAAAATTGGTTGTTGCAGCGTCGTCAACCAAAGGGCATTTACAGACACGTGGCCGAGGAAAAACAACCTGCTTATACGCTGGAACGGAAAGGGAAAGGAAATCTGCTCTGCGCCGATGTTTTTATTTCAGCTGTATGTATCTGTTCGAAAGAATGCGGATCATTATATATGTCCTTCTTAGCAGGCCTAATTCCTTTCACGCTTCAATGTTAATTCACATAAGTAGTAACAAAAACATGGAAGCTATGTTTCACCTGTCCCCGAGCCAAGCGATCTACACTAGATACTTAGCGATTCCGCATGAATACGTAATAGTTATCGTATATGTCAATGCAAACGCAAACATTATACGGTTGCCTTGTGCGTTAAATATGAGGCCAGTTACATAAAATCCCTGCCTTTCCCTATAAATTTTGCCATATGCCGCTGGCATATGACACAATTTGGCATGTGCACCTCCCCCCGAGGGAAAATCGTGGCTTCTTGCCTGCCTCAGCTTCCGAGTAAAATTACGTCGCTTTCTCCGTAGCGATTGTATTATTCGCGCTAAAAATGCACCATTCTGAGCGTTTCTTGTTTGTGGTCGGATAGTTTTTCTAATCCAGATAAAACAGGACGGCCCCGAGCTTAGCGTTTTCTGGAATAAACGCTGGAACTACTGCTTAGTAAAACGTTTCCTGCTGAGGACACTGTGACAGACCCTACATAATGCTCCAATCACGACATGACCAACTCACTACATTCACAAGCCGCACCCGTGGTGTAAGACGTCTGCATTTTCTGTACATGTCACAATCTCTCATTTGAAATCTCGTCAACAATTGACCATTTCCCGTTTGCACAACTACCAAGATAACCGCAACCCGCTGAAAACGACCGCATGCGACTTCATCGCAGCGCATCACATCTCCACCGTGCCCTCCCTGGACATCGCGCCCTCTGCCAGCCGACCCCTGCCTGGCGGCGTCGGCTGCTGCCGGTTCGGACAGGCGGCAGAGGGGCCGCGCGGCGGCGGCGTTCGCCGCTGGCCAGAGGCGCGGTGGAGGGGCCGCTGGAGTCTCCCTCCCCTGCCGCGCGGCGGCGCCGGCTGGCACCGGCAGCGTCTGTCGCCGGCGGCGGGGGATGCTGCGGTCCGGCGCGACCTTTCACCGCGGCCGGCGGTCGGCTCCGAGCCAGCCGCTCCCCGGACGCCGGTCAGTCGTCGCCTGGACGTCCTCCTCAGCGTGCAGCCCGCTCCGGCCGCCATGACGCCGCTCAGGCTAGGTCAGTACCCGGCCCGGCCCTGGCCGCTGCCCGGCCGGTCGGCGGCAGCTGCGTCTCCTCCGGTATCGACGTATCGGTCCAATGTTTGGTTAACTGACTGCGTGTGGGACTGATCAGGGCACAGAGCGCGGTCTGCACTCAAAGCACCAGGAAGGTGACGTTGCAGACGTTGCGGGATGCGACGTTAAACAGACCCAGCAGCTGAGGGCATTGCTAACGATTGTGGTAACTGATCAGCCTTGTCCTGAGAGTCCCAGGAGCCCTTAACGTCAGGCCAGCGTCTCGCGCTGGGTCGACGGTGCCGAAGGGTCGACGTATTCTTCAGCGCTGAGCAATCGTCCAGCTCGGCCGTTTCAGTATTCACGATGAGTTGGTTACCTGTCCGCCATTGCGAGACTGATTTTGGTGCCAGTCGCAGGCGCACGCAAACACACAGACCACAGTCTGGTCCTGCGTGTTTTCGAGCAGTCACGCAGTGCCGTCAAAAAACGATGCTGAGTCCACCGAATGCAGACACCGTTGGGAACAACATTTTCGGGTTACGTTCTGTGATATCGAAGCGGGTTGTTTTCTAAATGTTTCGCAAGATAGACTATAACATTCTGTTTCGCGGCACTACATTTCCTCGGAGTTTATTTCGGGTGCTGTTTCATCCTGTCTTGTCGGTGACGTCTTGCCAGCCGTGAGAAAAGACGCAGACGTTTTCTTGAGATTGACGTGGAATGTAGTCCCAAGCTTCATGAACAGATGAAGAGTTCACATAACTTTAACAACCAAAAATCGGCGGCTATCTCGCCGGTCAGAAAAACCCTGGGTTCCAACTTCCAACAGGACCTGTTTGGTGGCTGTCGTGACGTCTACCGACACAACTGCGCACCGACCACAGCAGACCTCTGACTGCCTGAACCTGTATGCTCCTTCCGTCTTCAGGATGTCTTGCATGCTTTCAATAGACACTCCATGACGAGATGATTCCTGTGGCTAATGGTAAAAGAAAAACATCTTACGTTATAGCATACCGGAGTATCTTTTTGTCGTCAGCATGCTCATTTGGTTGAAGAGCTGAGCTTGCTCATAATGCAGTGTTAGGTGACTTTGGTAGTGGTTCTAAAAGTTGGACTATACGATTTATATACATGATTTAAAAAAAGTAGATGCATTCTGGATTTAGAAAAGAAGGATGTGTTCGGCGCGAAGCAAGTAAAGTTTTTGGTTTGTCTTCGAGAGCTGACAGCGTTTTCGGCGATATTCTGAAACCAAAGCATGCGACGGAGGAATGAAAATAAAAGATTATTGTTTGTTTTCATGCAATGCTTTCTTCGTAAATGGACTTTTATTGTAATGTATTCTTTTAAAAAACCCTATGGTAAGATTCACATCGCACCTTTCCCCTACATTGTAGCATCTATTACATTGTTTCAAATTTCTTCTCCGCGGTCCATCATCCAGGGAATCTTTTAGGGTTCGTCCTTGGGACCCCTGCTCTTCACCATCTTCGGCAACGATCTCAGCCTGCATGCCGCCGGCGCCTTTGGTGCACAATAGGCCGACGACACCCAGGTTCTCGTCTCTGGCCAAAAATTCGTTCTCCCGGCACTGATCGATGACATGGAGACCAGACTAGCATCGCTTGATGCGCACTGTTACTATTACAGCCTGAAGGTGAACGAGACGAAATTTGAACTCCTCCCTCTCGGCACAAGACAAAACATGCGGCACGCACCCTCGTTCACAGTAAAATTTCGGGCCAAAATTCCGGCAACCTGCATCGAAGCCAAAAATCTCGGCATCACGTTCGACCGTTACCTCTCCTGAGATTCGCAAGACGCTCAGCTGTTTCGGGAGTGCGTCGGGGTCCTGTTTGCTGTCTGCCATCTCCGCCTTTACCTGCCCACTTGCTCCATACCCACCGTTGCGACCATCCCGGTTGTCTCGCGCGCCCGTTATTGTCTTCTGGTGTACGGCAACGGTTCTGCCAGGAGCATGGCTGCCGTTCAAAGAAATTATGAGCTTGACCACTAGAATTATCTCCGGGAAACGAAAATTCGATCACATCTCTGGCGTGCGGCAAGCCTGGGCTGGCTGGACTCTCATGGCATGTTGATCCATCAACCCCTCACACTTCTGCACAAAACCCCCACGACAGGTAAGTCCGAGTCACTAGCCGCCAGGTCCTGCACTTATCAAGAGCGTCCTAATCACATGCGGGGCACGCGGCAAGGTCACCTCTCCTCAGCCTGCGTTCTCTCCACGGCACTGCGGTCGGAAAAAAGTAGTTCGCTTGCCTTGAGGCCAATCAATACAATGCGCTACCGCTTGAATTTGCTGTGTCAATGTCGCAGTTCAGGCGCGTCCTGAAACGAAACTTGTCACTGACATCGACTTGAAGCACGGCCTCTGACACTGGCTAGGATTACGTTTTTAATGGGGTAACATTTTTTGCTGACTACGCTTGCTCCCAGGCACCGCATGAAGTGTGCGTGTGAGTATGTGTGCTTTACCCACTGTGCATGTTCCCATTATTCGCCTTTGAGCCCAAGAATTGCCCTATTGGCTTTGGTCATGCATGGGAGATGGGCCCAAGACGTAGAATAATTAAATAATAAATAAATATGAAAATAAGTTTTGAAAATCTTGGAAGAGGCGATACAGGGTGAAAGAAGTCTTAAAGGGGGTACTTTTTGCTTGTTATAACTTCCTTGCTGTGGGCCGATTTTGATGCAACTAGCATGAATCGAGAGCTAAACGATGGGGACTTTTCCTTTTGGCCCATACTTTTGGGCTTTGGAGAAAATCCATAGGCGTTCACAGGGTTTGGAAAAGAGGAAGAATAGATGTTTTGAGGATTCAGTAAAGATATAAGTCAAAAATATGTTTTCAGCTTTTCCTAGTCATGATTTACTTCATAAGTACAAATGTATTCCATTATCTTTATAATATTAGCATAGGCGGCGCCAAGCACATGAAAATGGGACATTGTCATGGTTGCATGCTCATCGGGTGGACTGACGATCTTTGGCGTTCAATAGTCTCAGATGAACTCAGAACCCCATGGAATGGCCTCGAGTTGTTTGCATGGTGCTTGGAAACGTTCCCAGTCGTTCGAATTGACTACGTTTCTAAAGTCATGTTTTTGGCCGTCACGATATAGGGAAGGCGCGCGCACATTTCCGGCCATAGCTTCGTGCCTCAACCCCATATAAATCTAAGCTTGGGACACAAAAAGAAATACTATGCTAAATCATACACCTTCCGGATTCTGCATTTTAAAAATTAACGTCAAAAATATGCGCACAAAGCCAAATTTTCCTTTTTGAAGCTGTTGGCGTTGACCTGTTGTTGTGTTGGCCCGACCTTGTGAAGTGACATATCAAATATATGTATACGGATATGTTCTGTGTATACATATTATATATATATATATATATATATATATATATACATTCTAAAGTTACCCCTGTTGCTTACCTACACACCGGTATAAGGTTTTGAGCTCTATCCTAAAAACTCTATTTTGGCAGCCATTTTTCTTTTACCTTCAGCAATGCCAAAAGCGGCCTGAGGTGCTTCCCAAAAACTTGACATGGCTTCTCCCTGGACAAAAAAACTTTGAAAATTTGGCATAATACGTGGAAAGAATATATGGGAAGTTAATAATTTCCGTGAAGCTGTTTCAAAACCCCTGGAAATGGCGAGCAAAAAACCGGAGTGGGTTCTTCTGAAGTCCTTCTCCCTACGGGAATAGGGTTAATGTCTATGCTTTTGCACGTTTTCATACTTGGGTTTCTTTGCTACTTCTACTAATTCTACTTCATTGCTACATTGCTAAATAAAGCGCTGTCGGAATGTAGCAGGACATTCCTAATTGCTCCAATACCCTGCATTTCGGACAATCGTAGTCGCTTCTTCCTTATTGGCGAAGTTGAGACTTAAATCAAAACGTGGTCTTTGATGACTTTTTGTTTTCTTTACAATGTATTTAGCTCAGGTCTGTGTTCTGCCGTTGCGACGCGTAATAAATATTCCCATTCGGGAGAGGAAATAATTCACTTCAGACGGTTCAGGCACATCGTTCTGTTTTCAGACGGACTTTAAAACTTCTGTTAGAAACTTTCAGTAACATTAGTCCCAAGTAAACATGACTTCAGGCACCGTATGCCACCATCTGTGCTATATCGCTTAAACATCATCGCAGACTCTGAGGCAGAAGTATGTAAAATAGTGCGATTTTAGCTCTATCACGGTGCGAACCAGTATGAACCTCTGCGCTTTTGTCTGTGATGCAATCTGGGGCGAAAACTCCAACGCTATGGACGATAGAAACTGACGTATTTGTAGTAGAGACTTGCGTAACCAAAACGCTGTGCTGAAGACCAAACTCAAGGTATTTCTCACTCAGTGAATCATCTGCGAAGATCATTTTGAGGAAAACTGTGTGAATTAAACACGTGAGGTTGAAAGCCCACATGCCCAATAGTTCGTGGCATTTGTCGTTGAGGAAGATGCAAAGACGATTTCTTTTCATATAGCTATTGCAGCCGTCTTTCCACATAATGGCACCGCCCCGCCGCGTGCTCGGAAAGTGAAATCTGATTAATACCGGTTCTCCGCAAGACTCTTGGCAACCGCCCATCATTTTTATCTCGAAGAACTTGTCGTGCTTGTTCCCGACAATCCTTTGCACTTGTTTTTTTCCAGAATGGTTGCGCAGTTCCTACTTACGGTACTTACAATGTCAGTAAGTTACGAACTGTCGGCTTTACAACAACGCAATGAGTAGACCGTTTCCTTTGCTTCTCGGGTTACCAATTACGAGAGTAAAGTTGTTGACGAGTTTGCAGGGCTTCAGTCATGTGTGATGGGTGAAGCCTCCCATTTGCACAGTTTGGTGTGCAAGTTAATTATACGTTAGACGAGGCAAGGTTACCGTTTCGTTTTAACCCGCAGGGAAATATTTTCAGACTGCGCACTTTTGCCCTGTTAATTTTTAGTAAACAGCATTCATTGGACAAGTCCGCGCTATTTCCTCCCTTGCCGCGAGGTTGAGAAAAAAACAGTTTAACTGCGATCCTTGGTAAATTATTGCGCAACAGCTTCCTGTCACTGCTTCATGGTTTATGACTGTGTCAAATGATTAACTGTAGTATCGGCAGAAAGTAGTACCGTGGTTGGCGACCGAGCATGAAACAATATCTTAACCATTGCGTACTCCTTGTTCCCATGCCCCAAAAAAGTCACCTTCATGACGCAGCGAGTCACGCACAAATCCTTGCACCGATCTTCTTCATTTTCCTTCGGGCACCCGGCAATGACGTCACGCTTGGTTGGCGCTGTTTCTGCTTGACGGTGACGGAGCGCACTTCGACCCCCCCCCCCGGCGGACGTTGTCTCGTCGCCGACGACTGCTGTCCTGGGGGGCGTGGCTCTTCACGCAGCGAAGCGATTGATCACGTCCGCGTTCCACGTCGTTTCACTTCGTCGTCTCTGGCATGCGCATAATCACGGGGGCTTGCGCATGCTTCGAGATGCCTGTTGCGCCGGCGCCTAATGTTCATCGATAGAGGCCGTCTCGCCTCGGGGCATGTTTCTCCGATGGGTGATGCATGACGCCGGGCGCTGCAGCCGTCTTGCGCAACTCGGTGCATCAGGAATTCTCTCCGCGGTCGCCCGTGCCATCGGCGGACAGGCTTCCTCGCTCGGACCGGGCCGGTCGTGTCGCGCCGCCGTAGAAAGCCGCTCTGGCGGCGGACGCCTCGCCCCGGCCGTTCCCGGCCCACCCCTCTCCGAACCGGGCCGGGCCCGTCCGCACGCCGCCCGCGGCCGTAAACACGCTCGCCGTCGTCTTCGGCGCGCCTCCCAGGCGTTTTTACGCGGCGTTCGCTTCTCGCATGCCGGCCTGGACCGTCCCACAGTGCCGGCCGACGGGTCGGCGGACAAACAGACGCCGGCAAAAACGGCGGCACCTCCGTTGTGGCCGACGGCTCTCAGCTCGCGACGCCAGCTTCTTCGCGCCCCCGCCGGGTCAAGGCCGTGCCCCGCGGCCGTCTGGCCGCAGGTTGGAGAGCGAGCCGCGGCGAGGCCGCACTGACCAATGGCGGCTGTTGGCGGTCAGGCGTGCTCGACCCGTGCTCGGCGGACGTGTATTTGGCTGGCATGCGGTTAGCGTCCGGCACGATTTCTCGCGGGAGGCCCAAAACTGCGGCTGTTCAGCCGATGTCCTTGGGCGTTCTCGGAACGTATCGACTGAAAAGGGGCCCCTCAGGCTTTAGGCCTCACCGATTTAGGTACCGGGCCCCTTTTCATCGCATTTAATGCTTATTTGCTCGTAAAGTGCAATCTCATAACCAGTTATAACAGAAAAAGAGGAATTTGTCATCATGAAACATGATTACAGAATCTCTAACGCATGTCATGGTCTGACGCTCGAAGTTTGCGAACAGAACGGCTACCCAATGTATACCTATCACAGTCCCAAAAAAGCGCATGACGCCGTACAAAAACCTCGTTTCTCTCGGTCGAGAGCGAAAGGCAACGGGCGGACCCCCGGACGCTGTGGAACGTGAACGTACGACAATGCCGAACATCCTGATACAATCACCAGCAGTGACGGGTCCCCGACGCACGACTTCCTCTATAGCAGCGGCCCTTCCGCCGAACGCACACTTCCTAAAAGCTGGGAAAAGTGAGAGTGTGATAGCACGAAGTGATGATTAAACTGTGCTGCAATTTTCTTCTCGTTATTTTGCGGTCGACTGCATATAATCAGTGGTCATGATGCAAACGCTGAGGCTCTTTTACTTATTTTTCTTCCAATAGTGATAGGAGGTAATACGGTATGGCTAACGCATAGCACGAATGGCGCAACTACATTTCAACATCGTTCAAGAACGCAAGGTGAAACAGTCTTCATCGGCGTAGCCCAATAGGATTACGGTCGCTTCTGCAAATGGAAGGATTTTGTGCTCAGTGTCATTCGCACACCGGCGCAGCCAAAGGGGAGATCGGGCCCCCCCCCCCCTAAGGCCCGCATTTTTGTGACAACCATTGCAGATCGTCTTCCCAGCAGGCGGTTTTCGTATGATTTCAGTTCACATTGAACCTTCCGCCCTCCAAGGAAATCCTGGCTGCGCCTCTGCATTCGCATACAGCTGTTGCCATTTTGGATTGGGTTTGTTACAGCTAATTTATCAGCCCATTTTCTTCTTCGTTTCGTGATGGTACTACCAGTGTTACCTAAATCACTTGTTCAGGTCCAACCTAAGCAAGAGACTGGTCTATGTTCTCCATCAGCTCTAAGCCAAAAGATCTCCGTTGATCGTAATTTTGTCTTGATTCCCTACTTTTCGTGGCTTCAATCCCTAAAATCTAGCACCCACTTCGTCGCTGTTCACACAGCGATCTCTTACAAAGTCATCGCCGTCCATGACGCTGGCTTTTCCATTTTTCAGCCTCCGTTTTATTCCTGTGCGCTCTCGCCGCCGGGCAAAACGAGCAAAAATCGGCAGCGGATTTCAAGAAGCCATTCCAAGTGGTAGCGAACCTGATCGTCGACAAGAACTTCTTCCTGCTGCGCGAGCTGACCGCCGAGGAGCAGGAGACAGGCAAGGTGAACCTGGAGGATCCGTTCAACGAGAAGAACCGTAAGACCACCACCACGCCGGCGCCGACAACGGCGGCCCCGACCACGAGGGCGCCGGCCACTCGAGCTCCGCTGCCGTCCCGAGGCCTGAGCTTCGGCGAGGGCATCCCTGGTCTGCTGCCGCCGCCGCCCGTCCCCGCCGCCGTCCCCGCCCGCCAGCCGTCCTTCAGTCCGCGGCGGCCCGTCGGCCGGTTCCCGCCCCGCACGACCACGGAGGCGCCCGAGACGGAGAGCACGACCACGGAGGCGACGGAGGCGCCCACCACGGCGCGACCGCTGCGACGCGGCGGCGCCGCCCGCAGGAAGGTGGTCCGAATCCCGGTGCGGGCCGGCAGCCGGCGGCGCACCACCACGGAGGCTCCGGCCACCACCGAGAGCTTCTTCGCCGTCACCGAGGAGCCCGCCACCACCGCTGCGCCGACGACCACCACCGAGGAGCCGGAGCCGACCACCGCGGCGCCTCGCCGCGGCGGCAGCCGCCGGCGCCAGCCGGTCGTCAACCGCCGCGTCGTGGCCGTGCCGGCCGCCCCCTTCATTCCCTTCGCCCCGGCTGCCGCCCCCGTCGCTCCCGCCGTCCCCTTCGCGCCCGTCGCCGCCGACGCGGCCCCGGCGGCCGCGCCGCCGGCGTCCCGCCGCCGTCCGGCGTCTGCCGCCGCGCCGACGCCGGAGCGGCCGTCGCTGCCGCCGCTGGCGCCGGCCGCGGTGCCCCGCATCCCGGGCACGTCCCGGCGCCGGCCCGTCCCGCAGGATGAACGCGAGAACGAGATCAACGAGCTGCACCGCTGGTTGCCGGGCGGCAGCAAGTCTGTGCTCCTGGACATGCCGCCGTCCACCTTCAGGTGAGCGGGGCCGGGCTGGTGTCGCAGTGGTCACCTCCCGCTCGGAGAGGGTCGATGGACGGCCGCGCTGACCGTACCACGGTGACGTCACACGGCGGATGGGGACGGGACGGGATGGGTGGACACTGGACAGTGTGGGGCAGCAGATCGGAGAACGAGGCTTAACACATTTGCAAGTGGTGACTTTGGCGGCGGGCAGCTGACGCCTTGGTGATAGTTCAGTTTTGACAAGCAGCACAAGTGCTATTGACTGGTCAAGCTTTTCAGCCGGCATTTTGTTCGAGAAATCAGCCATAACCAAGCAACCTTCCAAACATATATTTTATTCCGCTTTCTCTAGCTGACGTAAGGGATTACCGTCCTTGAGCAACTGAATGATTTACGTCTGATATATTACCATTTTATAGCTTGGTTTATGCTTATGAACGATTGATTTTTCGGCATGGCAATTTTTATAGATGACAGTTGTATTTATGGTTCACGATAAGGCGGAACCATTTAAAGTCGGATAACTTTTGTCTTGGCATCATGTATTCGACAAAAAGTAAACAAATTGGTGCCAGAACAACGGAACTAAACACTCGTATGCCTACCGAGTTGAACATCGTTGGAAAAATCACACTGGATCGTTCGCAATGATCTCGTTCCGGACCAATTCTTTTTTCTCCATGTTACGTAATGTCCATATTTTCACGTAGTTAGTTATTTACGCACTGTCTGAAAAAAACGCCTAGATAACTCCCTTAGAACTGCTTGTTTTTGTATCGGATGTGCTAGGAAACTCATGGGCAGCTAGCCAGTCACCGAGGAGTAACCGCATATCTCACCGCCTTAGCACGCCCCAGCCTCGCGTGAAGCTGGGCTTTGTTTTATCAGTCGGCCTTATCCAGCTGGCTGCGGACCTCTCGTTCTCCGGGAGGGCTGCAAAACTCGGGGGCCGCGGTCGCCGGCCAGGACATGGGGCCCTGTCGTCAGCGAACAGTCCTCCCCGCTCCGGCCGGGCGCGTTCGTATGCAGGAGATGTCCCTCGCTGGGCCGCCCGCCGGACGGTGAACGTGCCGGTGTCCCCGGACTGACGCATACGTAGTGCGAAACTGACGCATCCACATCCGCGGGGGGTCGGCCTCTGGAACCCCGCCGTCAGTACACACCTGTCCCGCGGGACCGTGCTGGCCGGAATGCCCCGGCTCTGAGGGGGAGGGCGTTAGTCAGCGCCGCCGCGCCATCCGATAGTCGCCGCCGGACGTCACGGGGGCCGCACGCCCGGGCGTCCGGGTCGGCGCGTGAGCCAGACCCCAAGGTGACCACCGGCTTAATGGGATCAGCCGGGGTTCCGCGTGGCGTCGGCGGCTTGGCTGGCCATTGTTGCCTCATGGGGACTGGTCTGCACGGCGCCGGTTGGCTATGCTGAGTGTGAAATAAGACGTCCGCCTGCTCTGCAACGGAGCACGAAAGAGAAAGTTGAACAGTCGTATTATGGTGGCACTTTCACGGCATTTTATGTAAGTCAACACCGTGGAGGCAAAAACACTGCTAAGCCTTTAAAAACATGGATCCGGCGTCTGTGTATAATTTTAATCATGTTTATTTTCTTTCTCCTCTGCCTGTAAGTTGACAACACTGCCATTCCCATGGGCGTGTTGGTCATGTCGTAAGAGGACTGAGGTTCCATGGTGGATATTCCTGGATAGCTTATTTTTGGATACTTTTTTAGATGGACGGCTTTTCTTGGTTTATTCGCTGCTGTTAAGTGCACCTCGCACCTCGCACAGGAATTTCGCGCAGGTAGTGCTGAATTGCGGTGGCATTGTTCAGGATTATTTGCAGAATGCTTTCCGTTTGCATAACCGCCGCTTTGTTGAGATAATGTATTATCATATCATACTGCGCGCCTCAGCCATTATCAGCTGGTCAAAACTTCCTGACGGATGCATAACATCACAGCCAACGCTGTGATGTTATGATATTTTGATATGATATTTTGCATCCCCACGGATGCAAAACAACGTTGTATGTAGAGTGTTCGGCCACTCCCTCACCCTCCGGTGGTCTCTGCTTCCTGACCCACTGCGGCGGAGTGGCTTGTGTCCCTGCGTCCGACACGCTTCGTCCGCTATTGATCCGTCTGACACTGGTCCGTCCGACACTGGCTCGTCCGACACCGTTTCGTCCGACACCGGTTCTTGCGACGTCACGAGCAGGCGCCGCGCAGTGGCTCCGACATGGCGTCTCAGCATCTCGTGATACCCTGAATTATGCAAAGCCTCGGCTGCCGACCAGATGCCGGGACGGTCGGGCCCGTTGACCGGCCCTGCAGCGCCACCGATCTGGGCGTGGAGCTGACGTGGCCGGCCCGTGCCACGCGGAGCCGTGATCCCGCCGGACTGGGAATGTTCCCGGCAGGACTGGGACTGGACTGTGCCCGGCAGGCGGCGTCTCACACGTCAGGTCTCAAACTCAGACGTCTGACGTCAGTCCCGGCGACGGTCGCCGCACGCGACGTTTTCATCTCGTATAGGGAGCGCGGGTGGCGGTATAAGACCTCTCAGGAGACGCGACACACTTCTGCTGGTGCAGGCGGATAAGTGTTTTATTCGGCCTATTTCATCGCCCGTGTACGTGGGTGATAAATGACCCTTGCTATATGCTTTGAACGACGGGATACTCTTATACCGTTCAGCCCATTGGGTAAAGGCCTTGAAACTTAATGTTTGCAATGGCAGCAGTACGACAGACCGTTAAATTGCGAAGTTAGTCGCGTACGCGAAGTTTTTCTGAACGCCTTCTGCTGAAGGGGGTGTGGTCACGCTAATTACGTGTCGTGGATGCTGTTGTTTAACCGGTGATTCCCTACTGCCGGCTTTCGACTCCCGTCCAAGTGATGGATTAGCTACACCTGCCGCCTCACAGGCGACTTGCTTTGCCGCACATGCCGTCACGCATTGTTTCCCGTCTTGATGAGGCAACGGGGAATTCATACAGCAAGCCGTATCACCAAACTTCTGGGAATACAGAGGTTGAATACTTATGGTAAGGAGGGCTTGAAATGGTCCACGTACAATATTCCTCATTCCGTCTACGGTGAAAAACACATGATTCACATGGACGAAGTTCGTAAATTCATTATTCTCATTGTAGCGAGAGTTTTTATAACTTGCATCAGCGTTGAGCGCGGACACCGAGCATGAATTCATTGTTAATCAGGTCGCAAATTCGTTCTAATTCGTGTTTATAAAACTTCGTAGTTTCTATGGAGAGCAACAATACTGACGAACTCACGCCATTCGCAGTGCGGTTCTTGACTCGCTGCCCGCTCACGTGACTGCTCGGCCGTCTGCTGCACCTGTCCGCGGCTGTCCGCGGTTGTCTGTGGCTTCCTGTGGCTGTCTGCGACTGTCTGAGGCTGACGGAGGATGTCTGGGGCTGTCTGTGTCTGAGTACCTGAGAACGTTTGAGGCTGACTTCCAGTAAGGAAAGATGTATGAGGCTGTCTGAATATCCGTGAGGTTGTCTGATGCTATTTGATACCATCTGAGGATGTCTGAAGACGCATGAGGCTGCCTGAGGCTAGCTGCGGCCATCAGAGCCCCTGCTGGACTAAGCTCAGCTCGCCGGTCTGGCTTCTGAGCTTCCGAGCCGGCTGACGGTGCGCGGGAATGGCGGCTGACACAGCAGACTGACCGCTGGACGTGACCGAGGACCGGGAGCCCACGACGCTACGGCGCGAATGCCACCCGCCGCATAAGTATGATCGACGCACTGTTGTGTGTGCCTTTTGTGTGTGGTTACAAGGCGCGGAATGCAGCGGGCACGTGGAATGCCATTCAGTGCGCCGCCGCGTCCGCGTGCTCGTCCGCGACGTGCGCGAGCCGCGCGCGCCGATGGCGCAAAGCCCAGCCGGCTTGTCGCCTTCAGTTTAATGGCCATTGCGGCAGCGCACATTGGTGTCGTCAGCTTTCCCCGATGGAATTAAACGCACAGCCGCCAGTCACCGTCCGCCCACGGCCTGCACCTGTATTTAACGGCGCCGCGGATGAATCGCGCGGCGTTTTGCGTAATCCCGCCGAGATGGATGGCTCGGAGTCCGTGTCTCTGTAGAGATCGCCGCCGGTCGGTGGCGCCGCACTGACAGCGACGTCTCGTTCCGCAGCTGCAAGGACCGGCCGTACGGCTACTACGCCGACATGCAGGCCAACTGCCAGGTCTTCCACATCTGCGCGCCGGTGGTGCACGCGGACGGGTTCAGCCAGAACCTCAAGCACAGGTCGGTACCCGGGCTCTGGAGGCGATGAAAACGATCGGTAGTGTCTCTGTCCTTGCGGATATTTCCGTGCCACGAAATGGCGAGATGGACTAATGCCTGGCGTTTCTGATGCTCAGAAATTAATCGTTCTGGTGGATGGCGCAACACACCGATTGCTACCACCGAAGTCGTCCGACGCATGATTTGGCACGCTTCTCAATTCACCAGTGCATAGGTCTTTTGACGCTCTGTGCCCATTGCATAATTTGTGCCTGACGCGAAATGATGGCCTGAGTCCTGGCGTCAAGATGGTCCACCTTGCACAGCGTATGTTTCATCATCTCTGAGCATGTGTTTGGGCGCAGAATATTAAAGGCGCCCTCAGAATTTATTGACTATGAAGCTCAGCAGTGAAATATGTCGAAGCAGAATTGCCGGATATTACCACTGCAAGTTGTTGCACATATTCACGTGCCTGCAACGTAATGCGTGAGCATCTCAGGTATCTGGATAAGCTACATGTTCGACGAGTTAATGGTGCATCCTGTTCAGCTCGGTTATTAATGCTTATCAGCCCGATACGTTAACTGCACCATCATTACCCTGGCTTGACGTCTCAGTGGACGGACGAAACCTTATCGTATGGTAAAATCCACATGAACCACGAAGCATAAATAAACGCTGCGCCAAGCAAGCTCAGTATGAATTCACTGATCACGGCAACTCATCGAAATTATTCAATGATCACAGTTCACATCGAAGTCATCGAGACTTTCTCCAAAAAAATCTCAGGATGTTGTGCAGCACTTGTGCTTCCAAATAATGTTCCGTTCAGACACGTTGTTAAAGGTAATGCCTTTAATACTCCGCACCTTAGTGTAGGGAGTGAAATAATGATAATAGCCATAACCTGACGGCTAAAACGACAGACGCTGTGAAAACTATACGTTATGACATGCTGCCAAAACTGCTTATGCTGCTGGAAATTTGGTTCCCAAAAGACCGTTAAGAAAAAGATATTTGTGCTGGATCCGACACTCGCAGTTTTTCTCGACTTAATATGGTTACTGAGGGGGCGAAAAAATTTGAAGTGCTACTTGGCATGCATCATCACTTTTCTTGGAACTGGATCTGCAGCAGAACGAACTTCAACCTGAGTTCTGCCTCGAGTAATGATGTGGATATTACCACAGTTGTCATGTCATGACTTCGGTCACGAAATTCGTGCAAAATTTTCTTGATCTAACGGCAACATCTCCAACGTTTTAAGAAGAGGTGACAGACCAAAACTGCCTTCTTTTCAAGCATAAAAGATCTTTAAAACAACGCCACACAATGCAGAAAACGAATTGTTCCGTCTACTAACTCCATCTTCATCCTGCCTGCAGCCTCTTCTGCAACAATGGCACGAGATTCGACCAGAGGACGCTGACCTGTAGGGAGGAGACTCTGGCACTGCCCTGCGAAGAGTCTGACAGCTACTACGCCAGCGTCAAGTATTTCGAGAAATTCAACATCTTCGACCGCATGCGCGCCGAGGACGAGCGCCGCAGGCGGAAGCTCAACAACAGGCTCGAGACGCTCGATGACGTCGAGGCTCTGGAGGCTCAGCTGAACGAGTAGCCGAAGCGAATGATGTTCAATTTGTTCATGCAGGCGTGCACATGTTTTTGTGGGGCGTGTCTTCTAAAGCTGTTCAGATGCTGAACGCAGACGTGTGGCTATGGCGCGAGCTCCTTATCACGAGAGACAACTTCATGTAACATATGTACTAGGGAAGGTGTTCACTCTTGTTTCAAATGGACCATGCCTCATGCGCTGTACAACAGATATGACCTGGGACAGATGAACTTGCCGATTTCTTCTAACCATATTGGAAAACCGCTTTTTGGTTGTTGAGGCAGCAGGCTTGTCTAAGAAAGCGCTGTGACCAAAGAATGTTCATAACGCCACGTCGCATTTCGTGGTGCACGAAACTGAATGCACTCCGTTCAATGCCACTCCGTGTCCAGCTTTCATGAAGCTGTTGCTCGAGCTGCTCGCAGTTTTCATCGGATTATGTTCTGATTAAATCCTGCTGGTTACCAATATCGTTATGTCTATCATTCTGTCGATAACTAAAGCTCTGAGAGAAATATCCCGAAAATTTTACATTGCTAGGAACTTCGGGTGTTTTGAATGCTTTAGCCACGAAATGCGACAAGTGATGTACTAAGTTGTGACTGTGCCGGTAAGAGTATGTCGGAGGTGCAGTTCAAGACTGATGACAGTGTAATAAATATGAAAAGTTCAATCACTTTCATGTTTATGACTTCTGGATATGTCTGTCATGCACAACCACGAAATACTTCCATTCAGTTCAAGTCTGTCAATGATCCAGCCTTGGACGTAGCCAAGCGGGGCCATGGGGGCCATGGCCTCCCTGAGCCAAGCGGTCTTCACTAGATACATGGCGATTTCGCATGAATACTCCATAGTGATCATATATATGTTACAAAAACAAACGTTATATGTTTTCCTGTATATTAAATATGAGATAAATTGCATAAAATTGCTGCCTCTCTTGTAAATTTCTTCGTATGTCTGTGGCATATGGCAAAATTTGACTTTTGCTCCCCACCCGAGGGAAATCTTGGCCACGTGCCTGGTTCCAGCCAAGGTCACGAAATACGCAGACAAATGAAGAAGCCACAGGCAGTTCCATCCGCACTACAGCGATAAAAATAAAACGCACACACTCGTCCCTAGACGCCAACTACACTTCTTGCTCCCAAGTTGCTGATTCTAAATGTCAGTGGAAATCCACTACGTCAGTGGTCGAATTAAGGCGTATTTGTGTTCGGACCGCATCACATTCTAAACGGGATTTTCAGCAGTAGTCTTTTTGAATCCGATGGCGGTCCTTTCGTAGCTGCACGCGAAAGCCGGAACAAAAACGTCACGAGGATTGATACTCATACTGGGCTGAGCGGAATCACGTGGTGGTATTGTTATGCCAATTTCTTCAGCTTCCTCACAGAGCCTGTACTTCAAAGACGATTTGAAAGAGGAACCTGGGCCTACGGAATCGGTGTTGCGACTTATCTCGGGGGGTCTCGCTCGACTGCAAGCCCCGAGCCTGTTGCACCACCTGTGCATAACACCAGCTACAGGGCAGAAGATTCACGCGACTTTCCCTTCCCATCGGCGTCCTCGTGCGCTCCATCGGAACACAAGGTCAGAGTGGTGCGTCCCGTACAGAAGGTCACCGCTTCACGAAGGACTTCCCCAGTGACGAAAGGCACGCTGGATTATTCCGAGAAAACCAGAAGCGCAGAACAGGGACAAACACAGGATCAGGGGACAAGCTGTTTCATCATTCATCGACTCAATCACTTCATCGACTCAATCACGACGTTATCGCCGTGAGCACGGTATATTACGAAAAAGAGTAGACAAAGAAGAATCATGCACCCGTCTCCTTGCCTTTCGCACAAGCACAAATGTTGGGACAAACCTCAAAGCCAGACCTGCTATCGCCTATCTGAGCACGATCATGCTGCTTAGCTGGTGTCTTTTAGTTTTACGAATATCATGCGACCTACCAAACACAAATCATTCTTATGACAGAAAACTGCTCACACTTCGTGTGTCATAATTAAAGCCAAAAATCTCACGGACTGCGAGGCACTCGTCAAGTACTCTGTATGGTCAGGGGACAGCCTCGCCGATTCGCCGCCAGCCCCGGTGCCGGCGCCACAAGCACGCCTAATCCCCGCCGCCCTCCTGCATAGGTCGGTAGTATAGCCTCTGGTCGGCTGCGCAGAACGGCGACCGACAGTGCCGGGGCCCATGCACGTGTCGCTTCACCACGAGCACGCTGGAGGCGTGGGGGGATGGGTTGGGAAAGGTCTGCGGCAGACCTTCGGGAGGCAGGTCCGGCGGTGGTGGGGTCGGATCAGGTCCTACTCTCATGCAGCTCTTGCTCGTGAAGTCGTCGCAACAGCAACCGGAACAGATGCAGGCATTTCCCATCTTCATGATGTAGATAACTTTAACTTCAGGGCAAATTCACCCTTACGCTGTGTTTTAGGGGAAAATGAAGAGCTTCATCGTCACTAAGCCATGAATGGTCAGGAATACTTTGAAAATGTCGGTTCTTGTGAATGATATTCCACACGATGATATTTTAGCAAAAGGAGATAATATACCGATATAAACTTGTTCGACTTCGCCCAGCAATTAACATGAATGCTGAATGGAACAAAGGAAGCTTACAGAAAATTTGGTATGCTGACATTACGCAACATATTGTAATCAACTTCGAGTTATTTGTTTCTTGTGAGAAGATAAACCAACTTCCTTTGAATGGCAATTTTTGTCGCCAGGCGCAGTGCCGTTTAACATTCGAATTTTAGACGGCACCGTTAACCCACGCGCTAAAATACCCCGAGGATCCTTTAAAAGAGTCACTGGGATTTTCCGTTATGGAGAGGGACCAGTTAATGCTGGTCGGTCAGATCAGAACAGTGCATAACTGCATCAAATCTCGACCTGGTTTCCAGACGAGATTCTGAAATGAGGTCACGTTCAAACGGTGTCTCACAGCAAAATGTGACCCTCACCCTACGCCTGCTCTGTACCAGAGCTTTCCATTCCATGTGCGCTTTTTTATTTGCTCGTCAGTTGGTTTCTGCGTTCTCTGTCGTGGAAGCGATGCCAGGTAAATTTCACCATTGTCCTTTCAGGTCCGATTTCACGACCAGATTATCACCTATATGGAAAGAAACCTTTGAGCAAATGATCGTTTGCGCCCCGGCTTCCTTATGGACAAGTCATGGGTACTCGGAAAAGTCCTAATCCTTGCGAAAAGCGGTGTGCTGCATATTTTGACCTGAGGTTTAGGTCCATTGTTGACCTTTGTCGAGTGTAAAAATACATATAATTTAATGTTTGTCACCACTGTTTGCGTAATAACGGGTCGCGACGCGTGTTGCAAAAGCCGAAACCAGGACGAAAAACGGTACCGCAGATTCGGACCTCAGACCTAGGTCATAGCATGTCGTCTGCTGGTCAAAAACCATGGTTACCGATGATGTTGGTGATGGGGAGGGGGTTCGGACTCCTTATATTCAAGGATTTTAACCTTAGACCTATGGCAATGATTGTACCGAAACCGTCTGACACCCTATGTTGACGCCGAATAATTTTCGGAAATCTCTAGCCTTGTCTATAACCCTTCTGTGAACGATATTTGTTGCCCTGACTTTCACAAGAATGAGTTGTGACATTGCTCAAAAGTCGCCGCGGGTGTCGTCACGCACGTCGTCGCAAAATCATCGCTAACTTTACGGTGGTTTCCTCAAGCGCATCGACTTCACTTTCACTAACATAGCCTAATTTGGGCATCATTATAGAAAGCTTTCGCCAAAGTTGGTCAGACTTGTAAGACCTGGATGGATACAAAAGTGACGCACATCGTACAAGACTGTAACTGGGGTACGTGTGTTGTAGGTTACGTTTGACAGTTCGAAGACTTAGGTAAGGGATGGGCGTGAGTGGAGATGTGCTTTAAAATGTGCTTCTGATTGGCCCGAATTGTGTTGTGACTTGGCCCCCTTAGGGTTTTAATGAAAACCGTGCGCTGACCCTCATTGTCTCGTCACACAAGTGCAATAGACGACTGACTTACGTCTGACGAGACACAAGACTCAAGACACGGACGCTTGAGCCAAGAGGCTGTGCGTCCTAACTCACAACAAACAACCAATTCGCACAGGTGCTGTGTTGCTAATAGGCAAGTCATTTTTGGGCCTTAAAGATAAAACTGGGGTAAAGTCACAGAACAAACTCTCAGAACTGAAATGCTGGACTATGTACCAACATTTTTGACCTCATTTCAACCTCACACCTTACATGACCACACACAACTTACTGTGTGTGACCTACTGTTTAAGGGGGTTTGGTGTTTGGGAGGCCCTGTGCATCTTTTATTCATGATGCAGGGCATTCTGTCTTGACAAGTGACACCATAGTTGTGTTAATGTGCTAGGTAATTGTGGGACAAAGAAAATACCCATGCCATGCTGTGCCATTGGAAAATGCTCTTATCAAAGTTTCCATGAACACTTGCATGTTTATTTTGTACACTGCATGTCAGGTCTTAGGTGATGGGGATGGACCCCATTATTCAAGGATTTTAAAATTTGGCCTGTAGCAGTGACTGGAAAGAAACAAGCTGAGGTTATATGTGGACCTCCTCCCTGTGTTGGAAAACTGTTGTTTTTTTGGTGTCAAGGAACAGTAGAAACTTATATATACTCCAAGAAAGATTTTTGTACTCCAAAGTAGCCACTTGCCCCTCCCCCCAAAAGACATGGGTATTCCTACTCAACCAGAGTTTGAAATTGCCCAGCATTCCCCCCTCCCCAGTTGATGGTTTACCATTCATACTTGGCTGCTGAAGTACATTCTGAACCCATGGCCAGCCACCTTCCACCCTCTCTCAACAACTCTGCTGATCTGCCATCTACCATGTAGACCCAGGAAACTGGTTCACCCCCCCCCCCAAAGAAAAATGAAGCTGCTAGGTCTACCCTTGCTGGCCACAGATGCCTGCAAAGCACCTAGTTAGTCCATGTTTCTCACATAAACACATGACATTTTATATTCCAAAAGAGAATTAGTACTCCAGTACCAGGAAGAAAAATCAGGTTTCCGACACTGCTTTCTCCTCCAATATTTTTTAGAAATCTCCAGCCATGGTACAATGCTAGATGTCATTACATATTAAAATGATTAAAATAGGCATTTTATTGGTATTACTGACAGAAAATCACTGATTCTGTGCATGTGCTCTGCCTGGTTAGTTGCATTCCTGACAGTAGTAGATTGATTGTAATGTCATTATGTTATTTCCTCTGGGTACATTTTGGGACTCCCATGCAATCTGTCATCTTTTCTGCCAGTCTGTAAAACATAACAGGTTTCAACAAGAACTTGTTAGGGCAGAGTTGGCCAGGGAACCATGTTGAAGTAGCTTGCAAAAAAACTGAGCATAGCTGTAAAATTTGGTGTGGCATAGCTCACCTAAGGGCAGTATATTAGGTTAGGGTGCATATTACTGTAATAGTCTTCCCAAAAAAAATCCTGTGAAAGAAATAACAAGGGCACCTCTGTGCCACATTTATGTCAGATTTGGTACATTTTTTACACTAAGGTTACACAGATGTCATATTTCTATGATAATAAAAGCATGACAAAAAACATTGTGCACTTTCTTTTTATTCCAGAATAAATTAGCTTAAGTGATAGAAACCACATTTTATGGGTAGATTTCAGTCATGCATTCTGCTGTAAGTGGGCAATCTGGCCCATTTGGGGCCCATTAGGGAAAGCTGCCCCATTTGGGGCAGAAATAAGGCTGCCCAAATATCTTGTTGATCGATGTGACATAGTTTGCTGACTGGTTTCCTTGAATCATTTCTGATGCTCTTTGTGGCTGAATGACAGAAACATGTCTGTACACTCAAAAGGCTGTGTCTGATTTTCTTGCCCATATGGAAAGGATGTAACCAGTATAAACAGTATTGTTAACTGTGAATGCAACTTGTGTTTGAGTTAGGCCTACATGTTAAATAGGGAATCTGATGGCCTTATGAATATATGTAACCTCTGAGCAAACATTTCAGGCTGATATAATTGAAAGTGATAAGTAGCTGCAAAATATTTAAGTACAAAAATTCCAATGAAGGGAATGGTCAGCAAAGTGTTATGTGATGTCTTTGCTTCCAAAGCAATGTAGTGAACTGGATCACGTTGGCTTTTAGATTACCAGAATGGTATGTGCAGATTTAAAAAAAGAGCAGGATGATTGCCACCGGTCTTCTGGTCAGTTTACTTGTTATGGCTTATCTTACATGGCAGACTGAATATGAATTTCCCAAATGCTGTGTTATAATAATCCTCATGTGATCAGATGGCTCCTGTCAGTCAACATCAGTTCAAGATAAATGGAAATTGGGCTGACCATCACAGCATCATTGTGTCTTTACAATGTTTACCATCATGCTGCAGGCCTGAGAGATTCTCTTTGTTTCTGATGCCAATCCTTTCTTCACTACAGGCATGCACGTTTCAAGCAGTCATGATTTTCCATTGGTGATGTTTAATCATTTCTTAGATTGCAACTTAGTCTCACAAATCACCATTTTCTTTGCTTGAAAACAGTAGCATGATCTCAACACATGATAGAACAAATTGCTGAGGAACAGGTATAGTATGAGACAAGGGTAGATTTTGTTGTTGTTTGTGTCACATCTCTCCTGTGGAGTGGAGTGCAGATGCAAATGCCCCAGACACATATTTATGTCCTGAACTGTTTATTTCTGTAATGGTGTTTCTGGTTTCTTTCATACTCAAAGCTCGATTTTTTTCAAATTCCTTGTCATTCATTGCTCACAGCATGGCTCTGCATCATGTTCTGATTGTGCATGTACATGATTCCTGTGTTACTGTGTGCTTGTAACCAAGGCTCTCTAAGTGTAGAGAGCTAGAGCCATTTCATCCAAATAGTCACCCACCCAGGGAATGGTGTTGAAGCCATGTCAACACTAGATAAAATATCATTCATCACCGTGCTTGGTGCCTGAGGCAAAATTAATCGAGATTCGGATCCACGTGTGTGGTGTGGTGAAAGTATGTGCAACAAGGTCTGCTTATCTGCTTATCAGCGTCACGCCGATTTTTGACAGGTGTTTGCTTTGCCGGCCCCAGAGGTGCCGTGACACCTCGTTCCGTGACCCGTGTTGCATGATCGCTGTGCGACGGCTAAGCTCAGCCTAGCTGATAAGGGCGGCTGCTTCGGAGTCGACGCGCATTGATAAAGCGGCGTCTTTGGATTTCGCCCGGTTTCGGACGTGGGCGGGTCGTGAGCGGGAACTTCGGTCGGACCAGGCGTGCGGCCTGCCCGCCGGCCGCGGCCGTGAGCACACGCGTCAGCTCGCCACTGCCTGTGGTCGTGCTGCGGGCGTTGCAGAGGCGCTGGGCCGCACTGACGCTCCGCCGAGCAGAGGCGAGGCCGTCTGTTCCATTCACTTCTAGGCTCTCTGCAACGCATTTTGAAATAGGGTCTTCAGAAATGACAAGGGCCCAGTGGTGTTCGGCTCAGTGCTTCTGTTCTCCACCGATCTGTTCCACGGTCGTTTTCATGACCAGATCGTAAAGCGCAGACTGTCAGTATGCAAGTGGTCAGGGAAGGAAGCCAGCATGATCATCAGCTGGTTCCAAATAACAGGAAAATGTGTCTTAAATGAATGTGCCGCTGATAGCGCTCTAATCTCATCGTAATTGACTTCAAACATTTTGGTCAGGTTTGTAGACAAAAATACAGGTCTTCCGTGGTGGCCAACAGAATTTGGAATTATATGCCAAGACTAAATAGAAACATTAAGTAGGAGCTCTCTTGTTCTCCCTGTTAAGTACTTGATATGTTATCAGGACAAAGTTGACCTTAAGATTCTGCTGATTTGCATTTTGGCATTTTCAGCATACCAGTTATGTGCAAGTTGGAAGTTTTAATTATGTTTGTTTACTGTTGAAGTGTTTGTCATTAATGACACTGCAGATTTTCATTTTGGAGCTGACACTACTTTTTGTGCAGTTCACACTACTCTGTTTGGTTTCAGCTCCACTGCAGATGGACCAGAGCAGCTAACCCATGCTGACAAAAGTGACGCCATTTCCACATATTTGCTTCCTTTGTAAGACACCAGAAAAGGATGATGATGGCTACAAAGCTTCCAGCAAGGACCGATAACCCAAATGTCATGCCAACTGGCCACCAAGATACCACAAAAGAGCTGTGGAGGGAGATATGGAACACATTGATGGGCTACATTGATGCTGAAGACTCGCCCAATAAGCTTCAGCAAAAAGACATCCTTGTTGGTATGCACAAATAATGTGATGTAAAAACTTTATTTGTCAAAGGAGGGTATGTGTATGTGTATGTGTGTGTAATGCGCCATGCTCTTCCATGTTTTTTTTTTAGTGGCTTAACGGAGCCAATACGTTTTTTTGTGGATTCAGTTTAAAAATGAAATCCATTTGTTCTGCCAACATGCTTTCAGGCTCAGGATGTAGTAAAAAATGATATGCTACTCTCACTATGACAGGAAGTTGTCATTATTACTATTCTGTTTTTTTTTTTGTAATCCTCAGCACCATTTGAATGTGACTGAGTAACTCTAAGGATTTGAAGTATCATTTGTTTCACTACTCCACTGATCATGTGCATTGGGTTTTGTTGTTGGTACTGGAGCATAATTTGTGTTTTGCAGTACAAATATTGTAAACAGTAATACTGGTTTAAGTTGGCATTCTTGTTGTCAGTTATGACATCATACCTCCTTCTAACTGACTGGAGACAGTCATCTGCTTCCAGAGTTACTTGCAGCATGGCTATGATTTAGCTTTTGATGGAGGCCGAAATCTGATTTCAAGAGTGTAAAATATTTTTGGAGGACATGTTTTCTGGTGTTCAACACCAAAAAACAACACCTTTTCCAGCCTTGGTCGTGCGTCATTTTCGCCAAAAACACATGTAATGCAGGGCGCCTCATTTCAACATAAATCCAGCAGCACTGCCATATGGAGCACAGACAAGCCCTTGCTGTTGCATAGCGCAGTGACCGCAGCGCAACCTTGACATGACCTCGCACAGAACTGAGGGCTCTCAGATCTCGCAAAACCGGCCAGCTGTGCCTCTGATGGCTCCGTTTACCCTCGCGGCTCCCTGTCCCGGTACCCAAGACTTGGTGCCTCGGCGCCCGAAGAGGCGCCGAGGTACAGGTACACGCGGCCGCGCACTGAGCCCGCGCGCGGCGCGTCGCCGGCAGACCTGATGTCCGTGTTCCTGTCGCGCGTCTCGCACGACAGCAAGTTCTACCTGGCCGTGACGCCGGCCGTGCTGCGCGCCTCGGCCGAGCAGACCAGCTTCCGGCCGCTGGCCGCCGCGCAGGCCTTCGAGGCGCTCCACCAGTACGCCGTGCGCATCCTGGCGCAGCCGTGGCGCTCCGAGTTCACCACCATCAACGTGAGTGGGCGCCCGACGCCGTCCCGCCGTCTGCGCCGGCTCCCAGAGCGCAGCCGACGCGGCGGCGGGACTCGGGGATCGGGACCTGGACGCTCCGTCGGGAAGGAGGGGTCGGTACCCGGATACTGTGGCGGGACTGGGGATAGTTCCCCGGGTACTGCAGCTAGACTGCGGGATAGTTCCCCAGGTACTGCAGCCGGACTGAGGAATCGTTACCCGGGTACTGCAGCGGGATATGATCCGGGTACTGCAGCTAGACTGCGGAATAGTTCCCTGGGTACCGTAGCAAGACTGGGTGAATATCTGTACGTGGGCAGTGCAGCGGGACTGGGCGGGAATGGTTACCCAGGTACTGAAGCGGATCAGGGCAGTGATTCGGTAGCGGAGCGACACCTTCGGACGCGACCTCGTGTGCCGGCGTAGAGGGTCGTGATTTGCATCGAGTTCATCGCGGCTTGGGTATGGTGTAGAGTAGATAATCAGTGATGTGAGGGTCCTACTTCAGGTTGTTGCTGGCTCGTGGAGATGTCGTGTTTCAGTCGAAATATTAAGTTGTCTTAGTTCAATTTTCCTTTCGGTTATTCGTCGCTGTGTTGCTTGTTCGTTCTCCTTTTCCCACATGCAGGTCTTGGTGTATCGCCTCGGTGCGTTCACTGAGTAATTCCAGTCGGTTTTCTGCGCTCAAATATTCCTATTCTTCCTCCATGTTATCACTGAACAGGTGTTCCTCGATCACTGTTATCACTATGTTATTACTGAACAGGTGTGCCGGTTTTTTTCCCGCAACATGATCTGACGTCGTGTGTGTTCATTGTGTCTGTGTGTGTGCTGGCTCAGATGTACTCGGGCTACTACGTGCACACCGTCCAGTCTCGGCTTCTGGAGGCGCACAAGCTGCTGGAGGAGATGGGCTTCCGCGTGGACGCCTCCACGCAGACGGCCACGCTGGTGGAACCGGTGGACGTGGACCAGGTGACGAAGGCGGCCATCGACACCCTGATGGCCAGCGTGGAGTGCAGGGTGAGTGCCGGCGGGGGGGGGGGCGGAGAGTGTCTTGTGCTGTGAATAGGGCTGGAAGTACCACGTCTACCGTCTGCTGGGGGAATGAGTGCCTTTTCTGTTCACAGGGGCTGCCTGCCTCGGTCAGTTAAGTCCCTACCTAGAACGTACACACAAATGAACAGCGAACTTGCTCGTTTATCGTGATCATACTGGCAAATGTGTCGTAGTTCTAATTTGTCGTGTTCAGACTCCTGGCACCATTATCGGTAATTTTGTTTTGAGGCGTGCGGAAATTAAAGGTGTGCATTTACAAGGATTTCATTGACCATTCCCCGAACTCCATCAGTATGCTGAGGGCACGGAGAGACATTGTGCGTAATCGCCCTTTTTACTCCTGACGGTCAGTGCTGCATATGCTAATGGTTGTTGATATGTCAGTGTGATAAAGATGTCATATCCTGCGTGACTCCGACTAGCACTTTGCGGACAGCCAAGCTGGCCTTGCTGCATCGCCTCTTTGTGCGTCGTTGCGTCGGCGGAGCTTATCGTTGCGTTGTTTTTGTTATCTGGGGGAGGGGTTTTGTACGGGAGCTAGTTATGCCGACGCCCTGCGTGTGGGCGAAAGGCGTCCTCGCTGTTTGCAGGGTGCCTGCGTGGCATTCGGCTTGGGGTGCGGGTGCATGTTTGCTAATGATATTGTTCGGCCAGTCGATTGTGTGCCGAACCACTTCTTAATATGGTCATATCTGCAGCTGAGCAATCAGATTGTGAACTATTTTTAGTGGGCGCCGGTGTGGGCGTCCTCTGCAGGTGATTCATTGCGTGATTGATAAGGGCAGTTTTGCCCGTTGTGCAAGATGCCTGCTGGCGTCTTGTGAAAGGGCGCTCTGTTAGTCGATGAGTGAAATTGAAGCTCTAGGTATAATCGCTAGGTGGATTCTGGTTTTGGCCAGGTAGAAATCTGAGTCCCGCTGCCTTCGTAATTCACGTGTTCATGAAGCCTAATTTTTGGAGGATTCGAGAATGAAGAATCACGAGTTTAGTCTTCGAAGAATCGTTTAGGGCCCCGTCTGAAAACGAGCTGAAAACTAGTGGTGGCTGCGTGGTGTGCGTGCGCGCGCGATCCCACTCTGGGCGTGTCCGTCGTCCCGTCAACCTGTGAGGACGGAGCGGTCCGCCATCTCGGAATCCGCCATTCGGCGATACCGCGGCACCTGGTTCAGCCTGCGTTAGCTGGGCGCGTGGCCACCTCACGAACCTCTCCCGCCGCAGATCATCGAGCGGATCCTGGAGTCGCTGCCGCCGAGAACGTTCACGCCCCGAGGCGTCCTCTGCTACCGGACCGCCTACGTGGGCGGCGTGGAGGCGGCCATCCGGCACCTGACGGTCACGCTGCGGCAGCGCAACTTCCAGCACTACTTCTCACCGCCGTCCGAGACGCCGCCGGCCGGAGGCGGCGGCGGCAGCGGCGGCGGTGGTGGCGGTGGCGGCGGTGGCGGTGGCAGTGGCGGTGGCGGCGGCGGCGGCGGCGGCAACGGCGCGCAGCCGGCCGGCGCCGCCTACGCGTGGCAGCTGCCGTCGCCGGCCTCGAGCCGGCCGCCGCCGCTGCCGGCCGTGCCCACGGCCCGGCTGGTGGACGTCGGCGACCGCGAGCCGGCGACGGTCTGGATCCCGAAGACGATCCGGCACCAGTGGCGGCCGCCGGCCGAGGAGCGGCCGCCGGCGCCCGGCCCGCCGCCGGCCGCCGCCATGCTGCCGGCCACGCTCGAAGAGCACCAGCTGGCCAGCTGGGACCTGGTGGATCGGAGCGCGGCGCCGGCGCGCCAGCGACCGCCGCAGGAGTCGCTCGACGACTCGTGGGGCTACGTGCTGCAGAGCCTGGACCGGCGCCGGCCGCTGTCCGGCCGGTACGACAACGTGCCCGGCACGGAGGCGGCCGGCCGCGCCGACACGCTGCCGGGCGGCGCGCGCGCGCCGGCGTCGGCCCGGCACCGCGGCCGCCCCACCGCGGCCACCGCCGCCGCCACCGACCAGCGCAACCCGTTCGACTCGCGCTCGCACTTGTCGTCGCTTCAGGTGAACGGGGGCGGCGCGGCGCGGCCGGCGGCCGGCGCGGAGCCGCGGCCGAGCGCCGCCGGCCGCGCCGGCCCGCTGCTGAACGGCCAGGCCTGCGGTTCGGCGCCGGGCGCCGGGCGCAACGGCCACGGCTGGCGAGTCTCTCCCCGGCCCGAGTCAAGCCCCGAGCCGGCTCTTGCGCCTGCTCCTGCTCCTGCTCCAGCTCCCACTCCCGCTCCGGTTCCGGCTTCCGCCCCGGCTCCGGTCCCGGCGGCGCGGTCGCGGGCCCCGCTGGCGGCCGAGCCGCGCGGCCCGGAGCTGAACGCGTGGCCGGCACCGAGAAGCGAGCCGGCGGCCAGCGTGCCGCCGCCGGAGCCGGCGGCCGACGAGCAGTGGTCCTGCCACGCCTGCACCTACCTGAACCCCGTTTCGGTGAAGGTGTGCGCCATGTGCGGTAAGTCGCGCCAGCTGGGCAGCCGGCCGGTGCCGGACTCGCCGCCGCCGCCGGCCGAGCCGGCCGACGACGTGGCCTGCCCGCACTGTACGCTCCTCAACAGCCGCCGCGCCAGAAAGTGTGGCGCCTGCGACGCCGAACTCAAGTAGGCGGGCTGGTGCCGGCTCCGTGCCGGGCGGGAATGTCCGTCCCGGGCGAGGAGGACCGTCCCGGGCGGGGTTGACCGTTCCAGGCGAGGAGGACCGTCCCGGGCGGGGGTGGCCGTCCCGGGCGGGGGTGACCATCCCGGGCGGGGGTGACCGTCCGGGCGGGGGTGACCGTCCCGGGCGGTCCGCCGCCGAGCGGGCTGGCTGTGGGCGTGCAGTGAGACGTTACTGACCTCGCGCAACGTCCGGTGTCCCTGCGACTAACACCGCCGGCCGAGCTCCGAGCTCTGGGCTCCGATGTGTCGTGCCGGCCGACGGAGGGGCTGTCGCGTGGTGCTTCCGTTCTGGCCGCGTGCCGAGGCCGCCGATTGGAGCCAGAGCCCGGCGTGTCGGCGTTTTGTGTCCCGGCCGCCGGCTGACGCACATTGTACGCAGTTTCGTTGGCAGCTGAAATCCCTCGCATGCCGCATGTTTAGTGGTCCGTTTGTTTACGGTAGCGTCAAAGCACACGGCTGATCCTACTGTATGCGATAGTGATTTTATGTACTTTTGACATAGTCGCCCAGGTATCCGGTTTCTTTGTTTAACAAGCTTTTGACAGGGGCTCGTGTTGCGAGAGCTCAGAAGCCTCCAAAGGCTTTCCGCGTAGTTGGCGGCAGGTCGGCGAGTTCGGCGGCCGCCTGTGCCGGCGCCGCTGCGGGGCTCTTCCACATGTTAACCGGCAGTTGGCGGCCGCTCCCGGCCCGGAGCGGCCTCGCGGCAGGCGTCGTCTCCTGGCCGGTAGGTGGCGGCGGCTGAGCAGGCAGGTCCGCGCGTCTGCCGCGATGTAGACGGAGTCCCGCCGAAGACGAGGGGTGGTCCGACTGCGTAGCCGCCCTGTCCGCCTCTCCGGCACGGGGAGTGTCGCGTTTGGCAATCTTGTCACGCTGCGACGATACATGGTGGGAATGGAATGCTGGATGCTGCAATCGGTGGCCGCGATATATCGGGAGCGGGGAGGGATGGGTGGGTTGGCGACGCGACCGCGTCTGCTGTTGATTGTGTGCCTTAAGTGACAGCGATTCTAGTCAATGCTCTCAATTCTAATGTATGCTGAGCTACGGATTGTTATATATATTACCAATGGCCGCCAGGTTTTTGCCGTGCGTTCGGTTATACGCAGGCCGAGGAAGGACCGTTCATCTCGGCGGACGGATCTGCCAATGATGAGTGCAGCAGCAAAAGAAAGAACTGTCGCGTCATAACTCCAGCGGAAGCTATCTCAAACCATGCTAGTGTATAACAACACTGCACTGTCGCACAGATCAGCACAAATCCGAAGAATTCTGCGTACTTGTATTCTACGGGATTCAACGCTGGTACACACAACACACGTGGCAAGCCACTACGCCGCATGTCATACGCATATTAACACTCGGCACTTGAATGGTACACGCGGTGGCGTATTCAGGGGAGGTGGAGGCACAGGGGTGTCGGATTTTTACATGAACTAACATGCATGTGAATAAATGCCGACAGTTACATATCCGAGATAGGCAGGTAAGAAAAAGTAGATCGCGAACATGCGGTGTTGTACGCCATGCGAAAAATTTCGCGCGCCTGCGGCGCTCTGAACTAGATTTTCAGTACAAAATTTGAAGTTGTGCCTCACCCCCCACTGCGAAGTCCTGCGTACGCGCCTGGTTAGAGGCGACCGACGCCAGCTGTTGTGATCACAGCTTCTTTCCTGGCTTGTCCTGGCGCACTGGCCAGGCGCGGTAGTAAAGCTTTTGACCTCGGTATGGGCGGCCGCCCGTTGGCGCCAAGGGCCGCTGGTGCGGTGACGATACGTACAACACACTGACAGAACAGCGTCGGCCAGCAAACGACGTTTTGAAAGGGAGCTGTGGGCGACATGAACTCGACCAAAGCGGATCCGAAATCTTTGGGGAGAGGGACTGGCGTGGGTCAGAAAGACCCCTTTCGAAGTCGCATTTGACATCCCCGAATCACCAGATCTGAAGTCTGTGGCATTTCCAAACACATAGGACCCTATCGGACCCTCCAATGGTAATGGCACGCATGCCCGTCGGATCCAACACTGCACTAGTTCCACGTCATTTGCCTCTGCAGCTATGTGCAAAATGCACATCACGCGTACACATGGATTTCACTGCTGTTACGACGTACACTTAAGTCACCTATACATTGATAATGTCAATACCGGAGCCCTGGCCCAAACACATTAAGATAAATAACGTGGTTGCCCCAAAATCTGAGGTGTTTTGCAGGTTTGAATGGTACAGCACCGATACGACGCGACACTTGTCGACCACCGACTAGATGCCATTTTAGACAAAGTTTCTACCCACACCACGCCCGTAATGTACCCAGTTTTCCTGGCCTTCATCTCCGTAATTCTGTCGGAACTGAGCTAGTGCCGGCAGCGAGAAACGGAACATGATGTAATCCACGTGCGTCACAGCTTGACAGCCAAAAGAAGGGTTTTCCGATTGCTTCGAGCCATGTTGGCTCTGGCCATCTGCCCAACAGTATTTCTGGCCCGCGCCCACCATGCGGCATCGCCACGAGGAATTTCACAGAGACCTCGGTACGTCCGCCAGCGCCAGCTCACGTCCAGCCACACGTCCCAGCCGCGCGCCGTGGTGGGATTGGTTTGGCTTCTTCTGGACGCTGCCGCGTGGCTTCCGTGCGGACGCGGCTCCGCGGCGCTCGACTCGGCGTCCTCGGCGACTCAGTCTATCTCCAGCGTTGCCAGTGACGTGTGCAGTGACGCGGCGGCGCGGCAGGACTCTTCGTCCTCGGCTCCGACTCGCATCTGGTCCAGCGCCAGCACGCGGGGGCGGCTCAAGGCCAGCTCCTTCTTCCACGAGTCTGGCGGCAGACACACGGTATAGGTGGAGCCACTAACTAAATGTCATCACCGCTCGACGGTGACAAAAAAAATCGTATTTCGCTTCTTATAGTTTCGGAGCTGGGATACGGCTACCACCGTATCCCAGCCCCGTCATACGGCTACCAGCTTAGGTCATAGGCTATAGCCAATGGGAGTGCAATTATCCGGTCAAAATAAGAGAGGCGTCATGGAATGGTGAGGAGACGCTAAACAAATTCTGCACTAGCGACCGATCCAAGCTTCGTCTCAAAAGGCGTCAGCGACCGATCTAAAGTTTGCCTCAAAAGACATCATTTACGTACTGTATGTACTCGCATCTGCGTCAAACTGTGCAGTTCCAGGCCCGGACCGATCTGCGTCGAAAGGTTAACGACACGACACGACCCTTGGGCAGTCCGTTTGACTGATGTTAAGATGGAATGCGCGGAAACGTGCGACCACCGCCTATCCTCTAGTAAAGACCTCTGCATATCGTTCCGAGCGAACCTACCCTCTTCAAAACTAAAAGAAAAAAACATGGGGCCCTTGCCAGTTACCCACCGATCATTTCGTCGATCGGCGTAATGCCTCCGTACTCCTTGGGGAGAATTTTCACGGGCAGCGTGCCGTGCAGTTTTTCCACGTTACTGTGGATGACGAAACGCGAGCGAAGCTTCTCATTGATGAGTCCCTTGACGAACTCCAGCACGGTGTGGATGAGCGTGTGAACGTTGACGAAGTTGATTTGCTGATGGCGCATCGGCATGGCACTCTGAAAGCCGGAAAAGGGTATCTTGTCAGATTCAGCAAAAGGAGGACAAAAGAAGCCACCAAAAATTGCATACTGTACGGCTTCTTCCCGAGCAATGTGCTCTCCGGTGCACTTGACGCCTAAAAAGGACACTAAACGTTGCCAACAAAGAGCCCTTAAATCGGTCAGACCGTACAGTAAATAGCCCCTTACAATCTTGAGATACAGCACTGGTGCGGTCATCCACCCATTGCACCAAACCGAACTGCATTCCGCAGGACCCGATGGCTGACGTCAAGAGAACGATAACCGCTTTAGGGGCGGCTAAGTCGTCCGGTGGACGTGTTCCAGCCGGCCAATCCCACGCCTCTCACCTCACAGCACGAGATCATATGCGAAACCTGGCTCGGCGACCACATGAAGACGTGCGAGAAGCCGATGCCCTTCTGGTCGTAGAGGTACGTGAAGCCCCTGATCTGGTTCTCCTCGTCCTCGAGCAGGGTCTCGAACGTCATCAGGTTGGTGCGGATCACCTGTTCGGGCGTGTGCCGGGACGGGTCCACCCGGGCGCCGCGGGAGACGACCACCCGGCGACCGCTGCTGTCCCGCTCCGGCAGCACGAACATGTACCTGCGGAGGTACGGACAGCTGTCAGACACGGTGCCGCCACCCCGCAGAACAGACAAATACCAATAGAGGTACCGACAAATGTCAGACACGCCATCCCGCAGAACAGACAAGCACCTGCAGTTCTCAAGCACAGGCAGCCGTCAGATAAAGTACCACCATCCGGCAGAACAAACATGTACCTGCGGAGGTACAGGTAGGTGTCAAATACGGTACCAATAACCCACAGAACAAACAAGTACCTGCAGAGGTACAGGTAGCTGCCAGAAACAGTACCACCACCCAGCAGTACAGTACAGCTATGTACCTGTAGAGGTACAGCTAGCAAGAACTGTCAGAGGCGTTACCACTGCCCACGCAGCCCAAACATCTACCTGCGGAGTTCATGGGGCCATGCCACAGCATACAAAACGGGACACAAAAACAAAATCCCCTCAAACACCAATCCCACAGAGTTGACCATGTTACAGGCACATGTTGGATGTGCACCGATGTTGAACTTGCCGAAATTTTGTAGCCCGAATTTCCGTAGGCTGCATCATAAGAATTAAATACACACGGCGGTTTTCGGATTATCCCCTTATGAAAACAGTACAGAAGCATAGCCAAGGGAACCCGGTCCCGCCTCCCTTACGTCCGCATTTTTTGTGAAAATCATTCATTGCACATCGTCTTCTCGGCGGGCGGTTTTCGGATGATTTCAGTTCACACTTGGCTCCGCCCCCCCCCCCACCTTAAAAAATCCTGGCTGCGTCCCTGAAACGGTGGCTCTACGATTGGTGCAGATGTGTAAGAAGACGGTGGAAAAACAACATAGCAGGACACTATGTATTTACTGAATTTGGCGTTTCCTCGACAGAGACAGAGAACCTTTTTCACCGTAGCATATCGTATCTCATAATGTACTGGTATTTCTAATTGGTCGACCAGTGAAAAATAAAGCTACATAAATCGGAGAGTTAGACTAAACGCTGCTTCCAAAGTTGTCGGACATATATTTGCTCTTGTATGACTTAAAAACAGCCTCGCATCATGCATGTACTTATGATAAATTCCCTACCAAAAGTGGACGACGATATACGTTACTCAAAGGACCATTTTTTACATTTTAAACCCTGACTATTCTCCTCAACGTTCCGAGTCCATGTAACCATCCGTCGTTCTGGGAGGAATAGGCATCCGGAAAAATGAGGGAACACTGTAAAAAAAAAACATCCAGGCAATTCTTTTCCTGTCAAGGGTTTAATGTCAGAATTAAGGAAAAGTGAGAAAACAGGCCAACGTCGCTTCAGTTCTCAGACCAATGGTCGCTGGTCAGCGTCGTTTTTCGTGGTCAGAAATACGCAAAATATACCAATAATATATCCAGGCAACAACCTGACTCACACCTAAACATCCATGCATCATAACGTTAGCAGGATACTCCACGACAATGTTAAAACTCAAACACAGCAAAAATAAAGCAACTTCAAACGCCAAATTACATAATATGTACGCCGTAATTTAATAACGTAATAACTGAGTCATCTGATATAACAAGTCAGCCTGAGCCGACCTACCCAGTTCACCTAAGTCCCCCCCCCCCAATGAGCGGTGCGTCTTTTGTGAGAGAGAGTCCGTTACGCCGGCCGGCGAGTGACGTAACCGGACCGCCTCTGACCGCTCCCGGCTGGCGGAGACGTTCCGATCCGGCTGTCGGCCGCCCCGCGTCACGGCTCACGGCCGCCCACCGCACAGCTGGCGCGCGGGTCACGTGACGGCGCACGGGCGCGCCACGTTAGACGGCAGCAGCCGAGCGCTGCGGTACGTCTTTGAAGTTTGGGAGATATCGGGAGGTTTCGTAAAATCAACAATGAAGTTTTTCTTGTACGGAACTTAAAATGGAAAGAGACGGGCGGACGAACATTAGCCGGGCTTTCAGTGGGACTAAATTACGTGTTCCTGGCTTTCTGGACGCTTCGGAGTGAGATCGCGTCTTTGCGTAGTTACAGATGGCTGTCATGGAAGACCGTGACCGGCGGCCGGCCCCCCTCCACCGGTCACCAAGCCAGTCACCGGTCATCGGCCAGAGTTCCTGGACGGCGGCCTTCAGCAAGTGAAACTAAGCAAGCTTTTTCTACTCGATTCGTGTAAATACGCTCACAGTGTGCACGAAGGGAGCCCCTAGTGAGTGACCCTCACCCGGAGTGATGTCAATATTCACGCCAATTTTGCATTTCCGAGTGTGACGATAGTGCAATACACGGAGAGACCCTTCCCCATCCTTCTGAGTCACCGCATGTAGCAGCCTCTACGTGTGGCACACACTGGAAAAAAATGGCAGCTCAACTCCTTGAGTCCTCACTTGTGACAGCGCAAGCCAGCAGCACTCACCCGCGGCTGACGAGATCATTAATGGCCGGATCGTTGATGTCCAACCGGTGGAAGTAATGCGGCTCCCTCTGCCGCATCTTCAGGTACTTCAATAACACTGCCTGGGCATCCAGCATTCTGTACTTCTTCATGCCGCAGAAATCGCAACAAAAAGTTGGCATCTGCAGTGAAAAACAATACGTGTGCTAAAAGAGGAGATGGGTCCCATCATTGCTACAGTCTGTGTGGATAAACAAGACCTGTAGAATGCAGTTATTATCCATGTATAATTAATGCATGTGGGTTTAATTATCTACGTCTTGAGTTGTTCTGAATTGAGGATTTCGTTTCCCTGGATATACAAATACAGATCCAAGAACGACAAAACACACCCACCTCTGATAAAGTTATAAACCAAGTTTTTGGTAGTGAATACAAAAGGAATTTAGAGAATGCTGTCATGTTCCAGGGTTTCTATATATGTATATATATATATATATATATATATATATATATATATTCCTCATATATATATATATATATATATATATATATATATATATATATTCCTCATATATATTCCTCAAACTGTTCAGAAATGGCAGGCAAAAAAACCATGAGTGCTTAATAAGTCCGACCAGAATAGGAGGAAGCGTCCAGCATACCAAGGCCCGAAGAAAAGTGTTATGGCGGTAATGGCCTTGGCCTGTAACTGTGAGCCTGATGAACTGCTCCACAGACCCACATGCGGGCACAAAAGCTCCTGCGGTTTGGCGCGGTTCCCAATGTCAGCCAACCGCTACTCCTTCACGCCGTAACCCAACCGGAACCGCCCACGGCCGCGGACTGACGGACGGCGCCGCACCGCGCCGTCTGCCGCAAGCGCGCCGCCCAGTGTGACGTCAGCGGCGCGCCGCATCTGCCGCGTTTGCAGCGCCGGCCGGTGCACTGCGTTACACCACGGGGAGCCGCTTAGCGCGCCACCGGGGCAGGCCGGTGACAAAACCGGCGCAGCAGTTGGCCCGTCAGCGGCGGGAGGGTGGCCACACCGTCACTCGCCGCCGGAGACAAGGCCGGCCAGCGTCACGCCGGGGTAACGGCCGCGTCAGGCGGTCTGCGGGGTCCCGCCGGTAGTGACGGAACTGAGGCCCTGGCGCCGCCCTGTCGGACGCGGCGGCGGCACCAAAACTGTCCGACGGGCCCAGTCGTTACCGCACCGGGCCGGGCGGTGGGTGGAGCTGGGAAATAGGTCAGGCCAGAACCTGTTCTGTTTGGGTATTGCCGTGCGTTTCCTCGGCTCGTGACTGGGGCCAATTACGCCGGCCGTTTAAGGTCGACCGAGGCCGGCAATGACCAGATAACCACTCCACATTCAGGATGCCGGGCCTCAAGGCGACGGTGACAATATGAGAGTGCGCGATTGCGAAATGCAGCAGTTAGCCGTGATAAAAGGTTTAATATCACAGGCGGTGTTCGTCGGAATCTCGGTTGACTTGTGTGACGAAAGTCAATTATGTTACGATTCTACTACTCTAACGAAATGGCTGCGGGCTCGCATTGTCGTACAGAGTTGTGCTACTTCAGCCTGAGGCTTGTCCATAACACCACTTCACAATCTCGTCTTTCGTTGGAATAGTGCACGACACGTGGCTGATGTTTTGCCGGGTGCTGAAAGTCAGTGTTCTGTTATCCGAGCTGGCCAACTCGCATCGTCATGGCTGCAATGTCTCTTTTAGCACAGGGCCGAACAATTACGGATTTCCTCATCGTGACTGCTAACATCTGGCGACAGAATTAAAATCGCTTTGCGCCACTCTGCAATGCTGGGGTAAGCGTGACGCAATGTTTTTTTTGCGCTTGCCTGCCCGTATGTTCGGTCGAGAATCATGTACCGATTTCCACAGGTTCTCACATGTGACAGCTTCCTGCATGACTGCGATAATGGGCCGACGATAAACTATTTCAATTTGCAGCCGGTTTTTGTAGCTGCATGTCTTTTGGCAAGGATCGTGGTGAAAATCCCTCAGGAGAAAATGCATCATCAGTGATTCCTGAGGACTGAACTTTGCTCAAGTGCGGATTCAAGATTTGAAAAACGGGGGGCGGTAGTTTTGGTAGTCACCATCGGTTAGGAGGAAGAATCAAAAGGATGGGGTACACAGCCAGTACTTTCCCTGTGGTCTCAAGGCCATAGCTGAATACGCTGCTGTCTTCTGTACGGAATCTGCACTGTTTCTTCTTCATGTTTCTCGCGTTCCGATAATTTTAGCCCACTCTTGCGTGGCATTCCTTCTGGCCTTCTCCCTGGCCCGATGGTGCCTGTTGTGGATTTCTGGGTCAAACGCCCGGCGCGGAACAGTCGCAGGATTCCGGAATCGTCAGCGACGAGATGTGCCATGTCGCCGTGCCTGTCCGACACAGGCACGTGCCAACGACTGCCTTTGGGCTCCATCTGACTCCGGCCGGGAAAAGGGAGGCGGGCCCGAGACACCTTTCACAGCGCTCGGCTCCGGACGGGGCAGGTCCTCCTGCCTCGCCAGTGGCCCTCGCGGCTTCACGCGATGGCTCCCAGAGCCTTGACACCAAACTTCAGTGTCGAGAAGGAGAGTTCCTGTCCGTCCCAGTGAGTTGGCATATTCTGAAGCCGAGGACCGGAAAGAGACAGCTGATGCCCTGCCGGTTGTGCAGGTCACGCCCTTCATGGTGGCCACCTCGACGACTCTCAGCGACCCCACCACAGAGTGACCTGACCGGGCGGCAGCTCAAGGAACCGGTCCTATCGACCGACCTGACAAGGCGGGAAGGGGTACTCCCGAGAGACCAGTCCAATCGAGCAAGTGAACGACCCGAGGAATCGACGAAACCGAAGGTGCCTTTCGTCGTCAGGTATTCCGAGTGGGTATTTCTCGGAATTTGATTCTTTGCCCTGAGATGTCATTGGTTTCTCAGTGGGAAGCGCGTGCGTCGCGAAATGCAACGTGTCATGGTCGCTCGACTACTTCATTGAATTCCTTTGTCTGCACAAGGAAAGCTCATGACATTTTTATGCCACATCCGCCTGCCAGTCCGCTTTGCCATTTAGAACTCTGTTCACCGGTAGATATCCGGTTATAATTTGTTAAATGCTAAAATGTTCTTTAAGGCATGACGATACTTTCCGTCGTCTTTATTTTTTAACCTGTGCAACTGCATTGAGGAGTCTCCAAGAACTCTGAAGTATGGCCCGCACCGCTATACCATCCAGCCCATAACGTCGGGTGTTATCTCGGCCATGAGTGAAAACGCATTGCATTTGGAAAAAGGAAAAAAAAAACGGATTTTTGATACCTGTCCATTTTCACATCCGGTCAACTCATCTTTGGAAATAAATGTGGGACAGTATGGACCAGCAACCCGTTTCACTGGTTGCTTAACATCGAAAGTGATGCAGTACAAAGCAGCTACGAGTTTTCAACAAGAACAGTCTTCAGCACTAATCTTCCCTGATTTTTCACACGTCCAGAGCGCATCTCAAGCAACTGTGTAATGAACAGCACCACATAGGTGCGTTTCACCCCGTCCCATTACGTGTGGTCGCAACAGCACCTGGCGTGCGTCTGCCTGGCGAGACCGCCCAAACAAAGGCGGCGGGGCGTAAAAACGGCGCTCGCCGGCGCCGCCGGCGGCGGGGCAGGCGGGCGCCGTTTCACTGCCGGGCCGAGGCAATGCCCGGGCGTCCTCCCCGACCTCGGCCGGCGCCGGCTTCTGCTGCCGTAAAAAGCGGAGTTTTCAGTCCCGCTCGCTCAGCGCATCACTTACGTCCGCAGGAGCCGAACCTGGAGCACAGCCTGACTGGGGACAGAGGTGGGGGATCAGCAGACTGGGGACAGAGCCCGCGGATCAGCTGACTGGGGACAGGGCGGGGGACCAGCAGACTGGGGATAGAGGCTGGCAGACCAGCAGACTGGGGACAGGGGCAGGGGAACAGCAGGCTGGGGATAGAGGCTGGGGCCGCTGCAATGGGACAGAACCTGGGGGCCGCCGGCCTGGAAACAAAGCCTGGAGACCGCCTGACTGGGAACAGAGCCTGGCGACCAAGAGACTGGGGACAGAGGCTGGGGACTGCCAGCCTGGGGACAGCGCTGGCGACCAGCGGACTGGGGGCAGGCTGGGAGCTGCCGGGCTGGGAGGCTCGGGACCTCCAGGGTGGGGACAAAGCGGCGTGGCGGGGCGGAGAAATCGCACGACCCGCCGGTCAGGCGGATCGTGCGGTCGGATTTCGGCCAGAAATCCCAGGCCGGTCACGGAGTGTCAGCGGCCGGCGGCGGCTCTAGAACACCGCGTCACTCTGGTCATCAGTCGACGTCCGACCCACTGCACGGAGGCAGAGCGGGGGGCGGACAGGGTGGAGTGGAGGAAAATCAGAACACATGCCTCGCGACGAGCACTTAAATCTGTGCTTAAATACAGTAAATTAAAACCAATGGCTTCACCACAGTCCGGTGGGCGGAGAGCGTCGAGGTATTTCAACTACAGTGGCAAAAGTCCTTTGCCGCGAACATTGACTCTTAAGTCTGGGTAAAAGATACAAGATAAATATGGAAAATCGGAGACGCATCCCTTGCATTCCTCTGGCGAAGAAAACGAGGGTATCTGCTGCTTGATCTTCAGGACTGCCGATGCGATATGTCGTGTGCTCTTTTTCTGGTGAAGCTGACGTAAAATTCCTTCCTACCCAATCATTTGTCCCAATCAGAGTGGCATAAATCTCGCAACTTTTATGGCCGTTTTATGTATTGCATCGGGTATCGTTTGCAGTATTTATTGCTGTTAAGTATCGTTTTTGCGTAATGAACAGGCTAGTACATCCATTCTCGGGGGCGGAGGCCAGACACACTCTGACCTCATCTGGCAGTCAGCCACTAACCAGGTCAGCTATAGTCTGTCGCTCAGTCGGCTCGACGCTTTGTTGCACAACTTGTCTGCCGACTGGGCCTCGCCTGGCAACAGAGGGTGCCGCCCAGGTGCGTGCAGCACGACAGGGGTGCACTCAGGCCTGTGTACACGGTAGGGGCACTACGGCCAACAGTCGACGTACTGGACTGAAGACGGCCGAAGTATATAAAATTGTCTCGTATTTTAGAGTTTTAAACATCCGTATCAGCGACGGAATCCAGCATGCCTCCAAAGATCTGCTCATTTTAAGAGAGTGGTGAAAGATGATCACGTGCACTGTTGACTGTCGTATGGCTGCCAGTACAGTCGCCATGCTCGGGTCACCTGCTAAGCCCGGCCACTTGCCGGCAGCCAAAAACTGCCACCGGACCGCCGAAACAGACGACCCTTGGACCCTCGGACCGCCGACGCAGTCGACCCTCGGACCGCCGGCGCCCGGGGCCCTGTTTACCGGCAACGCAATCGCCGCGACCTTGATGACGTCACACGTCCCTTTACTCGCGGCCAACCTTGGCAGCAGCGGGCGGCGGCAGCGGCGGCGGCGGCGGCGGCAGGCCGACGTCCGCTGACGGCAGCGGGCGGGGGCGGACCCAGGGCAGAGAAGCGGGAGTGCGGTCAAAGGAGGACATAGCGTGGCGCCGTCGCCCTCGAAGCGAGGCTAACGAGACCGGAAGGCAGATGGCAGTCGTCATTTGCAGTGAGAACGAAGGCATTACGAACTGGCGTCGTTTGTTGTCTGTTGCTATACTGACCCGTGTATGCCTGCATCCGGGCCTTTCCGAAGTGAATAAGAGGCGTCTGGCCGGGAGAGGTCACTGAGTACAGGACGTGACCGCGAGAGGCAGGGAGCCTCTGAACGGTCAGCGCCGACTGAGTATCGCCTCTGGCCGGACATGTCGTCTGTGCTTTTTTTCGACGTCCCTTGGACTGAAAAAGCAATGAACCCCGTGCGATCGTACCTCATCACCGGGAGGCGGCGGCGGCGCCGGCCGCCTCCTCTTTACTGGGTCACTGTGTGTGCTAGTGGTCGCCATGCGAAAGATAAGGTCGCATTGGCCGGCTGTGAGAATGCGAGTCGTCACATCCGCACCGCATCGGAAACTGTTCACCAGCTCGTGGTTGTTACTTGAAGTTGGGTTGTTACGAAAGACAGACTGTTTGCTCAAGATGTAGAACCACACAGACAGTCAAAACAGCGTTGTATAAGGTGTGAAATTCAGAAGATTCCTATTGAGGTCATGCCCATATCACAGAATGTCTACTGATATTGCGAAAATTCTCGTTTGATCTGAACACAGCTTGTCTGAGTGACAGCATACCTCTCTTCTGTGTTGCCACATTTGTTTCCGTTGGCACTTAAGTGCGATTCAACAAGTTGCCAAATGTCTCGGCAAACCACGACATGCGTCCTGATCGTGTACCCCACATAATACCATGACCTCACACATAAATTACTGAAGGCCACCATTTCATGTATTTCCTTTTGTCCTGAGGGAACTAACCCATGCTTTCCCGCTCAAAGTCGAATCTGTCGCACCACATCGTGCTGCGGTTTGCTTCCGTACATTTTCACTCAATGAAGTCTCCGCCCGATCCAGGTAACCTGCACTCATCACAGGACACTAAACCAGGCGTTGCCAGTTGCGCCCAACGCGGCCAGGCCGACAGGACCCGAATCAAACCGGGCCTGCATTCGCCCATCATCGCCCAGCAGAGCGGCGCAGTTAACGCGGACAGGGACAGCACCTACTTGATTTTTAAATAATTAATTCGCTCTCCGCAAGGAATGTTTCCATGTCAGCATCTGCCGCACGTAATCAGCTACGGCGTGACGGAGCCCGCTTAGAGGAAGAACCTGCCGTGCTTTTCAATGCGATTCATGCTGCTGTTCGGTATACGATTGTTTTCAAGCCTGAAGTACATGCAGGCACGTAACCAGGATTTTCTTCTGGGAGGTGTGTGGCAAATGTCAATTTTCTATATTTTTTACGTATGTTTTTATACATTTTTTCATAAATTTTCATCAAATTTCCCCATATGCCATTGGCATATGATGAAAACTATAGGAAAAGGCTGCAGTTTTACGCAATTTGCCTCATATTTCAACGCACGGGAAAAATGCAATGTTTGCTCTTGCAACATATAAATGATCACTATTCCGTATTCGTGAGAAATTGCCATATGCCTAGTGAGGACCGCTTGGCTCAGGGGAGGGGGGGCCAAAGGGGCCATGACCCCCATGGTCCCCTTGGCTACGTCCCTGAGTACATGCAGGTATATGCATGTGAAGCTGCAGGGTCCAGTCTACTTCGGAAAGCCGAAGAGTTGGAGCGCCGCATAGCCAACACCAGAAAACAATGCAAACTCACCGAAAACAGAGGACAAAATGGTGGCCACCGGAGAGGAGAGGACGGCCGAGCGACCGGATTCGTCCTCCAGATCTGGGTGACAAATGCAGGGCAGAGTCCGGTCCTGTTCGCCCCAGGTCAGGTGATGTTTGGGGCGCGCGGGAGCCGGAAGATGAGTCGAAATGTGACGCGTCGAAAAGGCCGCATGACACGAGGAGGTGAACCGCGGGAGGAGGCGAAGGCTCGGTCGTGCTCCCGAAACGCTGGCTAAGCTCGTGCACATAGCCGTTGCGTTCCGCGCGCTGTAGCGTCATACGCCGCTTTACAGCTCCATTGTCTTGCAATTTTCCATAATCACTGCGCAGCGTGCGCAATGCGTTGTGCAAGCTGGTCATGTAAACCCGCCGCATCGCGAACTTTACCGCACCTCGCCATCACTAGCAGAACGTCAGAGCTACCATATCACGTATCAGAGCTACCAAACGACGCGGAGGACGCGCCGTTTGGTAACGGCTACCAAACGGCTGGCTTGCGCGGCGGTCACCACCTGGGGTCCGCCCCGCCTCCTGGCGCGGCGGGCGGGGGGTGGGGACTGCTCGCAGCCAGGCTCGCATTGCACAGCGCCGCGCCGGTCGGCTGAACGCACAGCCGAGGACGGTTACGACAGCGGGCCGCCGCCGCCACCCGGCCGCCTTTGCAGACAGGCGTGGCCGCAGACGGGTGCCGCGCCGCGCCAGGCCGCTCATGGGCGCTCCTGCATGGCATTCCTCCCGGGGAAATTATTTGCAACGGAACAGAGAGGACCTTGGTCCTTCCACGGACAGGTGGCGAACGCATGGGTGGGGCATCTGGGCGAATTTACAGCAGACGCAGAATCTGGGTTTTGTAAAGAAAAAGACACCAGGAAAATGACCTACCACACGGAGAGGTTTTATCACGGCAGCATGTCGTTCTGAGAGGTAAATATCTCTCGGCCTTGGTTCAGAAGATTTCTCTTCTCCGCAAAGCTTATAAGAAAGACACGATGCATCGACAGACACGATTTCATATTCGTGGCACTTTTGAGTCGAATTGGATTCTTACATATCTGCATCCGATTTTCTTTTGTTTAAGTTGCACTGTTCTTGAGCACTGGTTTACAGGGGTGTCGAATTATATTCTTTTGAGAGGGTCGTGGCCCATCTGATGTTGATTTGGGCTCCCCAATGTTGGGCTGCCCCCCCCCCCCCTTATTCTCTGCTGGTTTAAAGGGAAATGAATGATGACAACGAAAAGAACGGCCACAAGAGATAAGAGATAGACAGAAAGTAAAGAATAAAGTCTAAAGCGATGCATTTATCTATCTTTCTGTCTTCTGACCATATATATATATATATATATATATATATATATATATATATATATATATGTGTGTGTGTGTGTGTGTGTATATTGATATGTATGTATCTATATACATGGGGATAAATGCAAATTTTTAGTTGATAAATGATAACAAAGAAACTCGTAAATTTCCTTAGGTCAAAGTAAAGTGGGCTAAATCCGTTGAGAAACATACATGTGGAAGAGTTTAGGTTGTCGGGACCTCGTCTCACCCCTTTCCCCCCAATCGTTTACAGAATTCACCACCCCTGCTGGCTTAAGCATTCCTCTTTGATTAATTTTCAGCCCCCACGTCCCGCGATACTACGCGAATAGAACATGTTAACCAGACTGCGTAATACATACGACACTCACACACATTAGGCCTTCCTCCTTGTAGCAGCAGGTTTGCTGAAAGATAAGACTAAAAACAGAGCTGTGTCGCATCAGAAGCCCTGCAGGCGGCTGCCTAGATTCCGCACCGTGTTAACGAGTGCCCGGCAGCGGGGCGGCCAAGTCCGGAGCCACTTGTAACCGAAGGCGCCGTGTCTGCAACAGGTTCGCGCAATGTCTGCGGTGTCGGCGAGCGAGACGCTGCGGTCTGGCAGAGCGCTGGCTGGCAGACGCCGCTCGGACACTGGCTCTGTTTTGTAACCGGCACCGAGTCGTGGCCGCTGTATGTTCGGATCGCGCAGCTGGTCAGGAGGAACAGGAGTGATATTCTCGGCTAAGCAGATAATGTACTGTCCGCGAGTCTTTTGGACTTCGCCTGTGCAAAGCGAAAAAAGGTCTGAGCAACACTGAACGACCCAGTCGGTCGGTTACAGCTTTCAAAACTATGACCAGGGGTAACTGGTTATGCAAAGTCGACCCGGTGTGTCAACATCTGCGTCCTGCTTCAATGCAGAACCTAACTCCATACTACCCCTCCCCCAGCCGCTTTCACACGCCCTGCAGCTCGTCGCCGGTCAGTCACCTTCGGAAAGCCCCCATGAACGTGCACTGCCCTCGTCTGGCCCCCGCCTCACTGGCATACTCTCTGCTCAGACCTGTAATGCCTCCTGCACACGCCACCCGGACGCAGGGTCTGGCCTCGATACCGGCGGCCAGCGCAGCCGACTGATGGCCCGCAGTGCGCCGATGCCCGCGCCGCGCCGGTCCATGTGTTGCTCCCGTCACTTTCCGTGTTGCCCGCGTCGGATCCGGCCCACTTTTCTGTTCCGGGAGACGGTGCCGCGAGAGGCCACGGCCGCGCCGCGGCCGACGCCACCGTGAAAGTGGCGCCGAACGGGCGGCGCGGTTCGCGCGAGGGCCTGCAACCGTCAGCCGGATGGCGGGGCCATAGCGCCGGAACAGGCTGCAGCGGCGCTACACAGGGGTAACTACAGCCACAGGATACAGGGGTAACTACAGCCACAGGATACAGCGGTAACTACAGCCACAGGATACAGGGGTCACTACAGATACAGGATACAGGGGTAACTGCAGTCACAGGATACAGGGGTCACTACAGATACAGGATACAGGTGTCACTACAGCCACAGGATACAGGGGTCACTACAGATGCAGGATACAGGGGTAACTACAGCCACGGGATACAGGGGTCACTACAGCCACAGGATATAGGGGTAACTGCCGCCACGGGATACAGGGTCATTATGGCCATAGGATAGACGGGTAACTACAGATACAAGATACAGGGGTAACTACAGCTACAGGTTACAGGGGTAACTGCAGCCGCAGGATACAGGGGTAACTAAAGCCAAAGGGCAGAGGGGTGGCTAAAGTAAATGAAGGGAGGGTATAAACGTTTCCAAGTGCAGACCTTGGGACCTGCCGCCCGTCGGCCGTTAGTTACGGGGTTATTTACTCTGACACAGCTCGACCACCAGCCCCATGACCCCCGACCTTCGGTTTCGACACCGACCGATCCCCCCCCCCTCCGGGCGGGTCTCCGTTAGGTCATGTGGCCGCGCACACCCCACCCCAAGGCCATCGTCTGACAATGGAAGGCGGCGACGAGCCCGCAGGCGGTCTGAACGGCGGCAGGCCCACGGCCATGAACGCGGGGTGTCGCAGCGGCTGAGTGTACGGCCCGCTGCGGCGACGCTAGCGCTGCTGGAGGCGGGTTGCCGCCATCATGGGCTGCAGTACCGCTCGCATTGTGGCGAAAAATTTAGAGCCGTTTGAAGACAATCGGATCAGAGAGACAAGGCTACAAGTGGTACAAATCGTATCAGAATGGGTCGTGATTCTGATAGTGAGCGTTTGTCGGCGAAAGAGCCACGGCTCTGGAGAAATAACGGTTGAACCATCGTTATGTCAGACTCGACGGAGGCCACATCGATCACTGGTTACGCCCGTCACGCAGCAGCAAATCCGGTGCCAAGCATTCCATTCATCACCTCATATCATCAACTCAGTGAACCGGATCATGGGACGCGGGGCACACGACATCCCACATTTTTCGTTACCGACAGACATTCTTTTTTTGTTTCGTTCAGAGGAAAATTGGGGCTATGACGCGGAGCACGCAGCGCTGAAAGAGCAGCCCAAGCTCCGTCTCAGGTGATGGCTGTCAATGATCCAATGATCAGGAGACCTGACCCTGTCCGCAGCGACACGAATTTCATGACAAGATACCCGATTCCCGCCGACAATCTGCGGACGAGGCCGTCCAGCCACCGACCTTCTCTGCAGGTGAGAATCTGGCGGTTGTGGCGCACCCAGTCGCGCAGCTCGGCCAGCGCTCGTTCGCGGCCCTGCTCGTCCTCGTTCAGGTCGAGGCGCGCTCGTTCCGCGAGGCACTGGCCCAGGGTTCGGCCCGGCGCGCCCGACTCTTCCGAGAACGGCAGCTCACACTTGCCCATGGTGAGCGCACTCTGAAACAGGGGAGTAAACCGTCCGCTAACCGCTGGCAGCAGGGTGCGATAGCGCTGGCACATCGGCTTTAAACAATCACACAACGATCTCTTCAACTCTGTTGTACCTGTGATCGGCGTGCTTGGTCTGCGAAAGGCATAAAACATCAAAAATTGCAAATAAAAAATAATGGTGGTATTTCAGGTTGACGTAGGATTGGTAATTGACAATCCCAAGACTCATTCGATCACTGTTATTTAAACGTTTGCTTCCTCCCTCGGGCCGTTCGGTTGACGTTGATCTGACTCCTACATCAGACCTTTTACAGTTACAAGACGGTATGCACTTGGGGCATTAGCCATTGTCGCCACCTAACTGAGAAAGCCGGGGCAACTAACTTCCTAGGACAACAGCATGGGTACGGAGGGTCAAGTCCCGCGAATTTTTGCATTCTTTGCATTCAGTTCCAACCACAAATTCAATGTCTTTATAATGCAAGTCCTCACAGACAGTGCGACCGGCGCTGTAAGTGCCAGAAAATGCAGTCGCGTTTCAGTCCAGTTCTACCCGGCCTCCACAAAGTGCTGCGGTGTTCGCAGCTCGCGAGAGCTCCTCAGGACGTCGAGAGGCTTCAACGGTCATCAAGCGTTCCCACAAACAGAAGTCCCTCCGGTGACTGGGTTCATCACCCAGAATGATGAGCGATTCGTATTCTGGGCTGGGCGCGCAGGTGGGGAGAATTCCGTCGCATACCTCTCTGACCTCGTGACCAATAACCTAGTCTCTCACAAAGGCCGGCTGTTTCGGCTCGAAGAACGCTTTGGTCGATGTGTGGCGCCTGGGGTGCCGCATCAGGCTTCTCTCCGGAACATTATTTCACATACCGGGCTCACAAACACGCCCTGAAGAGTGACCTAAATATCAAACGAAACTCTGAAGAAAAACGTGAAAGACCACCACAGAAGATGTCACTTGTTAGCGGAGTGAAACAGGTACGGCGCCTGAAGATGATAAAAATCCAGTCTCGTTATCGGTCAGACACGACCGAGGGCGTGACCACGACCTCGTTCTGGGCCTGAAACGACCGAGGCTGTTGCCCGCTTCTCTTACAGTTCAACGTGACCGTAACTTCCGTCCCGTTCTGGGCCTGACGTGACCGAGACCTCTTGTTTCAGCGGGGCGCAGTGCGCCACACACAGACAACCTTCCCTTGAGCGGTGCGTGTGGTCGCCAGCCTGTGACGAGGGAGGACGCGTCCGGTGCTGTTGTTACCGACCGCCAGCCGACCGTGGAGGGCAGCCACCGTGAGACCGAGGGAAGACGCACGCGACACACCCGCCAACTAGGTCAGCCGGCAGCGGGGGTGTCTGTTTTTACGGGCTTCGAAGCACTGGCAGCGAGCTGTGATGAATGACAGACCCCTGACACATGCTTAGTGCGTGGTCAATAGTCGTAAATAAGAGCAGCTTGAGATGATTATGTGAAACCGTAAGGCTTCCCAATCTCCTATAGACTTGTCGACTTCAACCTCTCTTAACCGCTCCCTTTATTTTCGTCTGGCCGGCTCTTGACCTTTCCAACCCGACATTTCTTTCCCAGAACTGTTAACCGTTATTATCGCACCTGGCCGCTACCCAGCAAGCACCTTTTTCTTCCCTTTTCGGTCAGCAGTCTAGAGCCTCGGCATCACAACTCCGCTCAGCCCGCCGCCTCGCCGCGGCCGCCTCTGAAGCCCGGTGGCGCCAGCCAACAAAGGGCCGCGTCGCGCTCGGCTGCGGCGTTTTCGACGACAGCGGCGCTCGTGCGCGAGGACAGGGCGGTTTCTCCGCGGGGACCGGCCGCCGGACAATGATAGAACGCGGACCGGCCGCGACTGCCGCACGCGCGGAGAAAACCCCAAAAGGAAACCGGACGCCGGACGACAATGCGCCACTGATGGGTGTTTTCGCCCGGCCACCCGACTCGCCGGGCGCTCGTGAAAACGCGCCGAGATGTCGCCGAGTGTAGGTGAGAAAATGTGGAAAAAGCGTTCGAAACTGCGCTCCCGCCCGGGTCGGGAACGGTGCACATTCACTGAATTTGTATCTCAGGGCCTGAGGTATGGCGAGGCCAAGGCTCTGCTTTAAAAAGTCCGAGATGATTGAACTTCAAATTTGAGCTGAATTTAGCTTCGAATAATCCAACTCTTCGCTCGCGAAGCAGCACGACGTAAAACCGCAAACCCTGACTCGGTATTCATCGAGGATGAACTTTGTACGGCAAAAGCTGGCAAAATCCTTCTGGCCTGAACAAAATCGTGGCGAGGGAGCATTCAGCAGATACTTTCCAAAGAACGACTGAAGGAAAAGAAATGGCAATCGGTCATGCCATTTACTGGATTTTATTCCCAAAATATAGCAATTCCAAGAACGGAGCGCGCTCCTGATTCCAGAACAAATTGGGAAAAATCGACAGAAACACATGTATCCAAGGCTCAAACGTATTATTTAGAATGATAGCGTAGTCGCATTGTTGTTTTTCATCAACTTTCAGTTTGCCCGAGCACCGTCAATTTTCCTTTTGGAAAAAAAAACATTGTCCTTACTTTTGCTTGTCGAGGCAACCAGTTCTGAGCCTCACACGCCAAGCTCTAACGGTGCTACGGCGTGCAAAATTGGGCGTGGGTCCGTCTTGATCTGTCCATTGCTTTAAGTCCCAGACATGCCATTTTCATTGTGTAACACAGTCTCTGGACCACGAGGAAGCGGACTCCATAATTCATTTACTTCGTCCTAGAAATCAGGCCCTGCCCTGTGTCAGGTCGTCAACCGGGACAGAGAGGCAGTTCCAAGTTCCCGGCCTGTGACAGACCGTGGCCAGGGATAGAGCCGCAGTTCCGTACCCCGGCCTGTGACAGACGGTGGCCAGGGATAGAACCGCAGTTCCGTACCCCGGCCTGTGACAGACCGTGACCAGGAACAGAGCGGCGGTGCCGTTTCCGACCCCCATCAGCCGGGGGATATCGCCACCCCATCCGAACGGCTGCGGCGCTTCCCGAACTCGAGCTTTCTTCCGCCAACACCATCCGAAAGCTGGTGGTACGCGGCAGCGCGGCCAGACAGCTTGGCGGGCCGCTGTCGTAACGGCGTTTTTTTCGGCCCGATCCCTCCAGCCTTCCTGATCCCGGCGATTCGGCGGGCTCCGCGGCGGCCGGGGCGTTGCGCAACACGCGCGCCGGGGCCGGGTCGGTCCGAACCCAGCGCCGGGGCCGGCCGCCCGGCCTTGAGTCTGCTTCCGAGTCGACCAGGGCGCCCCGGGCCATGTCCTTGCAGCGGGCCTGCTTCCTGACGGCGACGGCTGGAGGACGATGAGGCTAGGCTCCGAGCAGTGCCAGACTGAGGGCTTCTGCGGAGCGCGCGCGGACCTGGGAACTGCGACAGTCGTCCGCTTCTGACGAGCCCCAGGTCCTCATATTGTCCACAGACCTAGAAAGCCTTAGGATTGGCCTTCGTTTCACAGCACGGTGTTTAACTGAAAAGAAAACCAGAGCAACACAAGGGATGACATTGGTCTGTTAATCGAGGACATATTCGCTAGCAGCCCTCAGATAAAATGCATCTCCACACTAGCGTCGAAACCATTGTGGAAGTAAGGGGGGTCAACCGTGATTTTCACCACCTTTCTTTCCATACACAGTCATGGGGTTGATGCTAAATGTTGCCCAGAGTTGGAGGGAGCAGCTGCCACCCCTGCCCCTCCCCCGCCCCTATGCCTCTGTAGGTCCGGAATAAAAAGATTTGAAAACAGTACAAATCCTGCAAGCAGATTCGAGCCAAAACCATCGCGCGAATTCCTTAACTAATGCGAAAAGCAACTCTAGCTCCAGTGGCATTTGCTCCTCTCCGCCACCAAAGTTTACGTGAGCTTTAGATTTCTTTATCCCGCGTTGGATGATTTTTCCTAAAGCAACTGTCATCTCTCTAATCCGACAGCTAGGTCAGCTGCTGCGCGCATACATGATGCATTAACTGCAAGCATTGTTCGCTTTATGAAATCCCAGTTCCACACAAATCTGACACCACAGAATGATTATCGGCGGCGGAAACATCCTGTTAACAGCGAAGCCCCTCGATTACGTTCGACAAATGCTCGGAAAATAAACGGTTCTATACCTGTCATGTCCTACTTTCCAGACGGAACAAAAACAGTGGAAAACACGGCTGGGACGGCTTCCGGCCATGCAGGCCCTTGTGAACAACAGGGCCGTCTAGCGCCGGCTGCCTGCTCCATAACTGCTCTGTTGGCGTGACGAGTTGAGTTTTTACCGTCACTCAGGGCGGCGTCAGCTCTGTCTGGCGGGGGCCGGAAACCACACCGACAACGTGGCGACCGCAGCAGGATGAGCCGCCGTGGATAGGTCATGCACACCGGAAACGGAAGCGGACCGCCCTTCAGCAGAGTGCCGCACGGGGGGTCGGTTCGGCATCCAGCACAGCTGTTCCGCCGGCAGCACCGCACGGGGCGTCTGTCCTGCTCCTCCAACACGGCCGTCCGGCCAGCACAGCGCCGCCCGTGGCCTGGGAAGTGCGGCGGCCGCAGACCCGACAGAAATGGCCCAACGCGTCACAGAGGACAAACTTCTGCTGCATCAGCCAGAGGGAAGCTGCGCGCACCGGATGAGCGTGACTGGGGATGATCCAAAAACGAGTTCACCCGGACAGGTTTTTTTGTTAGCTGTGTCAAGGGACAAAGACTCATGACTTGCGAGCCATTTTTTCGTCGATTGAGCTCGCCCGTAACGGCCACGCTGCATTTTTTGGCTTTCGTCACACGACGACTGTGGAGTTCGGCTCGACCACGGTCCGATCTGACCCGAATAGGCTCAGTCCAGTCCAGTCCCCTTCTACCCGTCCTTCCCGTCCCGTTCAGATAGGTATGGTCCAATTCGGTCCGGGGGGTTCAGACCGGTTTGACCTGGCCCGGTCCCGGAAAGTCAGTCTTGTCCGGTCCTGAGACGTCCGGTCGGAAAAGTCCGATTCAGTCCATTCGGCCCGGTCCAGTCGGTCCGTTGCCCCGCCCGGTCCGGTTCGATCCGGTACGGTCCGGTCCGACAGATCCGTCCGGTCCGATCCGATCTTGGTCTGTCGGAGTTGTCACAGTCCGGCCAGGTTAGACGCCCGCTCGGCCGGCCCCCGGCTGCCTCAAACAAGGCCCGCTACGTTACGACAACGCTCGGTCCGGTCTGACGCCCACGGCCCGAGTGGCCGCCGCCGCGTCCCCTGAGCGCTGAGGCAGAAGGCTCCCCCTACCGATCTGATGACAGGGCAGGATCAGGACCGTCACTTTGATGACAGGGCAGGATCGGGACTGTCAGTGCCCCCCCCCCCCTAATGGCAGGAGAGGACAGGACCGTCACTGCCCTGCTGCCAGTAGAGAGGAACAGGAGTGCACGCAGTGTGCTTTGTTCACCTGTCTGGCCGGCGGCGATGTGAAGTCTGATTAGTATCATTAGCAGCAGAATCCATTCTTCCCGGGAAAATGTTTTGCCGGTGCATGAGCTGCAATCTTATCTTCAACGCCGACTAGCAAAAACAATTTCCATCTCAACCCAAGGCTGGTCAGGGGTTAGAATGCCAGTGTTTACTCCGCGTGCTGCGCGCAAATCGTCCCGCTTCACGCCCTTACCGCAGCCGGTCTGTCTACACAGGAGCCGCGCTGCGAACACAAAGACCGACCTCGAGACCCGCAGCTGGCAGACCGGCGCGTCGCGTAACCCATTGTTAACAACGAGGACTGCTCGCGCTGTTGTCAGACGCGAAACCAGGGCAATGCCAGCCAAGTACCAGCAGGTCGCGAGTCGCAGAGGAAAGAGCTGGAGGAAAATACGAAGTAGCTGAAATTGTAATTGTGTGAATAACTTGATATATTTCAGGAAAACTGCTAAGCGTGAAGAAACGGTGCTCTTTCATACAAAGAATACGCAGATCGCCATTTTACGGGAGGGGAGTCATCGAACTGCAGAACATAAATCACACAATAATGCGGTCCCCATTTCACTGGGTCACAAAAAGCGACCCACACTATCAGTTGCCTATTGCACTGCGTGAAAACGAGACACCTTTCTAACGAAAAGTTTCAAGCTTTGACCTGACACGCCCGGTCCTTGTCATACATCAAGAATGTATGGCACTCACGCATTTACAGAGCGGACTGGCCCCTCCCACAATCGGCAGAATCTGCCACCAGAGTCGCACCACAGGGTGATTTAACCTGGATCTGCCCCTGATCAGCAGACTTCGGCAGCACAGCCCAGTCCCCGCAGAGCCGCAGACTGGGTTCGTCACTCACCAAACGACAGCTCAGTCTTCATCAGCTCAGACAGCACCCGCAGGGCGGCAGACTGGGTCAGGCGCGGATCCGGGGGGGGGGGGGCGATGGGGGCGACGCCCCTCCGAGGGCTGAGAAGGGGCCCCACGAGAGGGGCCCCGAAGGAGCTCCTCTCCGACTCAAGAGCGGCCCCGGAGGAGCTCCTCTCCGACTCAAGAGCGGCCCCGGAGGGACCCCGTATGAGCTTCACGGGATCTCTGTGAAAACGTGACGGGTTCTTGATGCAGTCAGGGAGCCTCCGGGAGGGAGACCCTGAGACGGTTGATGCAGCCAGGGGGCCCCCGGGAGGATTAATGAGACCCTGAGACGGCAAGATGGCCTCTTGGATGGATAGCAGGGCTCCTGAAACTCTCCAAGGGTCCCTGGGACTGCAAAAGGGGCCCCAATGGCAAACGGTCAGTGAGACCGATAAAAGTACCAGAAAGGCGCCTGGGACATCAGCAACTTAAAAGAATGCCCAAAACGGCACAAGGAGACCCTGGCCAACCAGCGGGGCCGCTGAACAGGGATTCATCAGTCACCTCCTCAACTTCGAGAGGAGCTCCAGATGGACTGCACTGGTCTTTTTGAAAACCTGAGATGTTCTTGATATGGTCAGAGGGCCCCGGTAAAGTCATGAGGGTTCTGAGACGTCAAGATGGGCCCCTACACGGCAGAGGTCCCCTGAGACCGCCAAAAAGGTCGGAGGGCCCCTCCGAGGCAAAGACGATAAGAGGATCTCTAAAAAGATATTGGGGTTCTGGACGACCTAAGGACCCGCGAGTGTGTTAGGCGGGCTCCGGCACTGGCAAAAACTGTCAGTGACGTCCCTGAAGCACCAACAGAGGCCCCTGATACGGCTAGAGGGCCCATAAGACTGTCAGACATACCGCATGTAACAGCAGAAGACCTCTGATAGAGCCATGGAGACCACCGGAAACCTTCAGAAGGCCCATGACATTGCACAAGGACTCTGAAATCACCAGAAGGCCTTTCGTAACTGCTAGAGGGTCCCTGAGATGGCAGAAATGTTCCCCAGAGACAAGAGGGGCTCCTAAAGCAACCGGAGGTCCACTGAGACTGTTTGAGAATGCTAACTAGCAGTCTCTAGCAATAGTCTCCTGAGATGACGAAAGGGGCCCCTGAAACTATTAAACCTTCAGACGTCCAGTCAGTTCCTAAAACGGCCAAAGGACCTAGATGATTGCCAGAGACGCCTGTTTCACGGCAGTGAGAGACTTATAGAGGACTTTTGTTAGTGCCTGGAGGGGGGGGGGGGGCTCCCGAAATTGCCAAAGGAGCGCGTACGACGTTCTACAAGACACGTGAAACTGTAAAAGCAACCTGAAAAGAGAGGAAGGACGCAGCTGCCTAAAATCCCATAGTTGTCATATTTCGGCCGTTTTGTAGGGGGAATAAAACGCAATTTCTCTTTTTAAACAAGGTTACGCGCTTGAATCTTTTCGGCTACTTTACATGGTAAAAAACAAACGCACAGTTACATCAGATATTTCCCCCTGGACCCAAGCAGATCAACGCTTTTCCCATATCTGAAGTGCAAAAAAGTGGGGGGGGGCCGGTCTCGAGGGGGCCGCGTTGACCATTGCCTCCCCTTGGCGAAATCCTGGATCCACCCCTGGACTGGGTCGGCTTCTGGCCAGAGGACCGCGTGGTCTAACCCCCGTAGGACAACCAACTGGATCCGCCCCTGCGCCGAATACAGCCGCCCGGAACCGCCAGCGGCCCCTCCACAGCCCAACGATCGATACCGCCACCGCCGAGCGCGCACACGCACACGCACATGGTCCGCCGACCACTCGGATCGAGGGAGGCCAAAGACCCCGGATGGATGGGGAACGCCAGCGGTGGGGGGGGGGGAGTCACGCAGAACACAAACAACTCGCGGGCGCGGCGCGGCCGGGGCAGCTGGCGGCGACGCGGCGTCACGGGCCGGGCACTGAGGAGCTCCCAGCTCGCGACCAGGGGGACCACGGCAGTCGGATCCGGCAGAGGGAATATCTAGATGTCACTGAGAATGTGGCCAGGCGACAAAGGAGAACTGAGTGGCAGCTGGGGCAAAAGGAAAAAGGGCGTTTTTGCGTCGATATTGCCTGAGTGGGGTTTGACTTCGGGCACTTCCGCAGCAATGCAGGAATGGTGCGTCACAATGGTGCATTGAATGTTTCTGACTGCAAGGTTCCGATAGATGAAGTAAGTCGTCTAGCACGTCGCAACGTACAGCGACGTCACAAGAAATATGCCGATTGCAGCAGACAGAGCAATTTTAGGACAATTTTTCGCAACAGCACGGGATCGAGATAAACGTTCCGCGGAAATGGGCGTGCCCAAATAATTCATACATCCGGCAACCCTGCAGTCATGGACTGTAACGCCAGATTGAACTGCCTGAGAGAAAAGATATGGGTCGACGAAAAGTGGCAAATACGTCAAACTGCGATCCGACGTAATTTCTGCACCGAATTCAGACAGTGCATACCGGCCACTGGTTAGAGTAAGCTTCCTCCAATAATCTGGGCAGTTTACAATTGACTTCTTCCACGGTGCTGCACGGAAAGAATCAAGCTCATAATAGCGTCTGTCCCTACCCCTTTTCTGAAGACGTCCGCCGAACGTGTGATCGAGAACCGCATTTGGAAGAATCACGATGTTTTTAATACCACCGGAGATGACCAGCTGTTGAAAGACTCTGTAATCCCAGGGAAGAAACATTTTTACGTTACGGATAAAAGAAGAGAAGAAATAAAAAAATCCCTAGAGAAGAAATCCCCATTTCTAAACCTATAATTTGTGATCGCCAAAGCCTGCTCCGAAGTGGCCGTTCGACGTCTCCAAGGACCCTATATTTGACCTGTTCGATTCACAGTCACCTGAAAGGTGGCATCGCTTGGCGCTGGTCCATGCAAAATAAAGGTGAAGGTGCGGTGACTAAAAAATGAGTCTTTCCCTACCAACTTTATGCAGCAATTATCGAGGCCAACGTTCACAGGATGTGCTTGTTCCATCGCTTAAAAAAACATAATTTAAGTTTTGGGGATATATTATTCCAACTTGGGTACCGATATAACGCATTTTAATCGTCTCCAACACAGCGAAACGATTCAAGGAAAGGAATGATGTCCCGTGAAGAAGCAAACGTTATTCGTTATAATCAAGACAACGTTGAAAAACGCCGTTCTTTTCCCCTTAATTTCTGGGGCATTTTCGTGGCCCAGAGACCAACCATTGCTTAAGAACAAAGAACAAACAGCATCGAAGGGCGAAGAAGATGATAGACTGACAAAACACGTAGAAAACAGCGTAAATGAGTCGTCGGCGTTGTTCGGCCAGCTGCAAACATAGCATAGCAAGCAGTTTTTAATGCCTTTTTTAACTCACAGCTGAAACGCGAAACTGCAGGAAGCCACTCCGACAGCCGACACACGTAATTCGGGCAGACAACCTACCTGGTGCAGTCGGGGTCCTAACGGCTGCTGACCGGATCCTACTGCAGTGTCGACCGCACGAGGTCTTCGGTCTGCCGCCTGCAGGTACGTTGCCGCCCACCCTTCGACACAAGCCGCTGCCCACTGCGGCGGCCGTCTCCGACAACCGAATCTGCCCGCCCAGAGCCAAGAGTCGGTCGCGGCCGCGTCGACTGTAGCGCCATCTGGCAACCGAGGTTCGAAGTAACAGTTTGCCCATCCCCGGCAGACGGTTAACCGCAACGAAAATCTGTCGCTTAAGCACTGAGGTATGCATGCACTACACTACTACACCGCCACAGCGTTACGCAGAGCAAGACCGTAGGAGCCTCGTGAAATTTTGGGATAGGAGGGAGTATCGGGCGCATCTGGAGACATTCCTTTCAATGATATGCCTGTAGTTATCTTCACAAGTTGTTGGGGGCTGGGAAAGGCAGCTGCCGTGTTCCTACGCCCATGAGACGAATACGGCACATATTTTCAAATTAATGCACGCTAAGTGATTCCATCCAATGCCTCGACCAAGGGCCATTTGACAGACTCAGACTTATATTTACTGAGGCTGTGTTTTATGCATAGTGGCTATTACAGCCTCTCATCAGTGCCCAACACGAAGAAAATGAATGAAAGGTCACCGCAAGAAAACATCTGAGAAGCGACATACCGGTTTGTCGGTCCAATGGCTGGCGCGGATACTGCGTGAGGCGGGGAACGAAGAGCGATACAAACAGTCCAAACAGCTTGGACGGTCGCGCGATTTACACCGCCGCCGTCCGGCAGAAGACACGTCAATACTGATGCGATGTCCTGTGATGTGTCGTAGATGGTTCCGCCGTGTGGAACTGCCATGGGTCTCGTCACGATCGGAAATACACCGGCCAGCGCCCCAGGCTGGCCCGATCAGATCAGATCAGTTCAGATCACAGACACGCTTGTTTTTTCAAAAAACACGACGAGCCTTGCTATGTCACAATATCATCCTCTGCCGTAAAAAATGCCATTGGAATGGATAGTTTATTTAAGTCTCCCTAAGACATAGGGAAATCCAAAATGACGCTGTTATTCATTAAAAGACTGAGTGCTTAAACTGTTTCCGAGCCATGCTAAGGTCACTTGAAGAAATCGAACGGTGGACCCACGTCATATCAACGTAACAAAACAACGACGAACAGGCGAAAACACAGGGCACGCCTCAACGGATCCCGTGCGGGGCCGCACAAAAAGGCACGTGACGTACACCAACGAGCACTTCACAACCGCGCATTCCACTGAGATCACTGAGGCTTGCACGCCGTGGATGTCCGACTGACACTACAATCTGCCAGCGTCAGACAGGCGCCGGCTGACCCCCCCCCCCCTCTCCCCAGGAGGACCGGTCCCGGCTCAGGGTGGCGCGGCGGCGGCGGCCGGCTGGCGCGGGGAGTCGGGCAGGCGGACCGAGGTGACGATGCCGGCCAGCGACGGCACCTCGCCCGCCTTGAAGCGCCGGTAGTCCAGCATCATCTCCTTGAAGTGGCCGAAGTCGGAGAAGGATAGCAGCAGGTCGAAGATGTCGCCCTCCAGGTCGTCCCGGCGCTCCCTGCAACAGATGAGGCATTCCGACGTGCGGTTTCCGAAACATATGCACTGGACGAAAAAGGCAGCGATACGCGCAGAGCGTTCTTAAATATCTGACCACCATCGGAGCGTTCACGCATAGACATATATGTCCTGAGCAAGCAACTGTTTACGTCAAACAACGATTTCATTTTGTTTTACCCAAACACATGAATTCCCTGAGTCGGCAATGAACTAAAAAGCAGGTCCGCTGTTCTATTTTTTTTTTGCACTTTGCCATACTAAAACGCAAGAACTGTGAACACCAGCCTCAAAGCACCAGCGAATAGCATTGATAGACATCATTAGAAATCATTTCCAATGTCACGCACATAAGATGTCCCACAGTATTAGCTAGCTATTGACTTTGCCTCCCCTATTCTGACTGAATGCAGGATAACGATAATCTGAACACCAGCATATCATTTTTTTTTAGAAATCATAAAATATCACAAGACATGTACCTGTGGTCAAACCAGTGCAAAATAATAAAGTTCTTAAATTAAAGCGCCTATCTAAATTTGCTGTAGATGACTCAATATGATTAACATAAAAACACAAGACATTACATCGAATGGATAAACTCGCCGCCCCCCACGTCTTGCCACATGAATGAGCGATGTCTTTCATAATGTACCGTGCTACCAGCCTCTTAGACACAATGTTTATACACCTAGCACCATCCAGCCAGACCAGCCAGCGTCGACATTTGACCACTCATCAATCCCTGTCATCTCCTCACGCCATCGACTCACGCCATTTGGGCGAGGAAGGCGTCCATGCTGAAGCCGGGCAGCCGCTGGCGCAGCTGGGCGTCCAGGTGGCCCTCCACCAGCCGGCTGTACCGCTGGAACGCGTCCATCCACTCCAGCCGGTTCTCGTCGCCGGCCGGCTCGAACAGCGTGTAGTGCTGCTCCACGAACTGGCGCTCCAGCGTCCGGAAACTGTGGTCTGAGAGGACCGGCAAACCAATCGGAAGGAGAGGTTGGGTCAGGAAACTGTGGTCTGAGGGGCCGGCCCCGAAACTGCGGCCTGAGGAGCCAGCAGACCACAGAGTTGGGGGGGGGGGGTTCGCAAACTGCATCCTTTAGCTGACTTATAAGTATACATTTAAAATGCAAACATGGAGAGATGCTACAAATACTATCAATGAACTGCATGATGGAGCAATAATGAGTGGTAACAATGGAGAATAATATGGTAACAAACTGTTCTTTATCAGTTGCCAAGTATGACAACCAATGACTGGGCCTCATTGATCATAAGAGAAATACATGCACATGATCTGGCTGCTGACAACAAGAAAAAAACGTATTCATAACAAACAGCACATATCATCAGATCGTGACAGGCACCTGGCCAATGCTGCACCACATCTGCAGTTAAATTTAATATCAAGACCAAGTTATATTTCCCACACAGGTCAAGAACAGGAAGCTGATACAGCTCTGTGACATAGAACGCTTACCCATGATGATATCTTCAATTTCTCCAATGATTGTATCGAAGGAGCTGACTTCGTTGTGACAATGAATGTTTTCATCAACATCTGCTGACTGCTCCAGAGCCATCTGCAAGTCATACATCAAAGCACACCTTAGAAAATGCATATTATCTAATGGCAATGTCACATAACAGAGGAATGATAAAATCTTGGAACTCCTTTGATTTGCATGTCAATTTTATCCACGCGTGCTGACGTGGATACCAAGATCACAGTCCACACTAGTTTGGACTCGTTACTAGGAACCTGACCCTGATACCTTAGTGCTTTCAAATATGGAGTAACCAATTTTTCTCCAGGAGGCGGTCTCGATGGCGCAAGCGGATCTTTACCGTGCCGCTCGAGTCCACGACAAGCATGTCCCGTTAACAGCTGCACTTTTCGGTCCCTGGCCACACGCAGTTTTCCGTTTTGGGACTCCGTGCATATGTTTTCTGGTGGCTCCTTATCCATCACACCACGATATGATGTCCAGATTTTATACACAAGACACGCCTTCAGATTCTTTCCTACGTTTCTGGTTCAAGCCTATCATAAACACAAGAAAGTCAAAACTAAACTGCTGCGTTTTGATGAAGAAACCGGATGGAGAAACCCCAACTGCTGCCTCAATGTCTTCAAAAGGCATTTACCTAGTCAGGCCCATTCAATGAACCATTAGATTTTTAAACGGGCTTGTTTGCTGTTTCTTTCTGGCTTGTACGCATTACTATTGCCTTGTAAATATCAAAATGTTTTTGCATCTGATAATTTGAAGAACTTAAATGCAGGCCATTTACCTAGCCCTTCATCTAGTCAAATGCCTCTAGAAGAGGCCCTGTTCAAAATCCATCAGCAAATCTGGCAACACTTGGAAACAAGAACTGAACAAGCCCACACACATCAACCAGAAATATGAAATGGGGAAACTATTCATGATGAAAAAATGTCGCCCACAAGTCTCATATTCCTGGGAGAAGCCCAAAACAACAGTGGCACTACCAAACAGCACAGGCTTACCAAAAAACACAATAAGTATCTTTGAGTATTCCAGAGCCAGAGCCATCTTCAGAAGTTACAGAACATTCCAGAAGGCACTCACCAACTCTGCAGCTGAGACTGACAGCATCCAAAGGGCTGCATAACACTGTTTTTATTACATACCATGCATTTGCTGTAGCAGGTCGTCCACAGGTGAAACTGGCCAGCCTCTGTCAGAAAGACTTGAATCACAGGGAAAGGTAACTCTCCGAGGGGGGATCAACACATCTGTAAGAAAACAAAGTCACTGTGTTTGGATGGGAATCACAGACTCATACAGAACAAGATTGCAATCATCAGCAGTAGGTGACACTGAAACTGCACAGGTCAAAAGCTCAAAATAGCTCTTGGTGTTATGGGAGGGCAGCAGCCCACTTTCTGAGAACAAAACCCACAACAGGTGACAACAGGTGTTCTTCCTCATAGTCCATGCCATGAAGCTGCACACAAGAATGATATTTATGTTGAGAGCCCCATTATCCCCAACTGCCTTCAGGCAAGATGCACACATGACTATGCTTAGGCCTGACAAAGCAAACAGGACCCTTCTCAGGATCAGTGTTGGATGTTGGCCACTGACTGAAAATACTTGATGTTTTGAAACTGACATATCAGCAGTAAGTTTTTACTTTTCTGAGGCCATCTTTGCCTTAGCTATATTTTTAACCCTCTCTTGTAATCATCTGAGACTGTCTTTTGCTCTTATCATGTACACTGGTAATCCTCTGAGGATGACACATTTTGCCCTCTCACTGACCAATGGTGAGGCCCCCCCCCCATTTTGCCCCTCTTTCTCTCAATTTATTCCTATGATTGGAATGAAATTTAAGGAGGGGATAGTGTGAACATATCACTTTCATAACATAAATGTCCTAGGTCAGGTCCATTGAAGTCAAACAAGACCATCTCTATAGGTTGGATTTTTTATTCTCCAGATCTGCTGAGCCCATTGTAACCAAATTTTGCAGAAACCTACCCTGTATAATGAGCTTGCATATCATTACATGAGGTAGACCTAAATTAGGTCAGTCAAATAAGGTCAACCAGGTCAATATTTTTAAATACTGCATTCTGCCAACATGCAGAATGATATTATCTGGTGGATTATCAGAATGCAGGATACAATTCTATATCTGTAAGTGAAACAACAGTTATGACACCTGGCAGCATCCTAGGTCACTCAACATGCAAAAACTGCATCTTCACAAATGTAAATAGGATCATTTGAGTAGATTGGGAGAAAAAAAGAACAAGGTCAGCAGGTTAAGCAAAGCACCATGTGTATGACAGACATTTCTAGATTCTGTTTTTGTGATTATAGCTAACTTGGAGAATTTAGTATGTAATTAAGAAGCCTGCTGGCCTGGTGCAAAAACTATATTAGGAAGCCTTCTAGCATCTATCTTCCACTGCTGAAATGATCAAGGAGATTCTAAAGATATTTTTGGTAGCATTTTCCCACTTCACAATTACTTCCTGGTGCCATATCCCAAGCAAACTGTCCTTAGACCTAGATGGTTTGATACCTCCCTGTAGATAAATTGTTAAGTGTGACAAACTAGACAGAAATGTCAGATATCCCTACATGAGCTGGGATAAAAATCTGCAGCCATCAACAACTCCTCAAACCACTACAGACTGGTGACTGGCAATTACTGGCTGAAACTGGCAAAAAAAGGCATAGATCAAAGGAACTCAAATGCAATTCTTTCAGTTTAATCATTACCAGACAAGACATAACCTTACAATATACACAGTATCACATATTACCTGTAAATTATATATTTCTACAAAATGGCATGGTGCAAATCTGCTCACGTCACTGGCTAAGATGAGACGCTCAGACATTGTCATGATGGCTAATGGTAGCCACTCCAATTTCATGGCATTACAAGAATGCCCGATTCCGCCCACCAGCAAATTACATCACATGAAAACTTGCAGGCCCATACATACAGTGTTTCTCTATTTGTGGGTTCAGACATGCATACCTACTTCTGTTTGTTTGTTTTTTTGCGAATTGGACACAGCCTCTTCAGCTCATGTGTCCAATCTGTACAGTCCTGTAAGAAGTCCTGTTGCTTCTCAGTTTGTTTGTTTGTTTGTGATATATGGTACACAGGCTCCTGGGCTCAGGTGTCGTCTTGGGTCAAGTCTTATGTCTCGCCGGGCGCCACAGCTTGTTTGTTTCTGAGTTACGACACAGCCTCTTGAGCCCAGGTGTCCAGTTTTGTGTCACGTCGTGTGTCTCATCTGGCTTCAGTCGGTCGTCTAAGTCGATACAGTTTGTTTGTTTGTGAGTTAGGACACACAGCCTCTTCGGCTCAGGTGTCCAAAGTCTTGGGGCAAGTCTTGTGTCTCGTCGGGCGTTAGTCGTCTGTAAAGTACATACGGCATATGTTCAGAAATGAGTCGTCTCGTATTAACCCGCGCACGACCGTCGGTCGGTTTCGAACATATGCAACTGGGGGCGGGGGCTGTTGGCCGCTCCCCTCTAACTCACGAATGGTTGGTCGCACGATAAAAATAAGCATACCGTTGGAAAGCTTGTGACGATTAGAGCTCGAAACTGGTCTCATTTTTAATTGTAGATAATATGTAAGCAATGTACGCCCTATATATGTTTTCTCATAGCCGACTGCATGAGACCGAGAAATGGCCTGAATCTTAACGGCTGTGACTAATAACGCATAGGTAAAGGCACCAACGCACAAGTGAAAGTCCACGGATGCCGATACACGTCTAATTTCCCCACATTTGTTCAATATATACGCCAAAACGTTGAGTTAAAGACACGGCAATTCCCCCGCCAGCTGTAGGCGTGCGCCGCTGCCGTATGCAGTAATAAATTGGCGAAAACTAACTTTAGCGTCATTTTATTTTCGCGAAAAAAGACTATCTATGTAAGTTTTATTGATCTTTGTGGTTCTTGTGATGGTTTTTCATGCCTAAATTTTGGAAAAATTCATTAGTTACCAATCTACACGATTGGCGGAGCTTTATTCGCGAGAGCCTGTTTTTTTCCAAAATATGCTACTTTTTCAAACTTTTTGAGGTTCCTGGTATTACTTACATCTGTGCAAGCTAGTTCTGCCACTTTCTACCCATTCTGAATAATTCGTCGCCGATTTTGACGGTGGTACAACTTGGCTCACTACAGTTATTCGTGACCTGACCTCAGGCCAATGGCTGCAAGTCATTGATACCTTGCCCAATGATGGTAATTAGATGTCTGCTTCACTCCACACTAAAAATGTTATGAAATATTCCGTCACTTTCCGAAAAAGGACGACATGTTTTAAAAATGGGCTTGAGTTTAGGTCAATGACCGGGAAAATTCCGAAAAATCTGAGATAGCAGATGTGTTGCATCTATGAGGATCACTAATCCCTGAAAGTATTGTTGAGATATCTTGTTTTGCGAAAAAGTTAGAGGGCGCTAAACTTTTTTGGGCATCTGTCTGTTTGACCTGAGCTGAGTCAGGCACCTGACCTGACCGAGGTCAAAATCTTGGCATGAGATGTAAAATTAATGAAGCAAAAGGTACACAAAGTTTCGTGATTCTGTGTTTGTTGGTTCTCTCGCAATCTCAGAAGAACCTCAGGGGGGCAGTCAACTGCCCCCCCCCTCCCCAGTCGGGGACGGGTTAAACGCGCAGATCGAGCAGCATCTAGCAAACTTAGTATCTTTATATTTTTTATCACTCACCAGAATTCATTGATATTTAAGCAAAAGCATTTCAGAAAAAAATTATTTAATTAAAAGAACGATTTATGAATGATAAATTCCGTTTAACTTAGGGAACAGCTCCATTTTTTATAGTTACTGGTGGGATAATCCCACTGGAATTGATATAGTATAACAACTAGAAACTGGTAATAAATTACGAATGCAGCCTGATACGTGCGCCAATTTCGCCTCATTACTGATGCCGGTGTCTGGTGTTGGTACCGGTTTTTAATATCATTGCATGCGTGCTATACAGGTGTGACTTGGCTTGTTGAGAGGAAGCAGGCTAGGATATTCCAGTAAGTTAATATTGTTATGAACCTGGTGTCGCGTATGAAACATCCAGTTTTAGGGCATTGTGTTCGCAGCAAACTATGACCTATAGCTACACACAGGGCTTAGCATAGATAGGAATAGACGTTACGTAGGTTCCATACACTTCCATAAATTAACAATTTGGTGACTAAGCCATTGAACCATTATGTCCGAAATTACATCATATATTGTGGTGGCTGTCTGGGAAGAATCCCTCTTGATACCCATATTTACCAGACTGCAAAACTTTGTGACTTAGATGCACGTGTTTATTGATAATGCATGTGTGGTAACACCGGCAATCCTTTAGAAGCGCACGCCATAAACCAAGCACACTGGATGACACATATACGGCGCGCGTGGCAAAAGGAGACGTCAGCTGTTGCGAGGAACAACAACATTATGCACTGGAGCTCCAGGTCGTAGATCACCTACTATTCGCTCTTGTTTTACACAGTAGGTTAGGTTAGGTTAGGTTAGGTTAGGTTAGGTAAGGTTAGGTTAGGTTAGGTTAGCGAATAGTAGGTGATCCACCCAGTGCATAATGTTGTTGTTCCTCGCACAGCTGACGTTTCATTTTGGTTTATGGCGCACGCTTCTAAAGGATTACCTGGTACACCTGCACTTTGAGCATTGCATGCCTGGGAAACTTCAGTCATTTCAGCTCAGTTTCTGAACATCAGCCCCACCTATTGTCAGTTTTGGTTGTGAGGCTCTGTTATAATGGGAAAAAAGGTTACTTATGGTCAGCAGGGTTTATCTAGCCAATTAAAAAATAAAATTTTTCTGTCAATTCAATATTAAATTCCCAATGAAAATACACTGCAAATTCACAACCATCAAAGGTCTACAGGGCTGTAAAATGAGCTCATAAAGAACCCACAAGTATGAGCGTTTTGAAAACATTTTGGCATAACGTAATATGACATTTTGTCACTTTTAAAAAATTGAAAACAATTGGTAAAAAATACTGCATTGAAAGTTGATGTCTTTATGCCAACAGACATTTTTAGATTACTTAATCAACACCAGTTTCAGTAACTAAGTCAACATGGTTTTCCTGGTAGTTTGGGAACTATTAAATGCACATTTCAGTGCACTTGCATTTGTCCTGTTTTTTTTTCTCTGCCTTGTTTCCTTTTTGTCAGTCAGGGACTGCTGCTTTATTTTTCCAAGCCAGTTTTTTAGCAGTGGTATACATGGTGCCTACCTGAACACTGGGTGCACACCAGAACCACTCATTGCGCCCCCAGACATCTGGGTGCATGCCAGTATCACATGGTGCATGCCTGGGAATAGTAACATGGGTCAACAGTAAGATTTTGACCAAGCAGTTACATTGAGGGGAAAGAATCATAATCGTAAGGGGAAGGATTCGTGGGGTTGCGCCTTTGGCACAACATTTCTGTCTATTATTCCCGGATAAGTCCAGGTTGAAACAACCCCCCCATCCAGCAATCATCTTGCATGATAACTGTATCTAGTATTGCAATGATGTAATTCAATAATATTGTCATGTACCATCATAATGTGGATCATATAAGACATTGAAACAATGATATAAGAGCATGATGATAATAACACCCCTACCCAAAACCCTCTGTTTCCAATGACATCCCCATATTAGACATGTCTAGTCTCCATGAAGCATAAAAAGCAAAACTGTAACAGTACTGGAGATATCCCAACAATCATTTGATACAATAGTATAACAAGATAGTAATTCAGCAGTTGCTTTAAATTCAAACTGTGCCAACAAAATGAAACTGTCATATACATGAAGTCATTAACCACTTCAAGATGTCTGCAGGGTCTTCACACATCTTTAGTGTAGGGGGGCTGCATGACTCAAACATGCTGCCCATCCCCCTTTGAATGCGGGGTCGGCCGCCCTGGCCGGCGCCGGTTCGTGCCGGTCCGTCCTTCCGTGTTCCGTCCGTCCCGGGCCGATCCGTGCCGGCGCCCGGCGGGTGTAGGGCACCTGGGCCGGCGAGGCGCGGGTCCGGACGTGTGCGGATTGGTTAAGGCGTCGCTAGTCATGTGATGTGCAGTCGAGGTCGGGCCGCCAGGTCACGGGAAAGGAGGGGTCTGGCAACTGGGCTCGGGCAGCGCGGGCGTAATGGAGTCGCACCAAGCAGGTCTGAAATAGAGCTGCAGGTGAGAAGTCTATGTGTGATACAGATGACCACACCTACATTAGTGTCAATAACCTTAACCTTGGGGCACTACATTTTGTGCAGTGGAATATTATTGTTCTCCATCTGCCGATCCCAGCACGGTAGTAGTGTATAGTACATTATCATTATGATTTTATCATTATTTTGCAAGAAGTTCAGACAGTCAGAAGTATGATTAGAAACAGGATAATATGTTCTTTAAAGCAGTGGTAGTCATAAACAGGATTGTTTGGAATTGAGTCAGTCAGAAACGTACCATTAGCCGCAAAGTGCATGCCTGAGCTGAAGTGAACTGTCTGGCACATGCAGGTAAGATTTTGTCAACACCTATGGCGGTTTGTGGCCTGGCATGTACATAAAATCACCTGGAGCTCTCTAATAAAACAGTGGCATCCTCTGGAAGGTACTTTGTGATTTATTGGTTAGACTTTGTGCTGATCTGGGTAGGTTTAGAAAGCCAATGAAAATCATGGTTTTCTAAGATCTTATAATCCAGAGATAAGCACTGAAGCATTTTCTATTGTGTAAATGCACTTTTGCAATAATCCTTCATAGAGGAGCAAAATAAAATGGACTATAAAAAGAAGAAAGTAAAAAAAAAAATAGAAAGAAAATAAAGTGAGAATGGTAAAAATATCTCTAAGGTATTGCAGGTACTTCTGATGAATTGTCCTGATACAAAGTATGACATTTATTGAAACAAGGGACTTGCTGATATATGGCATTGGAAGACATTGAAAGGGTTTTTATTACCAGCATGG